>LR990951.1:6972119-7572119 GCA_905163415.1 Noctua fimbriata
CATGGGACTTAAACATAACGTGGGTGTACCATTATGTGTGTGGGTGCGTCTCTGCCTAAATGTTCGGCGATTACAAGCGTGTTGTTATGTTATAATTTGTAAAATGTATGTATATCAATCGTTTGTTGATGACAGTGACATAATGATGTTGTAAATACTTAAGCGTTAAATGCATTTAATTGTGTATGGTGCAATTGAAACTAAAACGTGAAATGAAGGCTCACTCTTTTTATTTTGTTCAAAATCTAATTGGAAATATTGTGAATAAATGTCATTAAATCAAACGTAACGTTAAAATGCCATGATAAACAAAGTAAGTAAATTGAGTAAAACCAATTTTTATTTTTTAAATGTTATCATCATTAGGAGATTCGTCGCCAGCGCGCCGTGGCCAAGAAGTCCACATCAGCACCTCCTCAAGTGTACCCGCCGGCGCATCAGATCATGCCGCCCCTTAACACGGATCCTGTCACCAGCAGAGTTGTGGTGAGTACTGCAAGAAGGAAATTCATTTTAACTTTCTAGAAACTTTATCAACTTTAATTGACCTTTAGGGACTAACCACACTAATTCAGCTCTGTTCAGTTTTTGTCCATAGAAAACACCGATTTTGTATGGAGATACATAGGCATCCGTTCAGCTTTCCGCCTCTATTCAGATGCGCGCATCTCTATACAAAATCATTGTTTTCTGTGGACAAAACCTGAACAGAGCTGAATAAGTGTATTTATTCCCTTACAATAGCATTGCCAAAAGTCTGACACCCAGTTTTACCAATAAAGCGGGGGGGGGGGGGGGTAAAAACCCTTAACGAAGCCCAAGGGCATTTGTACTCGTATGACTGCCTCGTTGGTCGAGTGGTCGCAAGCGCGCCTGCCGTCCTGGGTTCGATTCCCGGGTCAGGCAAAGTGCTATTGTGATTTGCTATCAGGAATTTCACAGTAGCAGCCGTGAAGTTTGGATTTGTGGCCAGTTGGTGGCAATAGGCTTGCCCCCTATTACATGCGACTTAAAACATAACTGGCGAAATGTGGGTATACTATTACGTACAGCTCTGCCTCATCCTTCGGGGATTACAGGCGTGGTGTTATGTTGTTGTATAATATTTTTTTGTTTTCATTTTACAGTACTACACACCAAAGAATGCAGTGAGGCCTTTAAAGATGGTCCAGCATAAATGCACTCCTAAATGCAAGAGAAGTGACGTACTCTCACTAAAGGAGTTGAGGACTTACAACCCGCTGGCCAAACCACTGCTTAGCGGATGGGAGAGGTGGGTTCTAAACAAGTCTCATAGTAGAACATTGTGATCGACATGGACCACTATAGGCCAACGTGTGAAAGGGGAATTGGCCATCTTGAACCATTACAGCCCATCATGGGGAAACAATATTTACCACTAAGGTACAATGTGTGTGGTGAGAAATAGGCCACCATCTACCACTACAGTCCACCGTGCGAAGTGATAATAGGCCATTATGGCCCACGTGAACACAAATCGTGGAGGCCATTATGGCCCATGTAACCCTATGTGCTATGCTATCCTCCTTACTACTGCTTCTATTTCTATCAACCTTGCAATAATGTCCCACTGCTCTGCCTTTTCAATCAATATATTAATTCTATCATTTTATTCCAGACAAATAGTCCGCTTCAAGGGCCACAGGGACGTGATGTACCGCGCGCCCTGCGGCCGGCGCATACGCAACATGCGCGAGCTACATCACTACTTACGATCCATAGACAGCGACCTGCCTGTAGATCTCTTCGATTTCCACTACTCCACGCACTGTCTGGCAGAGTTCGTGTTGAACAAGTGTCTTGTGGGGAAAAAGGTATGTACAAAATTTGACCCATGTTGGCCAATAATCCATTTACATGATAGCCAATGTTGTCTACTAGCCCATTTACATGATGGGCCATGTTGGCCAATAACCCATTCCCATGATAGGCCATGTATAGGCAACTGCCATAGAATGATATATGATAGTGATGTACTGGACGTAAAACAGTTGATTTATTCCACAGGACCTTTCCCACGGCAAAGAGAACGTCCCGGTGCCGTGCGTGAACTACTACGACGACTCCCTCCCGGAGTTCTGTTCGTACAACACCGAGCGCACGCCCACCGCCGGGGTGCCGCTCAACTTGGAGCCCGAGTTCCTGTGCGGCTGTGATTGTACCGATGATTGTCAGGTAAATCCATGTTTAATAGACGAACATGGGCCACTGGAGCCCATTATGGATGACAATGGCTCGAAATGGTCTACAGTGGCCCGTCCTAGGCAACTATGGCCCATCGCGGATGACTGTGGCCCATCAATGGCCACTGTGGCCCCTAGTGTGGGCCATCATGGAGCACTCTATCCCCACGGCAAAGAGAACGTCCCGGTGCCTGTAGGTAAATTCATGTTAAATAGACGAATATTTACCACTGTACAGCTGCAGTGCCCCCATCTTGGATGACTGTAACCCATTATTGATCACTGTGACCCATGATGGACCATTATGGACAATCATGGACCATTATGGACAATCATGGACCACTGCACCTAACTTATATAGAGAAACTGTAAGCCATCATGGATAACTGTGCCCCACCATGGAGGACGTGAGATCAAAGTTCCAACTTTTTCACTAGTTTTTTTTTTCATTCAAATTAATGTTATAACTTTACTGTAAATATGTCCATGATCCCCGTACTATTTATTCAATGCATCCATCAGCACAATGTTTTGAATATTACATTGAGTCCTACCGTAAAAAGAGATTATTCACTCCATAAAAAAGTCATTTCCCAGCACTATTTTTTGCGTAGAGTTACTTAGTTTGATGTACAGAATGCTTTGTTGAAACTTCGTGAAAGGTCCGTTTACACCTTGTATTTGTTTCAGGATAAATCCAAATGCGCTTGCTGGAAGATGACGCTAGAGGGCGCTCGGACCATCGGCCTGGTCGGGCCCAATGTGGGCTATGTCTACAAACGATTGCCCGAACCGTTACCTTCTGGAATATATGAGTGTAATTCTAGGTAAGCATTGCTTAGCTTAAAATTTTTAATTTTTTGTTAGCGTATGTCGTTCCCTAATGGTGGGTTTTCTGTTTCTTCTTCCAAATCTCTCCCTCTTAAGCCATTTCTGACTACCTCATCATCTGCGTAGCCTTTTCCCAACTATGTTGGGGTTGGCTTCCAGTCTAACCGGATGCAGCAGAATACCTTATCCTTACTAACCTTACTATATATATAAATATACATATATATTATATACTAGCTGTGCCCGGCATGCGTTGCAATGCACCTTTGTTAACCTACTCAACCTACCCTACCTACTTTACCCTACCTACCTACCCTACCTACCTACCTACCCTACCTACCTACCCTACCTACCCTACCTACCTACCCTACCTACCCTACCTACCTACCCTACCTACCTACCCTACCTACCCTACCTACCTACCCTACCTACCTACCCTACCTACCTACCCTACCTACCTACCCTACCTACCTACCCTACCTACCTACCCTACCTACCTACCCTACCTACCTACCCTACCTACCTACCCTACCTACCTACCTACCTACCTACCTACCTACCTACCCTACCTACCTACCCTACCCTACCTACCTAAACTTTATTGAATAGCAATAAAGTTCAAATTGAGTCTACATTTTATTTAGAAAACGTTTATATGGGAAAAAGAAAAGGGCTGTTTTTATGGTTTTCCCGGCAATTATTCGAATTTTTCTCACCTTTTAAACCTTCCCTAGACCTCCACAAACATTTCAAGACCAAGATAAGATAAATCCGTTCAGCCGTTCTCGAGTTTTAGCGAGACTAACGAACAGCAATTGATTTTTATATATATAGATAATATTATAAATGCGAAAGTAAGTTTGTTTGTTACCTTTCACGCCTAAACCATTGAACCGATCATCCTGAAATTTTGCATATACGTTGTCAGGTGTACAGAAACGGACATACTTTTCATCCCGAAAAAAAGTACCGTTCCCGAGGAAAACAACAATAACGTTCTTATGATAATAAATAGCGCCATGTGTCTTTCAAATCATGATTGCATTATATTATTACAAGCAGAGTACAATGTGGCGACACTTGGGGGAGGCCTATGTCCAGCAGTGGACGTCTTTCGGCTACAATGATGATGATGATGAAGCAGAGTACCCCCCGAATTAATTGTCAAACTCTAAATTAACGCGAGCGAAGCCGCGGGCAAAACCTAGTATAAAATAAATAAAACGAGAAAATATATTATTATTCAATGTTTGTCAAACATGTTGTGAGCTTTATGACTATAGTCTTTATTTTGTCTGCAGGTGCAAATGCAAGCATACGTGTCTGAATCGCGTGGCACAGCATCCACTACAATTGAAGTTGCAGGTAAATCCTAACTCGATTTTTTTTTAACCCTTAATTGGTCGCGTGAGGTGTTACAGACCCCAGCGCATCCTTAAAGTTTTGGAACTTTTTAAATTCTGAATTTTGAGCGCTGAAGTTCCCGGTACCTTCATAAAAACAAAGTATCGAGCATAATCGTGTTTTGCATGTGTGTTTGTGTGTTTTGTATTTGATTTATATGATCAGGGCGTCACGCACCCCACGTGACCGTTTACGCTAAAATGCAGATGCTCGTCAGTCTTTCTTTTTCGTGTGGTTAGGGCCTATCCTGGTGTCAGAGCTTTTTTTATTTTTAATGCCCCCCATGTACCGTCAGTGGTATAAATACTGCGTAGTCAAAATACCTTCTAATAATTCTAATAATTATGCATATTTTCAAGAAAGGGAGTATCTTCCTTCTTTTCAAAGTCTGATTGTTCTTGTATACCCTTAATTCTAGGTCATATTAAAATCATCTTTTTTCATCCATGGGGCCGTTCAAGTATTACGTCGTTACGCAGATGTATTACAATTATAACCCCCCCCCCCCCTCCCACTCTTCAGCCAAAGTAAGCAAAGCTCTTATCCCGCCCCCCCCCCATGCTTACGAAAACATGATTTCTTTCAAACCGAAATCGACTAAAATATGTATAAAATCCGAAAAAGTTAAAAAAAAAATACTGCTGACGTGATCACCATCCCCCATGTCATTAAAAATAAGCAAAGCAAGACACCCCGCCCCCCTTTAGTGCTTTCGTAATACTTGAATGGTCACCATGTATAGGCGTAGCAAAATAAAATCAATTTGGTTTTTTTTAAATAAAGCTTGATGTAGATCAGTCTTTAATTGCAAGGAGTGTGTTAATTTTCGTTCCAACGTGAAATATTTCCAAATAATTTATGCTACAGGTATTCAAAACTCCAAACCGCGGTTGGGGTATCCGCGCACTGAACGACGTGCCCAAAGGATCGTTCCTCTGTGTGTACGCTGGTAACCTGCTCACGGATGCTACGGCTAACTTGGTAAGATCATTATACTTACAGCCATCATCTGCCTAGTCTTTTCCCAACCATGATGACCACCGCACGAGTTTGCTTTACCAAATGAATCACTGAAATCGGTAAGGCTCGACCGAGATCTCGGTCTCTGCATTCTCGGCTACAAATCCAACCGAGAAATCTGTCTCGGTTCTCGTCTAATAATAGCCGAGATTCTCGGTCGATGGCCGAGATTGTAGCTTTGTTTGGAACGGCATTAAAATTTTGGCAGCTCATGATTCCATAGAGTTGGAAGACGAGCCAATGGCCAATGACGAATACAGTTCAAGCTCTGTGATCGAAATAGCGCTAGAAAGCTATCTTAGAGAGCCAAGACTGCAAAGAAATGCTAATATTTTTGAGTATTGGTTTTCGTCACCTTATAAGGTGCTTAGGCCTGTAGCAAATAAGTTTTTATCTGCGCCGCCTACTAGCGTAGCAAATGAACAACTTTTTAGCAAAGCTGGACAATTATATGACGAGAGGCTAGACTCTTTGAAAGGCGAAAATGCCGAAAAAATGCTTTTTTATGTTATGATATAAGGTTATTCAACTTTCATTATTAAAACAGTTAGTTTTGTTAAACAGTAAGAACTGTATTAAAAATTTAACAGCATTATATTTTTTTTTTTTCACGCTTTGTCTATTCTCGGTCTCGGCTCTAGGTCTCGGCCGAGAACGAAAAACCCATCTCGATCGAGCCTTAGAAATCGGTGTAAAAAAAGATGCTAGTAGAAAACATAATCTCCTCCTTTGTTAGAAGTCGGTTAAATAGCCAGTTCAAATTCCTAACATTTTTACCAAAACTCTTAATGATAGTTACGAAACAAACTTGCTACATTTCAATTTATTTTCAGGATGGCTTAAATGAGGGCGACGAATATTTAGCAGAATTGGATTATATAGAAGTTGTCGAACAAATGAAGGAAGGCTATGAAGAGGACATCCCTGAGGCCATTAAGAAATTGGACAAGGTATGTTGATATGTGTAATATCACGTCTGTACTCACTTGAGCTAATGTATAGTACTGCAGTCGTCTAGTTAACAATTGTTTTGAACTTTATCATAATATGACATTGAGTTTGTAGTTAACTTGACAATATTAACTAAGACTTGCATTTATATAATACAGGGTGTAAGGGACAACCCACCACAAACTGACAGGGTGCATTCAGCTTCTTATTTTGAATTTTTCTCCGGTAAATTTTAGACTTTAATTTTTTTTTTCAGTTTATTCCTTTATTTCAATGTTAAATTAAATTCCCTGTACGCAGCACTCCATTCATGTAAATAATACGGCTAAAATAAAATAAAAACTAACAATGGATGTTGAAATACTCTAACGAACGACGCGTAAAATCAGCTTTTCACTTCTTGCCTAGCCTACAGAGTTCATCGATCTCGACGTCGCGCATGCCATTCGCTGCGTACGTTTTGCCACGGTAACGATACATTGCGTATGAGGAAATAAAACAAATCAAATTTATTGGATTCCCATAACATTCCTGAAATAATTTCTTGTACCGGATATCTTAGTATGATATACTGAATTCACCCCATCAGTTTGTGGAGGGCTGTCCCTTACATCCTGTAAAATAGAAAGATTTTGATCCTTTTTCTTTGTTTTCAAGTGTCTGTTTGTAATTTAAAAATAACAGCTTCTTACTTAACGCATATGAAAGTATATACGGTACTTATAACAAACACTTTTTTTTAATTTTTGTCTCACTGTGTGTTTGTTCTGGTAAATCTCCGAAATGGCCGGACCAATATTGACGGGACTTTCCCTGGCAGATAGCTGATGTTATAAGGAGTAACTAAGTCTACTTTTATTTTAGAAAATTAATTAAGGTTCCATGCAAAAAAATTAAAACCCTTGAAATTGCAATCAAACCAAACCGACCGAATCTAACCAAATCCGATTAAAATAGGGAAATAATATTTTATAACAATTTCATGCGAACAAAGTTCGCGGGCAACCGCTAGTCATCAATACGTTTTGTCCAACAGAAAGAATCTGGCAAGGATGGCGAAGATAGCGATGAGGAGCCGTCATCATCATCTGACGATGAGGAGGCCGCCTCCAAGACTGACAAGGAGGATGATGACTTCAGACCTGGGTACATTGGACTGGGACTCGGGGCTGACGTTGCGGAGTTCAAGTAAGTATCCAATCTCCATCGTATGCCTACCTCTTTCCCAAGTGGGTCGGCATAATTTCGCCCAGCCATATAATACAGGGTCTGATCTAAGTAGCTTTTAAAGACACTCCATTCACACCATGGATTTCGGTATTTTTTTAATTTTTTTATAAAATGCCCTACACTAGGAATTTCTCCTATATCGTGGGTGCGTTTACAAACATTTAAAATAACATACACAAACAGCCAGACCCGGAACAACTATCTGTAGGCCGTACACATATTTGTTCCGTGCGGGGATCGAACCCGCGACACGCCGCGCAGCAGCAAATCGTTTAGTCACTGCGCCAAACGTGCGGTCGAATGAGGTAGGTTTCTAAGCACGATTTTAGATAAAATAAACAGATTTATAACAGACTTCTAAAAAGTAAACTTTTTATGTAGGTAATAAAATAAAATTTTAATGAAATTATTGGTACTTTAAAGTATTAAGAGTACACAAGTCGGCGGCACTACCTAGTTGGTGGGCAAGGTTAAAATGCATGCTATCTCATCCAACATCATGTGCAAAAGGGATAGACGCTGTGATGAGCAGTAAGAAGCTAGTGGGCGTACACATACACACTCCTAACGCTGAGTGACGCATACATGCGCGAAACGAGCGCGCGAAATTTTATATACAGACCTTTGGGAATATGGATATCATGAAATATCTATTGAATGTATCTGTTCAAAATAAAATTATTTACATTTTTGAACAACTAATCTGTCCCTGTATGGTAACTATTTTGCAAGTTTCCTTCTTATTATCGTATTTATTTCCGCCCAAAGATGCGTTAAAATTTGTGTTGAAATATGGAATTTTCGACGCTCATAACTTTCAAATATATGTTTTTTTTTTTTACTTTTTTGTTTCCATACAGGGCTAGATAATAATGAGACAAATTGATAACATATTTTTTTTTAACGTACACCATCAATGACAGGACCTTACTCCAGTGGCGCCA
The DNA here is from genome assembly GCA_905163415.1 of Noctua fimbriata. Classification (NCBI taxonomy): domain Eukaryota; kingdom Metazoa; phylum Arthropoda; class Insecta; order Lepidoptera; family Noctuidae; genus Noctua; species Noctua fimbriata. Next base: position 6,980,704 of record LR990951.1, read on the forward strand.
TCTGTTGAGCTCAAAAACGAGAGCCCTCATTTCTTCGTTTCGGCTTTGATCATTATAATTCTCTTGTCCTTATCCCAATTCTGCAGCATCTTCTTCTTCCATACTTCTCTATTACTCGTCATCTCATCAGACACCTCCTTCCTTGCCATATCATCCTTTACACAGATGACTAGCACCCCTCAACAGAGATTGGATATACGGGTTCATATTTACATAAAGTCTGAACGTTGACCAGTATGGACTTCGAGTATCAAAATAATCATTGTCACAAGCCCAGTCATATTTTCAAGTAATTTTTTACGTGTTTCCACAAATGTCTTGCCTAGCTTTAAACAGAACAGAAATATTAATTATTCTTCGGACTACTATATTTTATACACACTTAAAGGGTGTACAAGTGCCTTTCGGCTTCGTTAAGGGTCTTGTTACATCCTGTATATTTTTTTTATGAAATCCTGCGACATCGAAAAAAATATATCACAAGAAGACACACACCACACACACAACACGCACATACACACACCACACTCCACACCAAACACACACACCCACCACACACACTCCACACTTCCACACTTTTGTACCCTTTGCCGGGAAAAAATGTACTTTAGGGAAATATGCATCCTAATATCAGATCCGTGCTCATCACCCAAGCTGGTAAAAATTTTTGATAGTTTAAAATATTCTTAACACGTGTTAATCTCTTGCAGCAAACGCCTCCGTAAACGCGAGAAATCAAAGAAAGATAAAGAAAATGCGGCGGCTGACGAAAAAGACAAAGATAAAGATACGACTAAAGATATTAAAGAACCAAAGGAAGCGAATGCTGAAGAAGATTGTATTACTATTAGTGATGATGACGAAGGTATGTTATAATGAATATTGAACCTTAACACGTTTGTTTAGATTTGAGTATAGTTTCAATTGGCCTAAATGATGAAGATGATTGCATTAGTGATGAAGTTTTTTTTCGGTTAATTTTTTATTCTTAAGACGTTGGTTTTAAGTTTTTTTTTTAACGAAACGTTGCTCTGGTCTTGGAATGTCTCCTGGGTGCCTTTACAAACATTTAAAGTCACATACACAAATAGCCAGACCCGGAACAACTACCTGGAGGCCATACAAATATATGTTCCGTGCGGGAATCGAATCCGCGACACCCAGCGCAGCAGCCAATCGCTCAGCCAGTCCCAACCGTGCCGTCAAGTTTCAATCGACCAGCCCCCGTAGCATGACCACCGTAGACAAGGATTTCTTTGACGGAAGAATCGACAAAATGACAGATAGTACATAGAAATCTGTCATTGTGTCGACACAATCTGTCATTTTTTTTTCTACGGGGGCTGATAAACATTGCTGTTATGCTAAGATATCTCAATTTTCTATACAGAATGTGCGCCGCCATATTTGTTTGTTAATTGTTTTGTTATTATTAATATGGCGGCGCGGGTACATTTCACAATTTGATGGTTTCACTTCGATAGATTATAATCTACCGAAAAGTAATGCGTTAAATTGTAAACAGTGTGTTACGGTTCACAATCTTTCGACAGATTACAATCTCGCGAGATAGATTATAATCTAACGGTATTTACAATGACATATATATATGTTAGGCTCAAAGACCGAAAACACTCATTGAGCAAAAAAACTCACCAAAACGCGTTCTGCCAAAAAAAAAAATTCGCGCCTTTTAAAAACACGTTCTAGCAAACAAAAAACGATCCAGCGAAATTCGTGTCGTGGATTTTTTGATTTTCGGCCACAACGCCTATTGGCAATAAGGAAATGCCACAACGCTTTTTGAGTATTTTTCAAACAGCCACAATACAATGTGGAGGTAAGTAAATAGAACTTGTCAACAATAACTTTTAAGTCAAATAATTTTATATTTCCCACCGGCTTAATGTACACACGGCGGCACATGAAGCTGTACATTTCCAGTATAACTTGACCTCGCTTTGTACAGATTTCATATACAATGAGAGATTCGCATAAACTGGTTTTGTATAGCTTGATTTGCTGGCGTGCGTACATAGCCCATTTTTAATTTTAAACTGTTTTTTTTTTGTGTATCTTAAATGTCTGTAATGTCAATCTTATTTGCCCTTTTATTATTCTGCGAGTGCTGTGCTCTTCTATAAGTGACAAATTCAATAGGCATGTAATTAACGCGGCGACAAACTAATCTAATTTAGGGTTTTAAAAATAAATTAAAATCGGTAGCAAAAATAATAGGTTGGCTGCTACAGTGAAGTAGTGTGTAGTGTGATAATTCAAGGACTCCTAAAAAAAAACTTAAAACAAGGTTATTAACCACTAGATTGTAGATAAGGCGTAGTCGACGTAGCCAAGCTGCACAGGCCCCTTATTCAGTTTGCAGAGTTAAAAGTAACCTAACACAAAGGGGATTCCGGGGTCTTAGTTCGCTCACTAGACCCCGCCATCCCCTTCGAAACTAACCTGTCCGAGTCGGGGTGCTACAAGTCTCTCTCAGCCTTCGCTCGCTCTTGCTTCTTACATTCTTCTTGCCACAATGAACGGATAAATAGTTACTTACTTGATACAATAGTCGCCCCTTCAGTATATTGGTCGCCAATTAAATTTTTATTCGCTCGATTAATAATTTCCATATATCTAAAATATTTGTGATTTATGTTTCTGCATGTTTTAGTGAGTAAGTCGTTGAAGTGCCATTTAAATAAACAAATAAATAACAGATGTAGCGAGGGTGATAATGCCTAAATGAAAATCCAAGATGGCGCATTTGAAAATTTTCAGTTTTTCTACTTGGGAGGACTCGTTTTCGTGGTTTTCGGGGGCGCTGACAACGATATTGAGGTCGGAATGAAAATCCAAGATGGCGGATGAATAAAATTTTCACGTTTTCGAAATGGGGTGCTGAGAAATTCCTGATGGTAAAGTCCAATAATACTGTCCGACCCGGGAAGCGAACCCCCCTCATGCTCAGAAGTCGCGCTTGCGACCACTCGACCAATGAGGCAGTAGTAAGTACTGTATATAAAAAAAAAACAAGACAAAAATCCGGTTCTTTCCATGTCAAGTGCTGTATGTTTTTTTTTGCAAGTACTCATAAAAATGACATTCGGTTGATGGCAATAGGCTCGTCCCCTATTACATGGGACTAACCCTTCGGGGTTTACAGGCGTGCTGTTATGTTATGTAATAAAAAAAGGCTATCAATATTTGGCTCTGTTTTTAGTACTTTTCAAGTAAAACAACAGCGACTGTAAAATAAATTGAAATATCGTTTCGAAATAGTTGCATTTAATATCGTCGTTTCAAACTCCATAAAATTGTGATAAAAAGTAAAAAACAGAATGCTTTAAACAATATTCTCCTGAATTCGGTTCACAATAAGCAAGCATAAATGAAAATCGCAGTATTTATCTTATTAGGATACATCACTTGTACACTCAGGTGTCAGGTGAACAAAAGAGAAGCAGAAGATAAAACGACAATTGCAAAGAATAGTGATACTTTAGAGCCAGCGGGCAATAAAGAGGAACCAGTCGGTGCAGAGCAACCAGGACATGTAAAGACACCAGATGCTACTGAGCCACCACGCAATTTAGATCAACCAGAAGATGTAGTAACTACAGATGCTGCAGTGACATCTGACGGAACAGAGCAACCAAAACATGTAACGACAACAGAGGCTGTAGAGCCACCAGATGATGCAAAGCAACCACAAAATGCAAATCAATCAGATCATGTAGAGACAACAGACAATTCTACATTACGGGCCGATACAGAGACAATAGACGGTTCTACATTACCAATCGACACAGAGACAAAAGACGCTTCTACATTACCAGTCGACACAGAGACAAAAGACGCTTCTACATTACCAGTCGACACAGAGACAAAAGACGCTTCTATATTACCAGTCGACACAGAGGCAAAAGACGCTTCTACATTACCAGTCGACACAGAGACAAAAGCCGATTCCACATTACCAGTCGACACAGAGACAAAAGCCGATTCCACATTACCAGTCGACACAGAGACAAAAGCCGATTCCACATTACCAGTCGACACAGAGACAAAAGCCGATTCCACATTACCAGTCGACACAGAGACAAAAGCCGATTCCACATTACCAGTCGACACAGAGACAATAGACGATTCTACATTACCAGTCGATACAGAGGCAATAGACGATTCTACATTACCAGTCGATACAGAGGCAATAGACGATTCTACATTACCAAAAAAATTAGAGACTTCAAAAGATAGCAAAGTACCAGAAGATGTAAAAATAACAACAGCTTCAGATGGTGCTTCAAATACAACATATACTGTATACGCGAATACTACAGCTGAACCAGCAGACACCACAAATAGATCAGATATAAAAATACGAGCATACGACACAGGCCCTGCTAAGATAAAAGTGGCAGACGCACTTAAAATACTTGAAATAAGTAAAAATAAATATGCTTTGGCCAGCATAGCTTTGATCCACAGATTGGAATGGTTAAGAACTACATATAATGTTACAGAACTCGTCATTGATCACAACGTAAATCTGCATGATTTCGATGAAATACCGAACACCGATATCAGTTCAAATGGTTCAAAAATTTTGAGAAAAACTTTCGATGAAGGCTTTACGAATTTTATAGAAACTATAAAGAATGCCACCTCTAATTTTTTTAATCTTTTTAAATGGCGCAAGGTCTAAGCAATTAACTGCTGCGCTTCGTGTCGCGGGATCGATCCCCGTTCGGAACAAATATTTGTATGGCCTACAGATAGTTGTTCCGGGTTTGGCTGTTTATGTATGTGAGTTTAAATGTTTGTAAACGCACCCACGATACATGAGAAATTCCTAGTGTGGGGCATCGTTTCACTTTTTTTTTTTTTAATAAAAAAATTATATTTTCCTTTTCTGCTCGCGAATTTGCATGTGTATGATCTACATATGAGATCGATATAGCGCTTTTTGAAATCTCTCGCATTTTGTACTGATCGGAAATTATAAAACCTTTGTCTTTAACTATTTATGTGATTACTATCTATAAAAATAAATAAAAATCGAAGTCTGCAATTTCAAAACAACAGATTTTTACTAAATGCCTATGAAAGTATATTACTTATAACAAAAAAAAACATTTTTTTAAATTTATGTCTGTCTGTATGTTTGTTCCGGCTAATCTCCGAAATGGCTGGACCGATTTTGACGGGACTTGTACTGGCAGATAGTTCATGGTATATGGAGTAACTTAGCCTTCTTTTATTTTAGAGAAAGAATTAGGTTTCTGTGCAATAAATTAAAACCCTTGAAATTGTTGACAAAATCCGATTCAAATAGGAAGAAATATTTTTATAATAATTTAACGAGAACGAAGGTCAGGGCAGCTACTAAGTTTGCCTGCCAGGGCTGCGGGACTGTTCGAAAGAGATACCGCGGCCCTGGAACACAAAGGGCAAAGAAGGAACATGGATGGGTTTTAGTCAGTACAAGTCTGACACTCCCTTCCGCTCCGCCCAGAGCGGGGGGGGTCATTTGATGATTTCCCATCCTAAAAAAAAAAACTACTAAGTCATAAGGTCAAACTAAGTATTTAGTTTACCTTTTTGACAAGGGTGTTCACAAGTACCTGGGCTACCGAGCTCTGCTTGAATGTGCATCTGGATTGAGGGCCCATTTTTGAAATCCTTGAGAAACGAAATTAGACTTACAGGGATATTAGTTAAAAATAGTAAAAACATAAAGCAAAGGGCCATGAATTTCTTAAACGTTAATTATAACTGATCAAATACCTTGGGGCCTCAAACCAGACGCGTGCGTAAAGTGGCATAGCCTGTACCTTAGTGGATCATTTTATTTTAAGAATCTAGTTAAGATTTTCTTAAACATTTTAAGAAATTCTCAAATGTGTAGAATACGACATTACACATTTATGGCAGTATATCTCTAGGTCCCTCAATTCATTAATGTCTGTACTGAGGAATCAGCAAATCTAAAGAAATACATAAATACGACTTTAATATATTTTATTTAGATACCTCTGTGAATTAGTTAAAAAGAAATAATGACACAAAAGTTAATTGTTAAAAAGGAAATGAAAGTCGAATTTTAATAAAACGTCTGAACCGAGAGCCCAATAGTTTCGGCTATATTGACTAGACTCAACCTCATAGATTAACGCAAATTAAAACAAGTTTTTTTTACTATTTTTTAACTAAAATTAAACATATCGTCCGTTCCTCTAAATGCCGTACTTTAAGAGAAAATTGATTTTATATTTTTTATAGGAGAAAATTTTGTAGGGTGCATATGATTTTGTAACTTTGGACTGATTAGTATGTACCCTCATAAAGCTATTTTTTAAGCCACTAAGCAAATATATTGTTGCTTGAACTGTCGGAAGTGATTGTGTTTGATATTAGAAAATAGAGAAAATGAATTTTCCTAGATATGAGACCTAGCTAGATCGATTTTCGGCTCCGTAACGCCCCGCAACTTTCATCGAAATCGTTAGAGCCGTTTTCGAGAACGTGATTACAAATATACAAATATTGCTCATTTAATAGTATAGGATGTGTTTGGAACCCAGCTACCGATACTTTATGGTCTAGATCCTTCTTAGCGACAAATGCACTTTATAAATACTCCTAACCTATAACCCCACGTATGGCAGCCATCTTGTTTTTTAATCGGCTGAAATAGGTTATGTTCAAGACGTGTGCGCCGCGCCACTCCGATGACCGCCGCCGCCGACTACTTCGGGCGCCGCTGACTGTCAGGCGCGATCGCGATAGCGCGGTTGCGCGTTTTTTTGCTTGCTATAGAAATATGCTAGTCATCCATGATTTTTTGAGTGAGCTGCCACCTTGTACGTAAATCTTTTCCGTTTTGACTTACATTAAGGTATCAACCATAACCGCTTGCTAGAAAGTGGGATGGCGTGAGTAATGCAGTTCTTCTGAACCTTCACTTAGAATGCCCATGGTCGTGTATTCAAATATGCTTCAGTTTGTGCTAGCATTGTAGTATGCTCAATAAAATGCTAATATCTTTGAATCTAAGAGAGCTTCAGCTGGTAAATGACCTTATTGCAAAGGTAACCTCCGAGGCTATGCAATAACGGAATCAATTTGCCTGAATAATAAGCAAAAAGAACATATAACATGTTTATTACATTTTCTGCTCCAGTGCAAAAATAACCCGGAAATGTTGCATATTTTGTTATGTTTAATCAAAAGTATTTGAATCAAACTACAAACTGATATCCAAATATTGACTCTTCGCCAATTATTTTAAGAGTTATTGTCATTTGAATATAGCCCTGACCCAGCACATAGACCCCACAATGCTCGCAGGTTTCTCGTTCATTTGTGCGAGCAGCTGCAGGTAGATAAGGCACCAAACGTCATGGATGTCGTTTTCGGGGTTTTCGAAGGCGCTGATAACGATACTGAGGTCAAAATGAAAGTCCAAGACGGCGGATGTGACAATGAGAGCAAAATTTTCGTCATTGCGACCAAAATTGGTGCCTTTTTATTTTTCGCTGCCACTAATGAAACTTTTAACAATGCATAACAAACAGAATTTTGTAAATCAGTAAAGCTTGGAACTCATCCGTACCGCGTTTATATAGGGTGATTTTTACGTTAGCTCATCATCATCATCATCATTTCTGCCGAAAGACGTCCACTGCTGGACATAGGCCTCCCCCAAATGTCGCCACATTGACCGGTCTCGTGCAATTCGCATCCAGAGGATCCCTGCAACTTTCACCAGGTTACCGGTCCACCTAGCGGGGGCAATGATCGGAGCTAAATACGAAACAATAGGTAATAGAGCAAAGTGGACAAAGGAACCATGATCTAAATTTTGAAGTAATATAAAACAGCAGTTTTATTCTTTTGAAATATTTAACTTTTTTTCTCGTTTACACCTTTCACTGTTTGTATCTGCTTCACCCAAAGGTTGACTGTTGAATAGCAAAATGCGTACGGCATTGAGTCCGCCTCTGTGCTTGAAGTGTTAAATAAATTATGTTATGCTTAATGTATACTTTTTTTGTTCAACAGTACGAGAACCTTCAAGATTCATGGCACAAACAAATATGGGAGCCAACGAGTATATATCTAAATACAAGTGAGTAATATTGACATAATATCGTTTCTATCTTATATTCTTTCTGGGAATTTATTCCCTGCAGAGGTCATCATCTGCCATGTTCCCAACTATGTTGTTATCGGCATCCACTCTAACTCGGATGCAGCTGAATACCAGTATTTAACACGAAGCGACTGCCTATCTCACCTCCACAACCCAGTTAGTACTGGGTAATACGATACCCCTTGTTAAGACTGGTTGTCAGACTTTCGGGCCACTCACCAGCCGGATCCACCAGCTTAACGTGCTTTCCAAAGCACCGAGGAGTCTCGGTATGAAATGATCGGTCACCCATCTAAAGGCCATCTCGGCAAGCGTTGCTTAACCTTAAAAATCGACCAATGCGGCTGTTATTCTTTAACCACGAGCCCCATTCTTAATATATGAAGTCATCATCATTTTTATTTGGGATCGGAGGGGTTGGCGCAGCATGTCTTTTTTAGGGTTACGTAGCCGAATGTCAAAAAACCGGCCAAGTGCGAGTCGTACTCACACGCACACAGGGTTCCGTAGCACCAAACAATATTATTTTGAAGCTCATTCATATGTTGTATTGTATTGCATTCGACAGCAAAACTAAATTTGTTAAAACAAAGTTACTGCTGCAGTTTGATCAAAAAGTCCCATAACTCAAAAACTAGAAGATTGATAAAACTGTAAGATTTGATGTTTAGTTTTTGCGATGTGGGACTTGGCCGGTTTTTTTAAGGTATATTTTGTGTATTTTGTTCCAGATCTGTTCGCACACTGTTCGGTAAGGACGAGGCGTGCTATATCATGGACGCTAAGGTTCAAGGCAACATTGGCAGATATCTCAATGTAAGTAATAATCACTCATAATAAAACTAAAGTCGGGTAATATTTAATAATATTTTAACAGTTTTTATGCCTTGTGACTGGGACTGTAGCTACTTTTCATTGTTGTCTTTGTTTCGACAATTCAAAAGTGCCTGTAACTGGCCTATTTGAAATAAATGCTTTGATTTTTATTTTGATTTGCCACAAAAATCTGAACTCAGGGTTAAAATCGCTAAAATATGAAAAGTAGGAGTGATAGCTCATGTCATCATCTTCCTGCCCTTGTCCCATTCTACTTGGGGTCGGCGCAACACGTTTTCTTCTTCCATTCTCCCCTGTCAGACATCACGGCATCATTTACTCCTTTCTCTTTCATATCATTCCTCACACAATCCATCTTTTCCTTGGCCTTCCTCTCCGTTTCCATCCATCAACATTCATGTCCATCACTATTTTAGTCACATGCGTTTCATCCCTCCTCACTACATGTCCATACCAAGACAAACGACTTCCTTTCAATTTTTCTGTAACAGGCGCCACTTTCAAACTTCCTCATATACAGGGTGTAAAAAGAAATCAAGAGTCACTTTAAAAAAAAAAAAAAGGGTCACTTTTTCTTCCCGCTGTTGCTCGTGACCTTCATCCACGTGAAATTATTATAAAAATATTACTTCCTTATTTGAATCGTGTTTTGATGACAATTTCAATGGATTTTTTTTTGCACGGTACCCTATTCTTACATAAATAAAAGTAGCCTAAGTTAGCAAAATTACTTCTTGTAACATCAGCTATCTGCCAGTAAAAGTCCCGTCAAAATCGGTTCAGCTGTTTCCGAGATTAGCCGGAACAAACAGAAAAACATTTAAAAAAAAAATGTGTTTTTGTTATAAGTAGTACCGTATACAAGATTTTCATATCTACTGATATTTTGAAAAAAGCTGTTATTTTGAAATTACAAACATACAATTTATTTGTATACAGGGTGGAAGGAACACCGACGCTAAAACGGTTACCACGTATTCAGTACATCATTCTGAGCCCCCCTACATAGAAATTTTTCATCGGTTATTAAAAAAAAAACAGCTTTTCCATACATTTTGGCCGTGTAGGTATTGCACTTTTGTAGGAAACAGCTGACTTCTACGTGGGTGGGCTCAGAATGATGTACTGAATACGTGGTAAACGTTTTCGCGTCGGTGTTCCACCCTGCAGATGTAAGATAACATAACATAAGATAAAGATTTATTTCTTACCACAATACATAGGTACATCATTAGGTTTCCTGAACAATACATACGTTTTTTATACTGTGGGAGACTGGTGCCTAAGCTAGACGAAAAGCCTGTATTTCAGGACACCAGGTCTCCACCCCAACGGAAGCACTTTTAAACAGAATTATGCACTCGTACACAAATTAATGTAAGCAATATTGAGCAAGAAAAAAATAAAGGATAAAAATATTAATTACAACAATGGCGACAACTAATTATTCAATCAGGGGTTAGTACGTGGTTGTATGTGTATGTGAGTGTGTGTGTAAATGGAGGGTGTGTGTATGTGGTGGGTGTGTGTATGTGGTGGGTGTGTGTGCGTGTGAATAAGGAAAGGGGAAAATTGTTTAAATATGGATGCACAGAATTGTGAATATATTGAATTCTTCGACAAGCAAGTTATTTCGGGGCAGCTAGAAGTTTATGTATAATGTAGGGTTATAGATGTCGCTACAAGGCCCAGTAATTTATATGTTTTTTTCTTTCACAGCACTCCTGCTGTCCCAACGTATTCGTACAGAACGTCTTCGTGGATACCCACGATCCGCGCTTCCCCTGGGTGGCGTTCTTCGCGCTATCGCACATAAAGGCTGGTACAGAGCTCACTTGGAACTACAATTATGACGTAGGTTCGGTGCCCGGCAAGGTGCTCTACTGTTACTGCGGCGCCGTCAACTGTAGGGGGCGGCTTTTGTAATTATTTTGTGTGCGGGTAGTCTGATTTTTTTTTTAATGTGTATGGATAGACTGTTTCAAATGATCGGAAAGAACTTAAAAAAAATACTTCCACTCTCTCTCTGTTAATAATTTATGTGGAGAGTAAAGTAAACTTTAAGTCGAATTATATATAATTATTTTCAGAATGACAGTTTTGTTCTGTAATTCTGCAATTGTCTTCGCATTTAAGTTTTTGACTTCGTCAGTCATATCTAACATTTTGTACAACTTAAATTCAATGATAACTTACGCTTAGGTATATTTCAAGTATAATTTTAATCAACAAAAAAAAAGAGGAGGAAGTTATCAAGTCGACTGATTTTTTCCCTCATGCAGTATATAGGGTGACTGGTAATTAGTAACCGATACTTGAATACGTGATTGTACTCATGATAACAAACAACTTTTCCAAAGAAACATTTTTTTTTACACTCGTTCTTTTTTATCCCAATAACACAACAGCCGTATGAAAATCGTGCGCGGAACTGTGCTCTGCCTACCTACTGTTGCACGGTACGACAATAATGAGACTGAACGGCGTCACACGGCTAACAGCTGATAGGTCACAGGCGCGCGCGCGCGCGAATTTCATACGACTGTTGTGTTATTGGGATAAAAGTGAAAGAGTAGGTACAAAAAAAAATCTTTTGGGAAAGTTGTTTAGTATCATAAGTACAATCACGTGTATAAGTATCGGTCACTAATTAGCAGTCACCCTATATGTCCAGAACAAATCTTTCGACTTTTTTAGTTTGAAAGAAATTATAAAATTGGCATTTAAAGTATTTGTATACTGTAAAAGTTTGGAAATGGATGTTTGTATAATCGGAATTTGCAGGTATATTATGAGACTGCCTCATTGGTCTAGTGGTCGCAAGCGCGACTGCTGAACAAGAGGTCTTGGGTTCGATTCCCAGGTCGGGCAAATTGTTATTGAATTTTTCCATAAGGAATTTCTCAGTAGCAGCCACAGAGTCTTGATTTGCGTTCGGTTGATGGCAATAGGATCGCCTCTATTACAAGAGACTTGAATCATTACTGGCGAAATGTAGGCGTACTATTAGGTACACCTCTGCCTGAGCCTTCAGGGATTACAGACGTTATGTTATGTTATATTATGAAAATACTGTTGCTTAGAACCTTTTCAGTCTGTGATTAGTCGTCGAGTTTGTCAAATTCTTTTCTGTGAAACAAATAACTGCTTAAAAACACTTTTTCGTTGAGAATTAATTATAAAGAGTGTGTAAAATACCCTTAACGAAGCCGAAAGGCATTTGTTTTTCTCATTATTGTGATTTTTTTTTTGTTCTGGACCATACCTGGGAACCGTCTAGTTACGGCGATATTGGAGGTCAAAGTTTCAACTTTTTTTCTAAATAAGTACCAGCATTTTTAATGCTATATCTTATTTTTAAATACCTCCATGCATCCATCAGCACAATGTTTTGAGTGCGTTACATTGAATCCTACCGTAATAATAAAACAAGTCGTTTCCCAGTAATAATTTTTGCGTAAAGTTACTTAGTTTGATGTACAGAATGCTTGGTTGACGGCTTCGTGAAGGGTCCGTTTACACCTTGTGTCTACTTCATTCTTGAAATTATAGCATTTGTATCAGAATTTGTATTGATAGATATTATTTTGTAAAAGTTCTTGATGTGTTAACAAAAAAATCTTGTACTTCTTCATATGATTTCTAAATAGTGATATTATAGGATCTCACAGCATTCAAAATAATTTGACTGAATATAATCAATTTTCAATACCTCTGCCTAACCCTTCGTGGATTACAGACGTGATGTTATGTTATGTTAATCAAATTTCTTCACAAAAAAAAAATCTGCAGGATTTTTTTTCGACTAAATGTTCAATATGATTTCTATTGTATTTGGTATGTCAATGTAGTTAAATAAATTACAGTAAGATTTTATGAATACCTACTTCTTTGTTAGAATGAAAAACATTTGTTAAAATAAAATGTAATAAATATCATAAACATTGTGTATCAGTATTAGTAAAAACAAATATGATAATTAGCCTTTTTAACGCCGTTGTCACATATACGTGACAAGCAAGCGCGTGCCCTGTACGCCAAACGACACAAATATGTGACAAAATGGTAGGTGAAATTGTGGTTTGGCGTGGAGGGCACGCGCGTGCGTTTATGCTCTGGCGTTCAAATGTTTAATACAGCAGGCGTCTATAAAAACAATGCTTATGTGTCTAAAAATAAAATGTTTCCAACGTATAATAATTGTCTAAGGGTTTCGCCAGATCTGTCAGCACGGATTCGCATTTTTCCATGCCTCTATCCCTTTCTGTCGCTCAGAACCGTCATTTGCTAGAGCGAGAAACAGAGCGTGCTGAAAATTGCGATTTCGTGCTGATAGGTGTGGTTCTACCCTAAATATACAAGGTGGAAGGGACGCCGACGCTAAAACGGTTACCACGTGTTCAGTACATCATTGTGAACTTAGTACAGTACGAATTGTGGGAGGGGGGGAAGGGGGGGGGGGCACAAAAAAGATTATCATTGGTAGTTTTAAAAAAATCAGCTGTTCCATACGTTTCGACCGTGTAGGTATTGCACTTTTGTAGGAAACTGCTATTTATAATCGATAACAAATTTCAAAATGTGGTGAGGTTCAGAATGATGTACTGAATACGTGGTAACCGTTTTAGCGTCGGTGTCCCTTCCACTCTGTAAATGCTGGTTGGTTCCTCTGGCTAGTGGCCATAAAAAAAACTAAATATTTTTTTATATAGGCACATAGGCCTACATGGCTACTTATAAAACGTTGAGAAAAGGTGCACGCATAGTCTGAACTGGAGCCGCCATCTTCTTTTTTCATACATATTTACAAATATTATCATTAACTCTAGAAACGGGATATTTACCATAATTTGAGCTCCCGATATTTCGGCGCTGTTGCAAGCACCATGATCACGGATAAACTGAAGTTATTGCGGGTGGGTGTTTATGAGCAGACAAATCGGTCTACCCTCTTTCAAACAAAACACAACAACAACATAAACAAACAACGTTAACATGGTTAATATCCCGTTTCTAGTGTTAATGATAATGTTAGTGACTATGATAGTTTAAAAAACTTATAATTTTATACGTATTTACTAGCAACAGATTGTTGTAATCATAATTATTTTCTCGAAATGTAGCCAGTGTTAGTTATTAAGATTTATTTCTTGTAAATATTCTTCGTTTATATGAGTAAAACAATAAATAAGTACCTACATAATTGTGTTTGAATGTTTTATTTCACTATAGCTAAAGGCTACACCATAAATCATTGAATACTAATCGCTTATGGCATACGCTAGACGTCGCGCGGGCATCCTGTTAAATTGTATCTTTATACAACTTGTCGCACGCGCCAGGGCCTTGTAGCGCCGCTCATACTATTTATACCCACGTATAGACAGTAGGAATAGAAGAGAATAGAATAATCTTTATTAGCGTGAAATATGGTACATATAGGGTGACTGGTAATTAGTGACCGATACTTAAACACGTGATTGTACTCATGATAACAAACAACTTTCTCAAAGATATTTTTTTTTTAAACTCGCTTATTAAGCCTATAAAATACAATGTTACAAATACTGCCATCTTTTAAGTTGTTTTTTAAATAATTAAATGGGAATTCTTAAATACATGTTTAGGTATTTTCTTGTTGACTGACAGACATATTATAGCAGTTATTTTGAAAAAGCGATGTGACTCAGGTTGGCTGGACAAATCTTCAAAATAGCTCGCATTTAACTAGGTCAATAGGACACTTTATGTGACGGCTAAACACCCTTATTTCAGATTTTGTGACGCTACAGAATCTTAGATAATCGATCGGAAACGTGTCCAGCCAGCTTGAAAAACCACTTTTCGCTGGTCTGTCAATCTCGGTAACGGAAGTGATTTTGACGACTTTTTGCATATCAGCGGGCGTCACATAAATTTGTGACAGGCATCGAGCTAAAAGTTTTGTGATACGTACAGTTGTTTAGTAGAAAAATGCAAAAATCTGTGTCCAGCCAGGTTGAATTTACGTAGAAAACTTTTGGCTGGCACTTCCGAATCTCAATAACGGGAGCGTTTTCGAATATGGTTCCTTTAGTAACATTTGGTGACGCAATGTGTGACAGTAATAACGTTTGATTTATGGCGTCACATGTAAGGGTTTACGAGAAATCAATAAAAACTCAATGTCCAGCCAGCCTGAGTTCAATTCAGGTTATCATTATCGTCCCCGTCACAAAATTTTGAACACATTTTGAAGGTCGTAGATCATCAGGCAGCGGAGATACATGTGTCCAGCCAGCTTGAACTCAGGCTGGCTGGACATTAAGTTTTTGTTCCACTCATTGCTGAGTATAGTTCTCCTCTTTATGTTATAGTTCAGGAAGGTTCTCCATTTCCATACCGTGAGATAGCTTTTAACTGCCTCGTTGATGCATGAGGCCCTAAGATCGATCCATCAGAAATGTCTCAGTAGCAGCCACGGAGCCTGGATTTATGCCCGATTGATGGCGCTAAGCTCGCCCCCTAAGAAGGAATGAATAAACTCTTATTAATCAAAATGACAGGTAATAAATAAAAAAACATTAAAATATCTTGTATAATATAGCATTTATTTAACTAAATACATCAATAAAGAATAGGCCTTAATCTTA
Source organism: Noctua fimbriata (assembly GCA_905163415.1). Lineage (NCBI taxonomy): Eukaryota > Metazoa > Arthropoda > Insecta > Lepidoptera > Noctuidae > Noctua > Noctua fimbriata. The sequence goes on from LR990951.1 coordinate 6,996,331, forward strand.
TTTGGATATTCTTACAAAATACGAATTCTGAAAATACAATCTATCCTAGTATGTCGCATGTTGAATGATCAAAAGTGCAGAGCGCTCCCAAAAGTGTCAAATTCGTATTACCTGGCAAAAAGTATTTATTTTTATTTATTTAAAATAGGAACGCCAAAAGTACATACATTTAACAATAGGTTAGGATAGGATTCTTTAGGTCAACGCAACAATGCAGTATGGTAACATTCAATTGTAAGTCCATTAAACGTTTTATTGAAAGTGTGAGACGTATCTGTAAAACCGCCGATATAGTTGCGCTCCAAGAAACATGGTTGCTGCCTCACGATATACCATTGCTGGGAACAATTGATGAGAAGTTCGAGTACACGGGTAAGTCTGCGGTTGACACATCTGCGGATATTCTTATAGGAAGGCCGTACGGAGGTGTGGCTTTATTATGGAGGAAAGGCATTTTTCAGTCGGTTTCGTTAGTGCAGTGCAAAAGTGTGAGACTTACGGCTATAAAAGCGTCTTTGTGTGATCGATCTATTATAGTATTTAGTGTGTACATGCCTACAGATAATGTAGAAAATATGTCAGAATTCACAGATTGTTTAAGTGAGATTAGTGTTATAGTTAATAATAGTGAGGTAAATTCCATATTTATGCTAGGTGATTTTAACTCGCATCCTAATCAACCTTTTTGGAAAGAACTATGTAACTTTTGCTCTGATCAACAGTGGATATGCGCCGATCATGAAAAGCTGCATAATAACACTGAAAATTATACCTATATCAGTGACATTAACGGAAGCAAACGGTGGCTTGATCATTGTATTGTTACTGAGGCGGCATGGCAGTCTGTTAATAGTGTAAGCATAGACTATGGTGTTTTCTGGTCGGACCACCTGCCATTGACTGTTGAGTGCAATCTAGACACTGTCGTGCCAAAGGCCAAGCAAACTCCAGAAAAAGCCCCTAACAAAGTATTATGGCGCGAGCGAAATAACAGTCAGATCAGAAGATACCATGATCTGTGTAATAGTAAACTTAGAGACATTGACTTTCCCGAGCAATTTTTAACATGTGCTGATAAAATGTGTAATAACACTGATCATAGAAAAGAACTGGACAAGTTGTATAGTGATATTGTGTCTGTGTTATCGGAGTCAGCTATTCATACCTGTGAGCAGAATGAGGTACGAATGAAAGGTCGTGTGGTTGGATGGAACAAGCATGTGCGCGAGGCTCACAGGGAGGCTCGGATAAGGCATCAGGTTTGGATACAACTCGGCAGACCTCAGTTCGGTCGAGTATGGGATGAGATGCGCGAGAGCCAAAGAGTTTTTAGAAGCAGGCTTAAATGGTGCCAGAAAAATCAAGACCAAATTAAAATTGACATTTTAGCTTCGCAAAGGTCATCGAAAAACTTTGCTCAGTTTTGGAAGTCAACCAACAAGCTTAACCTTAAGCCGGGCCTTCCTGTGAGTGTCGGGGGCCTTGATACTTCGGACGATATAGCCAATATGTTCAAGGATCGTTTTGTAGTGTCTTCACCACTGGGACCATCAAACGAGGGTGTCATTGCTGGGGCTTGCCAGGGTAAGTCTCTTTCTTGTTTTACTGCTAAGCAGGTGACTAAGGTTATTATTAAAATGTGTAGAGGGAAGTCACCTGGACATGACAGCCTCAGTATTGAGCACCTGAAACATGCAGGTGTGCATTTGCCTAGGTTACTGGCCATGCTTTTCACGCTCTGTATCAGTCACTCGTACTTGCCAACAAACATGATGAAAACAGTGGTGGTCCCCATTGTTAAGAGCAGAACTGGTGATATCTCTGATCCATCCAACTACAGACCGATATCGCTTGCCACTGTAATAGCGAAAGTGTTGGACAGTTTGCTTGATAAAGAATTAGGTAATATTTTACAGTTACATGACGCACAGTTTGGCCCAAGCTATCCACTGAAAGCGCAATTCTTGGCCTCAGGCAAACTGTCCGATACTACACGGATAGAAACACCCCCATTTATGCCTGCTTCCTTGACCTTTCCAGGGCGTTTGACCTTGTGGCCTATGATGTCCTATGGGAGAAGATGAGGGAAGCGGGAATAGCAATCGAACTCTTGGAGATCTTTAAGTATTGGTACACTAATCAGCTTAATTGTGTTCGATGGGGAGGGTCTCTGTCCGAAACGTTCAGGTTGGAGTGCGGGGTGAGGCAGGGTGGTTTGACCTCCCCGAAGCTCTTCAACCTGTACATAAACGGGCTGGTCGCCGGGCTCAGCAGTATGCGTGTCGGATGCTGGATAGACAACGTTTGTGTAAATAACTTAAGTTATGCAGACGACATGGTGCTTCTGGGCCCGACGGCCGGCTCGATCAGGGAGTTGTTACGCGTATGTGAGCGGTATGTCACTAGTCATGGGCTTCTCTACAATGTAAACAAAAGTGTATACATGGTTTTTGAGGCCTCCGGTAGACGTGTACACAGCGACCCAGTAGTAATGCTGAACGGGATGCCACTCAAAAGAGTTGTCAAATTTAAATACCTGGGACACTTCTTAACCGGAGATCTCAAAGATGATGAAGATATAGATCGAGAGCGCAGGGCACTAGCGGTCAGGGCCAACATGCTGATACACAGGTTCGCTCGTTGTGGTATTGGGGTTAAGATTACGCTGTTTAAAGCATATTGCCAATCATTCTACACGAGCGGCCTGTGGGAAAGGCACACTAAGAGGTCGCTAGACGCCCTGCGTATTCAATATAATAACTGCTTCAGGATGCTGTTGGGACTGCCGCGCTATTGTAGTGCATCCGGTATGTTCTCGTTTGCGCATACTGATGATTTTTACGCCATAATGCGCAAAAAAACAAATTCCATCTTGTCAAGAGCGCGGTCTAGTTCTAACAGCATCCTAAGTATGTTGATGGGGAAGTATGACACACCTTGGTTGTCGCACGCTGTGGAGGTACTGGTCAGAAGACCCCACACCTAATAATTTTGTTTTTTGTATTTTGTATTTTGCTTATTTTTGTTTACTAACAATGGTTTTTAAGAACAATGTTACTAACAATTGGGCCTAGTTGCCATAAATACACAAATATTTAATTTAATTTAATTTAGGTACCAATTACTGGTCTACACAACATTCTGTTAAGTATGGACAATACAACTTTATCATCGTAAAGTTACAGAAATAAAATGTAACATAAAATAGAAAACATAATATCTTTGACTTAAACTAAACAAAATATCAAATAACTGACTTACACTAACTACAAAAGTAGTTTAAATAAGATATAAAAACTAATTATCCTAAACTAAGTGGCGATTTTCTGATATCCGTTTACTAGCCAATATATCATAAACTTCACCTTTTTTACACAAACCTGTAATTAATTCCCGAGTTTCGTAGGTAATATCACTCTTCAATAGATCGTAAATATATTCAGCTGCGAAGTATTCCGCGATCAGTTTGTGTATAAACAGCGGGACATCGCCCGCTACACTGTGTATAAAACTCGACTTTTCTGTTCCTATTTTAAGCATTTCAATGGTTTCCATAACTTCTTTTAATTCATTATCATTAAATATTAAATCTACATCTGGGTAGAAAAAAGCGTACGCTCCTAACTTTTTATGTTTACTCATGAAATTAATTCGTTCCCTTTCATAAGTTACTATGTTGTCTGGTTTGCACAGGCCGATTTTGTTATTTTCAGTGAAACATATTCTTTTAATCTTTTCATCGACGAAATGTTGAAAAAACTGAAAGGCCATCACTTTCATAAAATAGATAATAACTTCTTTTCCATCATTATCATGACCATACGTGCCGTCATTCGTCATACCTATCCAACGGATAGTATTCAGGGATTGCGCTGCTATGCAAAGATGCAGCGGAGTAGCGAAAAAGTCGTTAGCGTAAGTGACTTGTCGCGGCGTATTGAAGTGAACAGGGATTATGTTGACTTCATCTAACTCGGCTTTCAAGATATCTGTAAAGGTGTAATAAAGTCTAAAAGAAGGTTTCTGATCTTCTCGAGAATAATAAACAAGGTGATGACATGGTACAAACGTCTCAATACTTGTAGGTCCCTCGAGATCGTACGATCGATCGTTTTTTTTGAAACATCTCTTTATCCAAAACTTTTTGAAGTATGTTTTTTGTTCGACATCCGAAAAGGGTTCTATTTCATACGATCGTTCGAACTCTTGTTCTAAAATATCTTTAATATGGTTATATGATCTGCTTGTGATCCAGATTTTATGCTGTCGAGGATAACTTCTGACGGAATTCAGCAATGAGAGCGCTTCATTCGCATAGTGCGGGAAGATCTCATCAAAACCATCGAATAGAAACATGAGTGTACCATTATTGTAGAAATGTAAGAACATTTCAAACCCAAAAGTAATTGATGCGTCGCCAGAGCAGTATTTGAGAGACACAACACTGTTTTCAGTTTCCAGCTCGACTGTAATATCTTCTTCTGCCACGCCGAGTGCTACATAGCACATGAAACGTAAACTCAGCATAGGGTCGATAATTGTTTTATCTTTCTGCCATTTACTGAATATTTTCGAGTACTCCAACAGGTTTATTCTTACAATCCAAGTATTTGGGTCGCGTTCCTTTGTTTTAATTGATAAATGAGTAAGTAGAGTTGACTTGCCCATCCCAGGCATGGCAGTTATTAGTATCACATGACCTTGTAAATCGTACAGCGTTTGTAGTACCTTATCTTTGACATCATGAAAAGCATCCTCTTCAGTTTTCTTGGTGCGACTGACGCGTCTATCAGTGTAGAAATCTTTGAATTCATCGTAATTCTGGTTTCCTATTGGCAACCCAATTTTAAAGATTCTATGTTCAAACATGTCTCCTTTTATAAGCTTCATTGCATTTTCGTCTTTTACGAAAAGATTTAAAGCTAGTTCTTTGCCTTGAAATATGACTTTTGTGTTTTTTAAGAAAATTTGCTGCGACTCATCGCTCAAATCTATTAAATTATTTCCAAAATCATTAACATGAGTAAGTATTTTATTAGGCTTTTCTTTTGTAATAATATATGATCGAGCATTAACTGCTTTAACAATATCATAAAATCTTTCACACCAGTTTTCATAATTTACAAAAATTACCGTTTCCTTATATTCTGCCAATTCAGTGCATAATGTCTTATAGTCTTTCGGGAATAGATTTGAAATAGATTCTAGATCTAACAGTACATGCTTCTTGTTATTTAAATATTTTGTTAATTTAACAACTGTGAGTTTGCAGTTGTCTGTAACAATGACATTAACATTTGTCTTACACTGTTCATCCAATAATAATTCGAATGACTCGACGGCTGCTGCATTAAATGTGTATTTTACCTTTTGCAACTTGAACTTATTTATCATGTTTATGACAGATATTAGTGGTTGGTTTATAATATCGTTTGTTGCATTCTCAAATTGTTTACTGTATTTTGTAAGATATTCCGCCGTACTAGGTTTCAACCACCATTCTTTAATTGCATCGTGATATTTTAAGAATACTGCGTCAGCTTTTACTTGAAATAGATGGATGCCGTTGTAAAGATATCCCATTTCCCGTTTTAAGATTTCGCCAATTTCGTTTTCATTTGATTGGTTCGTGAAAAAAAACAATCGGCTTAGAAAGTCTTTCACCAAATTCACGTCATGTCGTCCGCTGTCGAGTGAGAGCTTTGGGAACTTTTTCACCTTCACAAATATATTGTATTTCTGTAAGTTATGTATTTCCTTTTGCAATTTTAAATACAATCTTTTAGCAAGATCGCCTTTTATAGATTCGATGTTATCAGCAAACTTCATAAGTTTAGTGTGTTCAAAGGGAACGAAAACATTGCCGACTGCACCAGCCAATCCACCGTCAACTTCAAGGAGGTCATCTATAAGGGACTCCCCGATATTAATCATATTAAGGAAATTATTAGGCTCTGCATCGGCATCGTTAATCAAACCAACTATTTTCGATGTGAGCTGATTCAATCTGCTCTCGACTTCCGCGTCGTTGCCACTTATTGTTAAATCTTTATTACCGAACGAAAGTGGGACTTTGAATGTAGAGTGTTCTAATATTTTTCTCGCAGCCTGATCAATGGCTTCATCGACTGTGGATTGAGGAACGCTCACTTCATTCAACTGTCGTTTTAAATCTTCAGGCATGTTCTTAATAAATTCAAACTTTCCATTTTTGTAAGCAATTACAGTTCCAATTAGTTCACTCAAAACCTCAACTTCAGACGATCTACTGAAGAATTTTTCAACAAGATTCAATATTTGAGGCATGTCAATTTCCCGTCTCAAAAGTACCTGTTCGTAGAAGGCATTTTTGAATATCAGAACGAAGTGTTCTTTTGTATCAAAGAAGTCTTTTCTGAAGCTGGCGATTCGGTGTCCGTCATCATGAATGATATCAGGGATCTCAAAAACTTTTTGCGCCAGAATATAGTGGTAACACAACACAAGCTCATCAATCATGAATACTTCTTTATTAAGCAATTTCGCGAAATGCTCAGCAAGTGCTGCAATTTCTTCTTCCATTATTATTTTATATAAAAACTCCTCGTCCTTGGTCTCGTAAGTAGGTTGTAAGTAAGAGCCTGTTTGACTAGTTCCTATTAGTTCTTTCAATTTAGTAGTATACTCAGTCTCGATCAGGTCATTGTTGAAGTCGTATTTAGTATTTGTGTACATAACGAATAGACATTCTGTTTCGCTAAAGGACCCTCCAAACAGTTTGTCCGAATTTTGTGTGCCGAACGCTCGTCTAATTTTTAAGTAACTTTCAAGGTATCTCGCCAGATCATGATTGATACTAAGCGATAAGACTTTGTCCGTTTCTCTATGTTTGGTTTGAATATATATGGCGATTTCCTTGGCAAAACCCTTGACTTTGGCCCTTAAGCATACGTCGGCAAATTCTCCTATTAAATCAACATTTGTAGCTAAATGAAACTCTTCGATATCGTCGTCATGTTTAGCTCTAAAATTAAGCAAACTGATAATTTTAGTTTCGTACAACTGGTCGTGTAGACCAAAAGGTCCAGAGCGCTTCTTATACATTTTAATATCAATGATTTGTTTGGAACTAGCGACCAGTCCGGGTTCGTTCGGGTGTAACCGGACAACTGCGATTCTTCCTCGTGAAAAAAAACGGCTTCAATTAATTTTAAAGACTTCTCTGGACACAAGCCGGACGTTAAACACAAACAAAATTACACTTTACCTCAAGCTAACATGAACATTTGCTACCATAGATTCACTATTCAGAAAGCTTGATATAATAGAAACATAGAAATAAATAGAGTGCACTCTGGACAGACAGCCAGTAACCTTGCTGGCTGGCGAACACTTTCTCCTCGGCAGAAGCTGTTCTTCCGTTCTTGACGATACACGTGATTGTGTTTGTGGTTCTTGGCATAAAGTTCACAGTTTCAAGTAGATATTCGGTGTTCTGCGACCTGGAACCTGGACCTAAATTGTGGAAAGATAAGGTTATGTTGTTATTAGGTTTAGATGAAGATACTGGGAGGTAATTACTTGTATTTGTAGGTCAAAAGGTAACGCATGAACAGCAATTTCCCGTCCAGTATGGCATAAGGAACGGTGAAAGTAGAAGTGACTCTGGAGAAGGAAATTGTGAACTTTTTGCTAATTACTTTCGGACAACCTTCCTCTGCAAATCGCAACTGTCTGCTCGACCGGATGTGCTTCCAACTGTGATTAAAGCAAAATTGAAATTGACATAGTGACCGTTCATTAATATTTAAAATGCGATGAATGTAGTATGTCAGAACGTTGCAGTCAACGGTGAGCAGTACAGAGACATGATTACTAACGTTTTGTGCCTCAATTGCAAGACATTAATGTTGCAAGTCAAAATGGATCCAAGAAGTGATCCATAGGTCAAAATGGGAAGAATGCACATGTCCATGATTTTTGAAATTGTGAGTCAAATAAAGCCAATTATAAGGATGTTAAATTTTTTTTGTTTGTATCAATTTAATGGTGTCCTGCTTTCCACCTCTAAAAAGCATTATTTACAAATGTAACTATAGACTACTAAGATACTAAAAAGTAGATGCAAAAGCGAGCGGAGTTATCTCGAATTTTAGTATCCTGCGATCCGGCCAGGGATAAATTAAGTTTCTTTTGACAGCCTCTATCTTTGATAGTTACAGGAACTTTGGAACCCCTTGGATCGTGGGGCCCTGCGCACATGCCCAGTGGAAAAGATGGCCCTGAGCACAGGCTATTAGTACAGGCCCGTGTCTGGCTACTTTACCTGGTAGTAAATGATGATGTGGTCCACGATAGAGCGCACTTGCCTAGAAGTAATCTATTCCCTCTCAACTTGAAGGCCCGCAGTTTGTAGCGATCAGGAAACTCAGCCTCCTGTCATAGAATTCCACTCCTACAAAAAAAGGGTGGTGTAATAATAAAGTCACTATAGGTACACTTCCGAGGGTGACAGCAACCGCAAGCAACAATGCCGCTGCTCCTACAACTTGTCCTCTTCAGTTTAGTGATAACCAAACTAAACAATACATCTCTGCTCTGTTAGTGATTGTCGAAGACGGCACTAGGCACTCGTTGTTCTGGGATGTGAAAACGACACCCATGATGGCAAAACCGAAAATTTTCTTACGGCGCCATCTTGGATTTGCATTTTGACCTTATTTTCGATATCAGCGACCCCGAAAATTACGAAAACGACAGCCAGGAAGGAAAAACCGAACATTATGCTGGGCGCAATCTTTTATTTTGATTTTGACCTCATTTTAGACACTTCCAAAGTGGTAAAATGGGGATCATTCCCCACACATTCTGAAAAAATGTAGGATTGTAGAACGTAAAAAAAACTTTTAACGAAAATTGGTTTGAATAAGATTTGATGTTTAGTTTTTGAGATATAGGACTTTTTCATCAATCTGCAGCAGTAACTTTGTTTTTCATTAACATACTATGAAAAACAAATCTAGTTTCGCTGTTGAATGTAATACAATACAACATATAAGTGAGCCTTCAAAATATTTTTATTATATTGTTCGGTGCTACGGAACCCTGTGTGCGTGTGAGTACGACTCGTACTTGGCCGGTTTTTTTTTCCAGCTTTTGTTGGTCGGAGTTTCCAGCTTTTCACTTTAATAATGTGAAATATTTCAAAGACGATTTAAGAATAATAATAACTTTAAATCGATATAAATCTTAAAGAGGCATTCGAAATGAAAAATGATATGAGAAAACTCAAAATGGTTTTTCAAATAACTGTTTATTCTAGCGACCCGCCCTTCTTTGCACAGTGCTCCAAAACAATATCTAATGTAGCCTATATTTTAAGTTAAGCAACTAGTAGTAGAGCGGTGAAAACTGCGTTCAAATCCATGCAGTAGTTTTTGGGTGATGCGCGTACAAATATACAGACAGACAAACAAAAAATCTAAAAACTGTTGTTTTGGTTTCCGTTGCTCTAATAAAGACCCCCATATATATATTTTTCAATATCTTCAATGTAAAGACATCGGCCTGTTATAATTTTAATATTATGCATACCCAACTTATCATAGTTCGTCGACCTTCACTTTTTTTTGTTTCGCAATATGGCGTCTGGTTGTCGCGCCTTTTGAATTTTGATTCACAAGACGTTTTCAATTCTTAGGATACGGTAGGCACAAAGTTGTTAAATAAAACTAGCATGGTTCAGGACATTCGTTGCTAGACGCGGCATACGAATATTTACATTGGTTATACTCTAAAATATGAACACTTTTACTTGATGAAATCATCAAAATGGACACACGAGTTTGGTCTCTAGAGTGCCACAAAGGAACAAATATACATTTCCACCATCCATATTAGTTTATAATATAAGGTCTAACTATTCATACACGAAATATTTTCAGAGAATCATCTAATGGCTATAACGAAGCCATTTCAAGGGATTTTTTTTTAATCTGAGTATATTTTTTTTATAAAAAATAAATAATTTAAAATTACTTGACCCACAAAATAAATACTGGCTCCTTATTTTTAAACATCCATTACGTTAGTTTACTACGTCGTATTTACCTACTGTCATTGTTAGAATATGGGACTAAAGGTTTAATGCAAAAAGTGTTAAAAAAAATTAGAATTATAATAACTTCGTAAAAAAAAAACGCCCAGATAATTTTTTTTTTCGTTGTTATGGTGACTTTGCGACTTACAGAAATTACTCTTAAAATATTTCGTGTATGAAAAGATAGACCTTTATACATTTCCACCATCCATATTAGTTTATATATATCATTGATCCATATATTCATGTCCTTTTTATCCTCCCTCAGTCGGGAATTAAGGAAAATCACAGATCTAAAAATATTTTTTGTTATCGGTAATTCGGTGCGTCACTTAAATTCGGTGATGCTGGGATTAGACAATTTGTAAAAATAAGAACTTGAACAAATGTTTTTTATCACAATAACAGCCTAAAAAAATGTTCGTAGTTTTACGTAGACTTAAATCGTAAATAGCTACTTACATATTCTATGTAGTAAAAGTCCCAACACAAGTTTATCAGGGTTACAATAACTTTACAATTTGGAGACGCGAAGGTGAAGGCCAACCGGTCACTCTGTGCTACTCTGACTACTATATACTAGGGATCACTTGTCTCTATATCAAACCGACTATGTGGCGGTTTGAGTACGCACAACTGCCAATCAAGTTTTACAAAACCAGTTTATCCGGATCTCTCATTGTATAGGAAATCTGTACAAAGCGAGGCCAAGTTTTACTGGATATGTACAGCTTCATGTGCCGCCGTGTGTACTAAGCTGGATACAGATTATTTGGAACAGGATGCAAACGAAGCCTCCCACTTTTGAGCCCGACGTTTCACAGAAAAAAAATTGTGGGAAAAATTCTTTACCCATTCTTTACGACGAACCAAAATCACAAAAAAAAATTATAGTTGCTAATTACAATTTTTTTTTTTTTTTAATTTTTATGTTTTTTGGTGAGTTCATGTATTCTTCCGTAAAATGGCCAAAAAAGCAATAAGTCAATTTGTAAATAAATTTCATTGTCAAAATAAAAATCACAATCTATGAAAGGGAATCACCAGTTTCGGCTAAGCGTAGATAAGATGCCCGGTAAAAAATATTTTTACACACGTACAAAAAGTTGAAAAAAAGTATTAGTCATTTGTTTGATGCAGTGTTACCAGCACGGAAATAAAACAACAATTTCAGTCTGTGGAATAATCGATTGGATAATCAATTATGGAACCAAAAAAAAAGTGTTTGTCTGCCAAACGAAAACCTATCAATACTGTTTGAGAAGATTATACTCATTTACATTGTTTTTAAAATAAAACAATCAAAAACGTTATTAGTAGGTATTATAACATATCTTTTTAGATTGAAATAACGGTTCTATAAGTTGATTAATGAAGATTGTTTTTCCTGGCATCTTCTACAATCTACTGTATCGCTTATAAATATAGATGACTGATATCGATATTCTACTTCGCTATGGATCAGAGTATCGATATAAAATCGCTTTTAATTAATAATTTTTAATGTTTGCTTGACCACGAAGGAGATGGCGGGACGACCTGGATGTCTTCCTTGAGAATTGGAAAGAAGTAGCACAGAAGCGCGAGATTTGGAAGGAGTGGAGGGAGGCCTTTGCCCAGCAGTGGGACAATATGGGCTAGCTATAATAATGTTTGCTTTAAATTCAATTCAATTTCTTACTATGGCAAACAGAGTCCGTATTTTGGCCGAACAATTCTGTAGTGATTGAGAAGCGTGTTTATGAACAATAACGTCCCGCCTTAATAGTATTTTTCCTGAGATTTATTTTTTTCTCATATAGCTAAATACAAATTAAACAGGATTGGAAAGCTAAAAGATATTTTTTTTCTGTGCTGATCTGCAATCAGTAGTCTACTATAAGCAGATAGTTTGTGAGGCTTTGTCGGGTCAAGTGTCTTTTCCTTTAGAAAAGGGAATACAAATACAATGAAAAATGAATTTTTATGTGTGGCGTGTGGCGAACAAGGAGTAACAAATGAGAAGCGACTGCGCTTTACTCTAAATAATTAAATACTTTTTATATTACCTATTTATTTTCTGATTAACAAAATGACATCGAGTAGTGAAAATATGCATACCTGATAACTTGTGCCGACGGCCAATTTTTATCAAAAAAGCAATTCTAACTTTTCTTAAATCATGAGTGCCTACGCCTCAGATCAAGTAAAAAAGGTAGATAAGGCACGGCCTTTGTTATTACTGAAGCCATAAAACTCAGCTCCTTCAAGTAAACACACGCGTTCACGCACACACATGCATCAAACTACGCTCATTTTCGTTAGTATCACACGGGCCGTCGTGCAGTAAGTTTGCCTAAAAAATGCCGTCCTGTGTAATTAAATGGTGTAAAAACAATACAAAAGTGAACAAAAAGTCTGAAGGAATATCGTTTCACACGTAAGTACACATAAGACTATACTTTTTTATGTTATTCTAACACAATTTTGAGGTTATTCGACACAAATAATGTCAATGTCCCGAAATGACGTACCGGGAGAGGAGTGTTGCCAGTACTTCGTATTTCTAATAGCCCAAAAATGTGGGTAAGTGAATTATAGGCAAAGTCATATAAGGCAAATTAATGAAGTGGAACGAAGAGGGGATGTAATTATTGTTTTTTTTTTAATCACCTAATTTTCTAAACACTGATTTAAGTCTTCACGCTTTATAATTAAACATATACTGTCACTTTCGGGATAATCCATTATTCCAATTAAAACCATCTATCCACTATAATAATATATTATCACGGAAGATATCCCGTATGTGACAGTAAAACTTTACGTAAAGGAGGACGGGTAAAAATGTATGGAAGCCAGCCTAGGAATCAATAACATACGATATATCATTGGAACGGTTTTTTTTATGATCTTTAACCATTTTTATTGCGGGAAGTCCCAAATCGCTGTGTGGATGAAGTTATGGCGCAATAAAGCTAGACTTCATTCACAGAAATCATTAGTGACAATAGATACAACGTAAGTATGTTATATAAAACAATTTTTGAGTAAATTGAGACAATCCGAAATATCCCTAGACGGTGTTGATGTGTGTATATCGCATGGTGTTATTGGTTCGTAGGCTAGAACGCCCGTTCTCCTTTATATTACATAAATCGAAGGTAAATATTTATTTTTTACTATCAAATATTATGGTTTTGGTTTTAGGTTGCCAACGAGTATTTTAATAAGAGATGAATGGGTAGCTGCTATAAGACTGAGTCGAAATGACCCACAATGGCAGCCATCCTCATCTAGTGTGGTTTGTTCAGACCATTTTGATAAGACTGACATGTACGATACAAAACGTGGACTTTGCCGAATTCATAGAACAGGATATCCAAAAAAGGTATTTTAACCGACTTCCAAAAAAGGAGGTTCTCTTTTCTTGCATAATTATGTTATGAAAAATATATGTACCTATATTTGCGATTTTCTTAGTATACAGTATATCTTGTGTTACTATACCTAATTGTTTATATGTAAGTACTAAGATACAGTTTTTTTTCTATTACAGAATTTATTTCCGCCTTCCAATGCAGTTGTCAGTGATATATTATCGCCAAATATATCGCCTCCATTTGTTCCTGTGAGTATGTAGTAATTAGGCGTGTAATATTTTTGTCAGATTTAACTACCAATATATAAGGTCTATCTTTTCATACACGAAATATTTTAAGGGTAACTTCTATAAGTCGTAGTCGCAATAGCAACGAAAAAAAAAATATCTGAGTGTTTTTTTTTTACGAAATTATTTAATTCTAAAAATTTTTGAGACTTTTTGCATAAAACCTTTACTCCCATATTCTAACAATGACAGTAGGTAAATACGACGTCGCAAACTAGCGTAATGGATGTTCAAAAATAAGGAGATATATATTAGGGATATATATATTTTGCGGGTCAAGTAATTTTTTTTTTTTTAAATATAGACCGTTAAAAAATTATATCCCTTGAAATGGCTTCGTTATAGCCGTTAGATGATTCTCTGAAAATATTTTGTGTATGAATAGTTAGACCTTATATTTATCCGTAGCGAATATTGTATTCATTGTAGAACTTACCAGACTCGCCTAGTGTGGTCATCGACAGCGTAGTGTTGCCAAGTACATCTTCTGCGGCCGTTTTCGTAAGTAATTGACAGTAGACTGATTTACGTATAGTTTTCTAATTGTTTATATGTATTAAGATATAGTTTTGTTTCTATTACAGAAATTATTTCCGACTTCCAATGCAATTGTCAGTGATATATTATCGCCAAATATATCGCTTCAATTTGTTCCTGTGAGTAAATATTAAACGCCTAATTACTAGGGTATTGTATAACGGGCTGCCCCCGTAGCATGACCACCGTAGACAAGGATTTCTTTGACGGAAGAATCGACAAAATGACAGATTGTGTCGACACAATGACAGATTTCTTTGCACTATCTGCCATTTTGTCGATTCTTCCGTCAAAGAAATCATTGTCAAGGGCTGGCAGGGGGGGGCACACTTAATACTGTCATCAATTGACATAGACGACAGCGACATCTGGAGTTTGGTGGGATAAAAAACTTGGCAGCCATCTCGTCGCCATTGTCGATCAACTCCGGCTTTCCCGACGTGTTGATGCGCTTTCCGAGTTTAACTCAGCTAATCCTGTTAAAATTGTTACTTGTTACTGTTATTTTTTTTGTTAAGTTTGGTTTTTATTTCATAATATAGTTATCACTCTGTTTTTCGTTGGTATTTTTTGTTGTTTTGTTATCATGAGTGAACTCCGGAGAAATAGCAACTCAAATATATTATAACAAGCTTATAACGAATAAATAATGATTAATTTCTTTTTGATAATAAATAAAAGGACAGTATTTTGAACTTCATACGCTTTTTTTTAGTTGAGATGTGAGATGTCTGTAAATTGAATAGGATTATTAAATTAAATTCTCATAGTATCTAAAGTATGCATACCTATAGGTAGGTGGGTAGCTTTAGTTCACTCACCAAATTCTAGGCGGCAGCACTTTCCATACATGCAAATTTTACTACAGAGTTGTTACTCTTTCCCTCTATACATACTTTACTCCGCAACTCCAGGTCCAAAGCGCGTATTTTGCGTGCGGAATTCCTAGGGTAATTAGGCGTATAATGTTTTCGTCAGATTTGACTACCAATCTATTTATCCGTAACGAATACTGTATTTATTGTAGAACTTACCAGTCTCGCCTAGTGTGGTCATCGATAGCAACTGCATAGTATTACCAAGTACATCTTCTGCGGCCGTTCTCGTAAGTACTAACCCATTGCAGATTTACGTATACTTTTCTATTTATAAGAAACTAGCGACCCGCCCCGGCTTCGCACGGGTGCAATATAAGGTCTAACTATTCTTACACGAAATATTTTCAGGGAATCATCTAACGGCTATAACGAAGCCATTTCAAGGGATTATTTTTTTTTTATCTGAGTATATTTTTATAAAAATAAATAATTTAAAATTACTTGACCCACAAAATAAATACTAGCTCCTTATTTAAGAACATCCATTACGCTAGATTTCGTAAAAAAAAAACACTCAGATATTTTTTTTTTTCGTTGCTATGGCGACTTTACGACTTATAGAAGTTACTCTTAAAATATTTCGTGTATGAATAGTTAGACCTTATATATATATACAAACCTTCCTCTTGATTCACTCTATCTATTACTGAAAACCGCTTCAAAATCCGTTGCGTAGTTTTAAAGATCTAAGCATACATAGGGACAGACAGCGGGAAGCGACTTTGTTTTATATTATGTAGTGATACGTTTCAGTACTATGTTTTGTTCTAGGACCTACGAGATAAGCCTAAAGCAGAAGTTGACCAAGAGTCATCGTCGTCGTCGTCGTCAATATTTGATACACCCAGAAAACATAAACTGAGACAAAAATTGAAGAAACGGGACCTTTATTTAAAAAAAAATGCGACAAAAATTAAATCTTTACAACAAAAAGTTAGACGCCTTCAAAATAGGAACTTGTACCTCAAAGAAATCATCAAGAAATTAAAAATCTCATTCAGACGGAAGCAATAGGTCTTTATTGTTAGATTCAAGATTCCTACGACTGCATGAGATTGTGGGATCGGAGACGATAATAATTTATGTTGCATGTACAGATGCCAGCATATCAAGCTACCCGAAACTGTCAAATTTTCCCTATAAACCTTGAACCTAATGCTTCAGCGGTAAAGTTGAAAATCGAAAATCGATTGTAGTAGATTGATGTGCTGGCAGGGCCGGACTGGCCATATAGTCGAGATGGCCTGCGCGACCCCGCATGGGCCTGGTTTACGGGGCTTGCCAGCCAAGCCATGCGGTAGGTAGAATAGGGGGCCCGCGCAGACATGGACGTCGCCAAAGGGGCAACTGCCCCCCCTCCCCCCCCCTAGAGGCTCAGGAATTTTTAAGTTTTTTTAAAACTTATCCTGCCTGATGATACCACACAATTAGTGAGAACGTAATTAGTTGTAGCGTACAGTAGAATTACTCAAAAACTAAAATATTTTAAGGCTAAAAATGAGCCAGTAAATGAGTACAAAATTTTCTTTAAACCAACGCGCGGTTCGTTCTTTGAACCCTGCTAAAAAACTTTATCACAAAGGTTCCTTTGTTCTGCCTCTAGACTGGCACTCCTATTGGATTTTCACATGATCGACCGGTATAGACAGAGGCTGAAATAAATTAGGAGCCCCTTGCCCGAGACCTTAATACGCAATTTTGGCATACACACACAAGGTTTCAAAAAAATAGAGCAATGGGACATGGTGGACATTTTGATCTCAAATTACATATTTGAATTTATCCGAGGCAAGATGTAAATTTTCGAGCACGCTTCGCTCGCTCTTGCAGCCTACTTTATCTTGAATCTTAACTTTGTCTATAAGTCGCCCAAGTAACTCCGGTAGGTCGAAACAATTTTATTCTAACCTGTCCAAGGTAGGGTGATCAAAATTTCGAGCTCGCTGCGCTCGCTCGTCAAGCTACTTTCTCTTAAATTTTGAGTTTGTCTAAGGGCCGGCGCTCACTGACGGCATGGCACGGCAGGTTGTGCTGCGGCATCCGGCGGCGTTCCGTGGCATCCTGCTGAAAGCCCAGCCATTCTGGCATCAATCAGTTTTGCTCCGCGCGGATTCGAAGTTCAATTAGCTTAGCAATCATAATTCCTCGACACAAAGTGACCCATACGTCTCGCGGGATGCAATTGCGCGCCGTGGAATGAAACGGCATGACACGTCATGCCGCAGCATCCCGCGGCACGTCGCGTCATTTCGCGGCATCGTAGTATCGAAATAAAGTAACATGAATTCTAAATCATTGAAATAAGATTCAAAATAACTTGATTAGTAATAAAATCCTTTGCCATGACACGCTGTGCCGTGCCGGCAGTGCGCGCCGACCCTAAAAGTCGACCTAGTAACTCCTGCATCAAGGATCGACACAATTGGTCTAGAGGGACGGCGGACCGCCCCCCCCCCCCCACGTGACTGGACCCGAGGCATGAATATGGTGGGTGAATATGTGGTCATCGTTTTGACATCGGTGTCCCTGCCACCCTGTATAATACCTATTGTAACTCTCTTTGATAGCCAATTTATTTATTTTTCTAAAATAAACGCCTTTTTATTGGAGTGATAATCCATTTATTTCTTAGTCATATACATTTAGAGTTAACATATACATTTAGATCAGGGGTGTCCAACATAATTTTATGGACGGCCAAGTTGAGTATTTTTGTAACCGTAGTGGGCCAAAAGAAAAATGCAAAGTAACCTCTAAATTTAAGTAAAATAAGCTTCGCCGAAAAGTTCTGGAGTGGCGATCGCGAACCGGAAGACGCTGCGTTGTAAAGCCTCCCACTAGGTGGACCGATGACCTGGTGAAGGTTGCAGGGATTCGCTGGATGCGAGTCGCACGGGACCGGTTAATGTGGCGACACTTGGGGGAGGCCTATGTCCAGCAGTGGACGTCTTTCGGCTGAAATGATGATGATGATGATGAAGCTTCGCCGGACTAGACTGCGATGATACGGTCTGCATTCGCGGGTAGGTGAGGTGGGGCGGGTAGGTGAGGTGGGGCGGGTAGGTAAAAATGGCGCAGGAATAACTGACTTAGGTACATTTTTAAACAATGTTCGCGCTGTATTTATTGATGTCTTATGAAGCTTTAAATAGACCGCGGGCCGGTAGGTGGCCCGGGGCCGTATGTTGAACAGGCCGCGGGCCGCTAGTTGGCCCGGGGGCCGTATGTTGGACAGGCCTGATTTAGATGATAAAAATTCCTTCTAGAGGTGTTTCAAGTTTTCACAATCCCGGCATGATATAAGCTATGTTATGTAGCGTGTCCTGCAACAGTCTGGACGGCGGCGCTATGGCGGGTATAGCACGGCACACGCTCAGGAGCGGAGCGAGCGAGCAGAGCAATGTGTCTAGGAGAACTGATACTGAGCCGGAGACTGCGATCTGGCCCTGTTGAGAAGAAAATGTTGGGTTAAACATTATATTTGCGACTTGCTGTAACCCGCGACCTTCGTCCGCGTGAAATTATTATTTAAAAAATATAAATTCCCTAATTGAATCGGATTTTGTTAAAAATTTCAAGGGGTTTATTTTTTTTTGCATGATATCCTTTATATAGTTACAAAACTAGCCTAAGTTACTCCTTATAACATCAGCTATCTGCCAATAAAAGTCCCGTAAAAATCCATCTAGCCGTTTCGGAGATTAGCCAGAACAAACAGACAGAAAGACAAAAATTTAAAGTAATGTTTTTTTTTGTTATCTGTACCGTACCTACTTTCATATGCATTCAATAAAAATCTGTTATTTTGAAATTACAAACAGACACTGCAATATTATTTATTTGTATATATAGAAGCTGTGGTTTTTTAATACAATGGATCTCGAATAGTTCCGGAAAGTTGCATTAGATCATAAGCGACAAAAAAACTAATGATAAAAATAGCGCTGATTGTGCATACCATAACCATAATCAGTCTATAATGTTCCCACTGCTGGGAAACACGCGGGCCCAGTGCGGTTTGGTAGATGTCACATGTCTTCGAATTTTTGGTTCTAGGACATGGCGGTTTCCTCACGATGTTTTCCTTCACCGTTTTGAGAGTAGTGGTGATGAAATAAATTACACAAAGTAATGCACCTGCCTGGGTTCGAACCCACGACTTACTGTTCGTAAGTCGGGTCCGCCACCGCTGCTCCAATCGATCGATTCATAATTATAATTAATTAAAAAGTGTTTCTTATTCTTTTATAGCATATGTGCAATGGCGAGCCTAACCCAGAACTGGGTGAAAATTTTCTATGTGGAGGGTTCAGAATGATGCACTGAATATGTGGTAACCGTTTTAGCATTGGTGTCCCTTCCACCGCGTATACAGCAATCACGAATCAGAATGTTGTTACAAAAACACATACCTCATGCTCCTTCAATCTCTCTCCTATAATAGCAAGACTCTCTCCCAACAGACGGAGATGTGCAGCCACCTCTACTGCTCCACAGCCCGTTACTCGGTACATGCCCGTACTGGTTGCAGCTGAAGTTGATACCGGCTGTAAATGAGAACAGATTATATCATCAAGGTTTAAAATCAATAGCGAAATGTGGTATACGCAAGACGGCCAATCAAGCTACACAAAACCAGTTTATGCGGATCTCTCATTGTATAGGAAATCAATAAAAAGCGAGGCCAAGTTATACTGGAAATGTACAGCTTCATGTGCCGCCGTGTGTACTATTAGGTACAGCTGTGATATAGAGCGTTGACGACTTACGGCATTTCACACAAACTTACAAGTCCTTATTAATCGAAATGACTGAACCGATTTTAATGAAACTTCATAGTCATAAGCAGGATACATAGGTCTAAAAAGTTATCAAAGAACATTTTCGAAGAATAGTGTTACAGCTAACTGTGGCGGAACTATGAATTTAATGGTACTAACATAGGGGTCGTCCATTAATCACGTGAGGCTCAAAAGGGGAGGGTGTTCGGAAATAATCACGAAATATCACTAGGGGGAGGGGGGGTGTAGTGAGATACAACGTGTATTTATATTTTCTTTGAACGCGCGATTTCTAAACCGAAAAGCGGTGCGTGACCTTTACATTTTTATCACGGTGCTTAATTCTCCAGAATTAAATTAGATTATACCTGTTAACATGCATTTAAAGAAAATATTCAGATTTTTTTTTAGATACTTTGTACCAACAAAATACACGTGATTTTGGGTAGGTGGGGAGGGGTGGTCTAAAACCTCACCATATAACACCATGGGAGACAGGGGGGTTAAAAAGTTGCTAAAAAAATCACGTGATTAATGGACGACCCCATAGCTGGTTCCCAACATCGTCATTGGTTGAAAATCTGTTAATGTCAATTTATATTTGAAAATATCGTGACCTCATCGGACAGATTGGGACCTAGCTATGGACAGGCCATCATCTACAATGAACCTTGACCGTCCTTGTCCATTCGCAAAGGTACTTTCAAATGGAGAAGAATGGGCAAGAATACCATTGATACTCTTTTTAAATGTTTTGTATAGCTATGTAATGAAATAACTTACACTTACCACTAAAGCCTGTGTGGGGGGAGTGGGCGGGGCCGGTTGCGGCTTGGGCGGGGCGCGGGGAGGACGGCCAGGACCCACTGATGTTAGAGGACGAGCTATAAAACAAATTTTTGAACATTAAAGTCACAATAGAGCGTCAAAAATTTAACTACGAAAAGTAACTTTATCTTACTGAGGCAAGTAGTATTTCAGAATATACACATCAAGCAATAGAAATTCTGAAAAGAATGTTATGTTATTCAGGTAGGGCATTTTAAAAACTTAAGGAAAAACCTGTTCATTTCTGTAAGATTTTCTAAAAATCAATAAGACTTATAGTTCCAATATTAACATTTAAATGTGTAGAAAGTGTTATAGATCCAATGTTAACATTTAAATGTGTAGTAAGGCTTATATTTCCAATGTTAACATTTAAATGTGTAGATATTTAAATGTTAATATTGGAACTATAAGCCTTTCATTTAAATGTTAACATTGGGACTATAACCCTTTCTACACATTTAAATGTTAACATTGGAAATATAAGCCTTTCTACATATTTAAATGTTAACATTGGAACTATAAGCCTTTCATTTAAATGTTAATATTGGGACTATAACCCTTTCTGTAAGATTTTCTAAAAATCAACAAGACTTATAGTTCCAATATTAACATTTAAATGTGTAGAAAGTGTTATAGATCCAATGTTAACATTTAAATGTGAAGTAAGGCTTATATTTCCAATGTTAACATTTAAATGTGTAGAAAGGCTTATTGTTCCAATGTTAACATTTAAATGTGCAGAAAGGCTTATAGTTCCAATTTTAACATTTAAATGTGTAGAAAGGCTTATAGTTCCAATGTTAACATTTAACTGTGCAAAAAGGTTTATAGTAATATAATGTTTTTTTTTTAATGGTACAGTACCCAAGACTTCGTGATTACATTATGCTTTGGAAATAACTTTCCAGAGAGCAGAACAGAGAGAGAAAGACATCTCTCTGCATGGTTTATATCATTTGAACTCATACTTACTTGGGTTAGATATAATGATCTTGTTAGTGGATTGGTTGCTTTGCTCCTTCTGCATCGCAAAGCGCTTAGCTTTACGCTTCCATAGGTAGCGTTCATTGTAGTTAACCTGTGTACAAATACATCACGGTAAATACAAGAAATATTGTATATACCACTAACAAAGTTGTGAGGTCAGATAGGTGGATATTCCATGTAAAATAACCAGTATTTTACATGGAATATCCATCTATCTGACCGGTTCAGTTGCATCAAGTTTGACTACCACCAATTACTGTTTATTTTATTTTTATATTCATAAAAAAATTGTTATGCTGTCTTGGTTTCCGTACGTTTTTTCACAGGTGACCACTGAAAACCAGCGCTGTGCTGTGGGCCCCCCATAGCACAGCATCATGCTGAGTGGTAACCTGCTTGTTGCACGCTGTCACGACGTGCAAGCTGTTAACTTTTTCTTATGCATTGTACGTTTATTGTTATTTTTTTTTTGTCATTTTTTTTATGATGCACGTCATGTCTCTGCGACAAATTAAAAAATTATCTTTCTTTCTTCAATTAATTTCATGTCGCAAAAGCTACACCAGGCCCGAAGACACGTAAGTAGCCGATTCCTACCGGCTTCTCTTCGGGAAGAAGCCACACTACGTAGTGTCTAGGTGCCTGCTGTAGTCAAATAGTATTTTACATACACATCTGTGGGATTCACATCACAGATATTTAATACATCGTAACACATGGTATGGATTCAGATCAGATGGATCTGAAGGTAGAATAGTGCTGTGTGGTCTTTTGTAGTAGCCAACCTTACAGGTTGTGGTCATAGCTAGCAGTAGCGAAGGGTCAAATTTTGTAACAGGTAAGCCGGAGTACAAACGTTTAGTGTGATTATATTATTTGTCTATAGAATACTGACTGTGCCATTTTTCAAAGGGAATCCGGTAGGAATCGAGTTGTATCGAATCTTCGCCACTGATAGCTAGGAACTCCATATCCAAGATTCTTATTTAAGATCTATACATTCTTCCTTCAGATACGGCAAGAAGGTGAAAGAGATGCATTTCACAATAATTGGAGCATAGGAGTCGTTTTGTACAGACGCCAGCATCTCAAGCTACCCGAAACTGACAAATTTTCCCAATGTACCTTGAACCTTATGCTTTAGCGATAAAGTTGGAAATCTATTAAAGAAATTTGACAGACTGTAGTAGCTAGATGTGCTGGCGTCTATACTTTACGAGTGCGGGCATGCCTGTTATCCACGAAGGATTAGGCAGAAGTGCACCTAATAGTACACCCACATTTCGCCAGTTATAATCAAGTCCCATGTAAAAGAGGGCCAGCCTATTGCCACCAACTGGGCACAGATCTAGATTCCGTGGCTGCTACCGAGAAATTCCTGATGGAAAAACCTAATAACACTTTGCCCGACCCGGGAATCGAACCCAGGACCTCATGCTCAGCAGTCGCGCTTGTGACCACTACATCAACGAGGTAGTCGAACCGGCCAATCCATATATTGACCTTTTGAACGGCAGAGCATAAACGCACGCGCGTGCCCTCCACGCTAAGCCACAACTTCACCTACCATTTTGTCACATATTTGTGTCGTTTGGCATTAGGGCAGGCGTTTGCTTTTCACATATAAGGTCTAACTATTCATACACGAAATATTTTCAGGGAATCATCTAACGGTTTTATGTCCAATTCTTACGCTGTCTCAACTATAAAACTCTGGAACGCGCTACCCCTTGACATTAAAAAAGCTGAAAGCAAAATGGCTTTCAAAAGAACAGTTCGGAAGTACTATTTGAAATCAGACTAAATTGCTCACTAGCTAGATATTAGTTGGTAGTCATAGTAATTATTATAAGGTTTCTCGTATTTGGACTATTTGTATGTATTATAATATTTATTAGTTTATTTAATTTTACTGTATATATGTGTATTGGTATGTACCTATTTATGTATATCAATCTATGTTATCAAATAGGATTTTTTTTTTCTTATTTTTTTTTTTGCACTCAATCACAATGCTATCCTATTTGACCCTAAGGTTGACTGGTAGAGAATGCCTTGAGGCATTAAGTCCGCCTATGTACCTCTCTTGTACATGAAGTTTAAATAAATAAATAAATATAACGAAGCCATTTCAAATTTCAAGAGATTATTTTTTTTTATCTGAGTATATTTTTATAATTTAAAATTACTTGAACCACATAATAAATACTAGCTCCTTATTTTTGAACATCCATTACGCTAGTTTACTACGTCGTATTTATCTACTGTCATTGTTAGAATATGGGAGTAAAGGTTTTATGCAAAAAGTCTCAAAAAATTTTAGAATTATAATAATTTCGTAAAAAAAAAACACTCAGATATTTTTTTTTTCCGTTGCTATGGCGACTTTACGACTTATAGAAGTTACTCTTAAAATATTTCGTGTATAAGGTCTACCTTTTCAAGATAGACCTTATACAAAGTGTATCTGGAACTACGACAATAAATTAAAACGAGCACAGTACTATTCCATCTAAACATTTTAAAACACGAAAATGAGTAGATAATGGAAAATTTAAAAAATATAATTTTCAAACAAAATAAATAGAATCCACTGCATAAAAAGCAAACACGCTTTATCTACGAAAAGTCACTGACCGTTGCGCAGCGCGGTGCGGCGCGGCGCGGTGCGGGGCGCAGCGATGGCGGTAGGTAGTCGAAGGTAGGTATTTTAGTCGGCGAACAACAAATTAGCGGGATAAACTCACTAAGTTGCACGTTGTCAATTAAAAGATCACTGATTAAATAATTAATCACATAATATCACATCACAATCAGAATTTACACCATCAAACGTTTGTGTGTCACCATATCTCTCCCGATATATATGCAATGGTAAAGCTGCATTTTGGTTACATTCTCCTTACGTAAGTACCATGTCGGTGTACTCGGCAGCTGGGTACCTTATTTGAGGCATAATTAAACTACAAAACTTCAAACCTAACCTAAATCACGAAACTATACCTACTAAATGCTTAATTAACTAACTAATATTACACTAACACTTAGCAATAAGTCACACTAACCTATGCACTAATCCAACTATCACATGTGAGGGTGACATCATATTATAATGTACCAGTATATAATCGTGTATTCATTCAATAAAGGCTCAGTTTATAGACAGCATTACATGGTTTCATTTCGTCTCTAACGCCATCCGTATATGGCGACCCTGCCGAAGTGCAGTGAAGTCGGGTGCGCGGATATCGAATTCTACATTCCAATCGTTGTAAAAGGGCATCAAGATGAATGGCAGTACTAAGTCAATTGGCTACTACTCAGTTTGGGTATTGAATATTTAGGAAAGATAATCGAAAGTTATACCATCCAACATGGGTTCTACTAAGTCAAAAGAAGAAGTTATTATAGCCCAGAATGCAGCTGGTTCCAACAGCGCAAATGTAGACCAAGTAACTTATCACCTGAACGTGATCAATATAATATTATCAGTCCTGTTGCTGGTGATTACGCTGGTATTTCTCTATGGTGTATATCGAGTGTATAGGCGATGTCATAAAAAGTGGATTAATAACGAAATAAATCGGCGTGACCTTCGGCTTTCGAGTTGGCGCCGACGGGAGGCGCGTCAATCAGAGAAGACAAATGAAGTAGTTTGATGCAGCCAGCAGAAAAGTTTCTCACCTACCATGTGCTAGTGAAGTGCGTTTAAAATCGTCGTCGTCGTCGTCGTTTTCGTCTTTAATCACAATAACAACTAAAACTTTTTATAAAATCACGACATTGCGCGCGCGGCTCGTGTCGTGATAAAAAAATTAGGCGTGTGCTCTCCTCAAAGGGCGCCGCTATGCACTGGCTGCGTAGTTACCGAGTCCGAGACTTTTTGCCAAAAAATTCCGCTCACACACGCATACGCAATGGTCTATGCACCACTAATGCATAATTTGCGTAAGTAATATTTCTTTTTCTTTCTAATTGTAGTATTTTGTGTGACTGGACGGGGCGCGTTAGAGTGAAATAGTATGACACTTTTCTCTGTCTTTCAAGCATATTGAGACGTAGAGAATAGAATCGTACGTTTTGCACAGGTTCTTGACCTTACAATGTTTACCTATTATTGCGGACTCAGATCTACATCATGTTGTAAAATAAGAAAATGAAAAATAATTTCCTGTGGCTAAAGTATTCATTGGATTTGATTGAATTTTTGTATACGGGTAAAGAACATGACAATCGTTACGTGGATTGAAGGATTGTCAAAATCAAAATCATAAGTCATTTATTCAAACTAGGCTGAAAATCAGCACTTTTCGAACGTCAAAGTTACATAAGACAGTCCCCCAAAAATGCCCGCCCGTCACCACTTCCTAGTGCTTTAGCTGGGAAGAAGAAGTGGTGGAACAAACTCCCCAGCAGCATGTCTGTCTGTTTAGTTATATAAACTTGATTCTATACAAATCGTATGCAAAGTAATTAACATTACGAAACACAAAACATTGGATTAAATTACACACTTGCCATACGTTAGCTAGCACGCGCCAGTATACCAACAAAACAATGAACAAACTGTACTCAAGCAGATAAAAAATGTCAATGTCAATCGTCCTGCTCCACCCTGTATATGTGACAATGGCTTTCAAAAGGTTCAAAAGGCCTAGCGCCATAAGAATTTCGAAATTAAATATAGCAGTGTTACTTACATTAGACCACATCTCGCCCAGCCGTTTCGATATCGCGGAGAAATCCATATCAGGGTGTTTGCGCAGGAGTTCGTTGCGCGCCTCCTTGGCCCACATCATGTACGCCGTGATACGTGTTTTACCTAAAAGAAGAAGAATCAAAGTATTTATTTAGAAGATGAGAAGAAAAAAAAAATAGAAATAAATTTATATCTTTACATAGTATAAAAAAAGTCGCTCCCGCTGTATGTACGCTTAGACCTTTTAAACTGCACGACGGATTTTAATGCAGTTTTCAGCAATAGATAGAGTGATTCAAGAGGAAGGTTTATATGTATTTGTGTATCTACATTGCACCCGTGCGAAGCCGGTGCGGGTCGCTAGTAAGACATAATCTAAATTGGTTCTATATGGGGCCAAAAGTTCAGCAAGGTGCAGCAACATCTAAAAATGTCACAGCGTCTAAGTTATACAGGGTGTAAACAGCCCCTTCACATATCCGTCAACCAAGCATTCTGTACATCAAACTAAGTAACTCTACGCAAGAATTATTGCTGGGAAACGACTTTTTTTTTTTCAGGTGAAAAATCACGTTTTAAGGTAGGACTCAAACTCAATGTAACGCACTCAAAACATTGTGCTGATAGATGCATTGAATAGTTAATGGAAGTATTTAGAGCTATATCATTAAAAACGTAAAGAAGTTGGTACTTTGATCCCAATATCTCCGTATCGAGAAGGTTCCCAGGTATGGTCAAAAACAAAAAAATTACGGAGAACAAATGCCTTTCGGCTTCGTTGAGGGTACTTTTAAACCCATTATTATGTTCAATGAGACTGCCATATTTTTTTTGTTCTAGACAATACCTGATAACGGTTCTGCCAAAAGATTTCTGCATGATGCTGCTTCAAGATAATTTCCACGGCGTAAAATTTCCATGAGTGAAAAAAATACTATTTTTTTTAATTTCCTGTTTAAATTTCAAAATTGACAGTTAAAAGAAACAAAGTTTTAATCTACAAATGAATTGGAAAAGGTTTTAAGCATAGAGGCTTAACCTTCTGACCGCCATAGTCGCATACACGTGACAAGCATCTCCATATTTATTCCTCCTACAGTACCAAGAGACATAGTGGCTATAATTCGCTCTTTAAATAATACCAATAGCCATGGATATGGTGGCATTATTAAGCATGTGGCGTGACGCCATTAATAGGACCTGCTATGAGTTACATCAATATTTGCATTGAATAGGGCCATTTTCAGACAAATTTAAAATTACTGTTATTAAACCTATTCATAAAAAAGATGATAAAAGTATCATGGGTAATTATAGACCGATAGCACTTATTCCTATTTTTTCCAAAATTATAGAAAAGGTACAATAGCCTTTCGTCGTTTTTTGAAAAGCATGATCTCATAGCCAGAGAACAATTTGGATTCAGGTAAGGTAAATCCATTAATATGGCGATTTATGACGTGATCAAGAAAAATGTTTGAAATGTTGATGCTCGAACTCCGGTGGCGGCCTTGTTTATGGATATGTCTAAAGCTTTCGACCATGTATATCATGGTATACTGTTAAACAAATTAGAGCGCTATGGGATATGAAGAACTGCATTAAAATTTGGTTATGTGTGACCTCGAAAATTGAAAGAACATACTGTCACGTCCTAGGAAAACTACCTATGGTGTTCCTCAAGGTAGCATTCTTGGCCCTCCATTAGTTAACATTTATATAAATGATATGTCTAAGGTCAGTAAACATCAAATGGTCTTATTTGCTGATGACAGGACTATTTTATTCTCTAATAATGACATTAAGGGTCAGTGTTATGGCATTGTCACAAGTTTATATATAAAACTTAAAATAGTAATCACGAGAAAAAAGGTCTGGGTAGCTTAAGAGTTTCACCGGGGTCTACAAAAATCGGATTGAGGATAAACCGGGCTGGAATTGTTAAAAAAAATATTGAAAATCACTAAAAACGCGCAAAAAGCACTGCCGTATTGTGTTAACTTTGGCGTAAATAAGCAGACACCAAATTAATATTATACATAAATAAAGAGAACAAAGAACAGTGAACGGCTGAATGGATTTATCTTATCTTGGTCTTGAAATGTTTGTGGAAGGTTTAAAAGGTGAGAAAAATTCGAATAATTGCCGGGAAAACCCTAAAAACAGCCCTTTTCTTTTTCCCATATAAACGTTTTCTAAATAAAATGTAGTCAATTTGAAATTTATTGCTATTCAATAAAGTTTAGGTAGGTAGGTAGGTAGGGTAGGTAGGTAGGGTAGGTAGGTAGGGTAGGTAGGTAGGGTAGGTAGGTAGGGTAGGTAGGATAGGTAGGTAGGGTAGGTAGGGTAGGTTACCGGGCACAGCTAGTTAGAAATAAAGATTGTCTGGGATCCTTTAAGAGGTCTTTGTTTAATTTTCTTTTAGATAGATGTTACTACTCCATCACTGAATTTACTACTGATAAACAGAGGTATGACGATTCCGACTTGCCAATTAAACACTTATGATTTTATTTAATGACTAAGTATGAATGTTTCTATTTATCAAAAATTATTGTAATGACATGTTTATCTAACTGACATATTATGTATTTTAAATTTTATTTTTATTTTATTATTGTAACCTATTGACATGCCACCTTAATTGTAATTGCATGTTTATGTTAATTTTATCCGCCATTTTGTACTTCATATATAGGCAAAACATAATTAACATATTTTAGACAATATACTATCTGTAACCATACCTATGTTTAACAAAATAAATGATTGATTGAATGTTATATTACCTTTATCCTTCCTCTGTGCCTTAGCTCTGCCAACGACTCGTCCATCTTTAACAATCAGCTTCTTTTTGCTGCTCTTCTCCATCATGTACAGGGAGTTGGCAGGAGTCCGGGTAGAACCCTCATCGGAGGCCGAGCTGTCCGATTCCATGCTGCAGTTTTGTGGCTCACCGCTGTTTGGAGAAAAGAGAAGGCAGTGTCAAATGTGGAAGTTTTATCATTTTTGCAGGCGGCATGCATCCAGGCCTGGATCTTTACCGGGGAAACAAAACTAAATATTTTGCATAACATTTAGTGAGCTAAATTAATGAAAACATATTTGAATTGGATGTGGTAGTATCCACTGTTATATTACACAAATTTAGAATAGTATAAACATCAAGAATGATAAGTTAAATGAGTTTCAGACTTTGCTCAGGACACATTTCACTAAATAAGTTTGTTTTATCAATCAATCATCTTATTGTCAGGCAACTGAGGCCCATAGATAAAAATAAAATAATATAAAAATAATAAACTAATACATATAAAAAACCTTATTTAACTAAAACTAACAGGTAAAGTTATTTCATTGAACTATACTGAATGTGATGTAATAGGACATATCTATCACATATTGATGGAGTGTGTCCGGAACGAAGGCCTAGAAATTGTATAATAACTAAAATGTATATGATTGCCTCAGATGTGGGCTGGTGTAATAGCATTTTGGGTCAGTGGGTCGTCTTAGGGGCGGATTTGTAGGAGTTGGTGTATACGCTTAAGGGCACTATGAGCAGCAAAGAAAACAAAAATTTTGGGATTTCTAAAAAATTTTGGACTGAACTTTTTTTTAGTTTATTTCGTTTTAAAAGGCCCATCATTCGGAACGGTGCGTCGGAGGACCAGGCGACTCAGAACTTAAATGGTTTCTATGGTCTAGGTCAACCCCATACTGAAATTGGGAAATTTTGGAAAAAAAAAATTTAATTAAGTCCGAATTTTTTTTCTAAGTCCTCGCTCCATAGCGCCCCTAAAGCTACACTCCAACCTTTGTCCTAAACTTTGTCGAGGGAGGCCAGATTCCTGTACAGGTTCCCTCAAATGGGCATTAAAAATAGAATTTCTTAAGTAAATCTACTGTATCATTGTATTTGAAATATGTGTGTTGTATAATGTAATTTACAGGAGCAACATGTTCAAATTGAACAAGCCCCTTTTCATTTGTCTGCAATGTTTGACCTTAAAATTCTAATAATTAACATATTATAGCAGTTAGCTCACCCCTCAGATGATCCTCTGACCCATTGTTATTCGCTTTTTTTTTGATTACCTACGTGATGGAAATCTGCAGTCAGATGGTCATCTAACAACCAGTTTATATTGAATCTTACCTATCGGCATTTTCCCCTGGATTATCATAATAATCGGATTCACTACCAGATGCTGTGCCTGCGTCCTCAACCTGACGTGGCGTAGTGCTCTCTTGCGGCTGAAAATCCGGAGTCTCTTCTGGCCTAAATCCAACATAGGTTTTAACAGGCGTTTGGCGACGAAATCTAGTCTCAATATCATCTGGGGACTCAAAGTCCATCAATTTAGAACTTTTTTTTCTCACACGACCGCTACGGGATATGCCAGTCACTTCTAAATCTGAAAATTTGGACAAAATATTCTCAATTTTGGAGGGAACTTGCCTCGTAAATAGCAAATTGTGTTGTTAGATTTCTCGTTTTGATGGTTACCTTCTTGCATTTTGATGGTGAACGGTGAATTGGAGGGTGAATTAGCAATGTTTGCTTATTTTTTCACTTTGAAATAAAAAAATTCAGCAATACGAAGAATATCAATTATTAAATTTGCGAATTGACTTGACAGTAAGTTTTTTTGTAACAACGGCAGCGTCCTGTTGATGACATTCAGCCTACATGTAATAGTTTCGAGTACTTCGCCTTTGAGCTAGTGATACCATCCTAAAATAATTTTCTCCCAGATTAAAATCAAACAATTTTGAGCTTTCACTGTTTATAACTAAATTTACAGTCACTTAATATCTTAAGCGATTTTCAATTATACTGAGCTCTATCACGGAACACATCCTGGAAGTGACAGTGAAAGATGAATCAATCAATAACTTTTATTTTCAGACATCGAAAGCTCTTAGATACAATACAAAATAGTCTTAGAAGTACAATAATAAACTAATCCAAATTGAAAAAAAAAATTCAAAAAGCTACGGACGTGGTGGTTTAATGTAGGAAAAATTGGCCTATAGCAACTGTTGTATTTTTTTTTATTCATTGGTTTTCGAGAGCTTGTGGATTATAAAATACTATTTTTGCCAGTGACTTCACTCGTATCATGGTCGTAAATTATCCCACGGGAACGTATTAAATAGAAATTCCCACTCTGGAGTTTTAATAACTTTGAAATTAATTTCTCAGATTTTCGTACCCGGTTTCTTGCTAGAATTAGGGATAAATAAAACAAATCTCATATCATTTCACATTTAATTCGGTAACACTGTATTAATAAATGTACATTCATTTTGGAATATTTAGTTACTGTAAAACAATGTATTAAGACAACGAAGTCTTCTTTTAAAAATGGAGGCTCGGTGACATAACTGATTTCAGTTATAAAAGCGATCTCAAATAACGCTTTTCAATTTCACTATTTTACTTCGTAGTTGTTTAAAAATTTAATAGGAACTATTTAACTGTATTGCATGTATAGAAGATAGTAGAAAATCATTGGTAAACTCAACGAAATTCTTTTTAACATAGACAAATAAGCGCTGAAAGACAAAAATTAAAATACCCATATAATCAACATTTTGTTAAAACCTCGAAATTACTTTTAGGTATTAAAGCATTCAAAATTTTGTAATTTTGAATGCTTTAATACTTTTCGTTTTCCTTTTGCTTTAATCGTTTCTTTGGCGAAACTACTAGAAAAAAACCAAATTAATTTTATCCTTAAAACATTATTTTTGAGATCGCAAATGATAAAAAATATGTATGAAAAGTTTGTTTTCGTAACTTGAAATGTTATCAAAATTTAAAAAAAAATGTCGTATGAAATTGTAGTTATTAGTACCACTGAATTGTGGACTAATTACACCGGGTTCCTAAAAGTCTGATCAATACGTTTTCAGAATCCTGTTGCTGCTGTTATTGGTTGGACTGTCATATCAACAGCCCAACATGTTTGACAACAATCATTTGAATAGGCTTTTCAGAAAGCGGGGATTAGTAAATATTTTTATAAAATTTCTGCGGCTAACACTGTAAGTTAAAACTTATGGCGATGATAATTAAATAGTAAAAGGTTCCTGCTCATATTACATGGAATAAATATCTGTGGAGATATTGCGTTGGAAGTTCAACAATTCTTTCAAAGTATAACCTAACCTTTTGTAAATAAAGGATTATTGCCTTGCAGAATAAATGTAGTAGTGTCTTGTAAAGAGTTCGAAATATTCAGTCTAATTTAGCTAACTATTGCGATAAATTGGGACGGGTAGCAGTCTTTGAACGAGAAAGAATTGGTTGCATTACGTTCGCGCTTGCTAACACTAGACCAACGAGCTGTCACTACATAGTATAAAACAAAGTCGCTTCCCCCATCTTGAAAACTACGCAACGGATTTTGATGCGGTTTTCAGTAATAAATAGAGTGATTCAAGAGCAAGGTTTATATATATTGCACGTGTGCGAAGCCGGGGTGAGTCGCCATTATAAATATATCTTAGGTTAAAATCGGCCTCCACTAGCATTCCGCTACATACCTCCACTGAATACTTACCCAAAGATGCTAAATAATATTGTATCAAAACAAACCCTTTTCTGTCCTTACAAGCAATAGTGTACTTAATTATTTATTTAAATATTATTTATGTAAAATTCAGTGGCTTTGACTAGAATCATTTACTACGGTTCTATGTAATTCTTGAAGTATTCTGAATTTTAACACCAACTCTTAATACCTTTTAGTTTTAAAAAACTTTATTTTACAAAATAAGTTACTTATAGACTCACAAAAAATCAATTTATTTATTTATTAATCTAGGTTCACCAACAACTTCTGTGTGCAACATATCTTAAGTATCTAATAACAGTGGTAGGTAGGTGTATCATTATCTTAATTTTTTGCGCTTATTTTTAGTATTAATTTAATCAAGGATTTTCAATTTGTTTGTGGTAACGTAACACACCGACAAGTCAACATGTTAACATAATAAAAGTAAAAACGAGATGAATTTAGGGCCATTGGCTTTACTGTTTTTAAACGGTTTTATTTATTTATTCAATATATCATCGGCACTCTATTAAACCGTGCTTCCATGACAGAAATAAATAATTATATACGTAAGTCACCGTAAAATTGTAAATACTAATTTTACGGTGAAATATACAATAAATGAATCCCTATTTCCCTTGGTCACACCTTCGCGACATCACGCGTGAACGGCTGAACCGATTTCGCTAATTCTTTTTATGTTGTGTTTGGTCTTGTCAGAAGGTTCTTAAGATAGAAAAAAATAAAAAAATTGCGCGGATAATTTGAAAATTGTAGCTAGGTAGGTAGTAGGCAGGTAGTAGGTAGGTAAGTAGGTAGATAGTGGGTGGGAAAAGGTGCATTGCAACTCATGCCGGGCACAGCTAGTATAACAATAAATATAACCGTACATAATTTTTGTTACAGCCACAACTACAATTTATTCGAAGATTCCACCTAGACACAAAAGCAGGAACCTCGTACAAGAAAATCCCGCGACAAAATCAACTGACCCTGCCAATGAGATTACCGAAAATAATAGCCATGGCCATTATGACGCCTATTCCAGTCAAGATCTGGTTCGGTTCTAGTAAAACCTTGTTTCTGTCAGTATCCTTTACTTGATCGACGTCTTCCAAGTCTTGGTGGACTACGGATAATGCTTTGGTGATTTCTGCGTCGGATTTTAGACTGGATTGAGAAGCGCTTACGATTGCGCGTGTTAAGTCGCGGAGCTGTGCGTCTACTCTTCTTTCACGATGTTGAATATGTTCTGAAAATTACGAAATATATCCTGTTAGCTGTAAATAGATTTATTGACAATTTATGTAGCAAACAATCACGCCTGATGAAAATAATTAAATGTTTATTTACCCAGGTCGGTTAGTGTTATTGAAATTTTCCAAAAAAAAACTCCGTAGAAGCCACGGAGTTGGATTTGTGCCCGGTTTATAGTAATATGATCGCCCATTATTACATGGGACCTAAACATAACTGGCGAAATGTGGGTGTACTATTAGGTACACCTCTGCCTCACCCTTCGGCGTTTACAAGCGTGGTGTCATGTTATGTTTATACAATGTATTTGGCTACCGGTTACCAATACTTTAAGGGTACAGCATTGTTGTGGAGTCTATTCGCTGGGGCAGGGCTATGTTCTAATGGCTATAACTCTTACAATAATTGGTGTTGAGTCAATATTTTGATATCATTTTCTAGGTTGACTCAAATACTTCTACTTCTACTACTTATTTAATATAAAAACATATGCAACATTCACGGGTAAATTTTGCACTAGAGTAGAAAACGTAAAAAAAAAGTTATTTTTATGTAAAATTTCGTAATTTCTTATTTTTTTGTTCTTTGTATTTTTCAGGAAAATTTAGCCTCGGCCTTTACCCTTGCAATAAGATCATTTGCAAGTCTCTAGGTCTCTCAGATTTAAAGATATTAGCATTTCATTGAACATACCCTAGATCAGCCGCTTAAAAAAACAAAATGGCTGCCATTCGCGGAGTGTGGGGTTAGGAATATTTATAAACGTGTATTTGTATAGAAATGAGTTTATAATATGCCCATAAAGTATCGGTAACCGGTAGCCAAACACATTGTATTTATAATTAGTTCAAGCCTCGCCTGTGTTCACCGTCGGTACCGGCTGAGGTCAACGCCCACTCGGTAGATGTTTAAATACAGGGCTTTTATTTTGGCGCTCATGTTGGTGGCACATGGTGCCAGCGAAAACGGGCATAAGGCCCCGACCCCACCAAAGCGGAGATGCATAAGAGCTAGGGTGTGTCTACCAAAGCTATGCGGAGATGTGCACCGCTCACGTTTCTTCTCATCTCCGCTGTGCGCTTGGCTGCCGAGTGTGAAGGTTAGCCTAAAGAATCACGAGACATCTCCTCTCCTCTCTGCTCAACCGTTTCCACTAAAGCTAAGCGGAGACAAGAAGTGTAAATAACGAAATTCTATTAGTGGTTTACAACACATCTCCTCTCCTCTAGCTGCAGGCCTTTTCTCATCAACAAAGAACTCTAACCACTTCTGAAGAAAATTTTAATGGAAATAACCAATAACAATTTCCCAACCTGGGCAAACTCAGCAAACAAAGCTAAGTATATATTGATGTGTTTTTATTCATACCTATCATGGTTTCCTGTTTGTCGACTAGATGGTTTATCTTATCCTGCATTAATTCTAAGTTTTTCGCGAGATTTTCCTGTAAAATAAAATAAATAAATTACAAGGTGTAAGCGGATTATTCACGAAGCCGTCAACCAACGTCAAACTAAGTAACACTGCGCAAATAAAATTTCTGGGAAACGACTTGATTTTTTATATTATCAATGAAGGTAGCAGTCAATATAACGCGATAACGCACTCAAAACTTTGTGCTGATGGATGCATTGAATAGTACCGACGTCCTGGGGGTATTTAAAGCAAAGTTATAACATTTCAAACTTGTATTATTTTTTAAACGTATGAAAAAGTTTGAACTTTGACCTCCGATATCTTCGTATTTGGGTTCCCAGGGGTCTAGAACAAAAAAAATAACGAAATGACGGGAAGAACAAGTACCTCTCGGATTCGTTATGGGTCTTTTTACACCCTTTATACGAAAAAAGGGGAAAAAAAAAACAAAACATTGCTGACTCACGGGCATTTCTGCCAACCAGGGGGACCCATAAAATGAATGTCTTATAGTTTGGTTGCATTGATGATATAATCTATGTTTCACAGAAAATATGTGCCTAAGTTACTATGTCGCCAACAGCCAGTGTTCAAACTTGCACATCCCCCGAGCTGTTTGCGCATGTATTTTGCAACTTTGCATGCCCACGTATATTATAGCATAGCATAGTCAGCCTATGATGTTCCCACTGCTGGAACACAGGCCTCCTCTCTATGAGAGGGAATGGCTATAATCCACAACGCGGGCCCAGTGCAGGTTGGTAGATGTCACATGTCTTCGAATTTTTGGTTTACGACATACCGGTTTCCTCACGATGTTTTTTTGAGAGCAATGGTGATGAAATAAATTACACAAAGTAAGGCGCCTGGGTTCGAACCCACGACTTACTGTTCGTAAGTCGGGACCGCCACCACTGGGCCACCGCTGCTCTTACTGTCACGTATATTGCTATGCGCCTTTTATTACTTAACCTTTCTTATAAATAAGGAGAAGGGAAGAATAGTATGTACACCTTTAAAGCAGCAAATGTAAGTTCCTAAGTATCGTATCTTATCCACGTCATAGATGTCCAGCTATAGAAACTGACCTGATAAGTAAACTCGGTCTTCATAGCCTCAGTAATGTCAGCCCTGCTGGCACTACCGCCACCTGCGATGGTATACAACACGCTGGCACTTCGAGCCATTTGCTGTTCCATCATCTCGCGGAACTCTGACATCTTGAGGTGATTGTTGATTGATGAGCCGGCTATACCGAGCACTGTGCCTAGGGGAGTTGATATGAGAAACGATTAATCCGTACCTTTCATCCATATTATTATTGTGAATGTAGTAACTCTGTCCGTCTGTTGCCTTTATCATAACATTATCGGCTAAACGGATTTGGATACAACTTAGCAATTGGATAGACCAATTATCTCGAGTTAGAAAATAGGATACTTTTTGTGAGTACGTTTTCGTACATCCACATGCGTAGCCGTGGGCAAAAGACCGTTAAAAAAATATATATACATCTTATAAGAAGCCGCTTTCACACTTCTGTACCCTTTGCCGGGAAAAATGTACTTTAGGTAAATAGTCATCCGAATATTCGATCCCTACTTATAACACAATCTATTCTTGCTTATGATTTTTTTATATATCTATGACGAAGATATTGGAGAACGAAAATACGTATTAGGAACTAAAATATTAAGGTTAACAACAGAATAAGCACTACGCCACCAGATGAATAAGAAGATATATTAAATAAAAATATAAATAATATATATAAAATAAATAATAATTATATATTTTAATTTATTGTTATTTTCTGGTAGAAAATGCCAATGGTATTAAGTCCGCCTTTGTGCAGTTTTGTTACTAGTGCATAGTTTTAATAAATAAATAAATATATTAGTAATGACGTCATCCCTCAATATTACACGAATTTGCAATGCTGTATATTGATGCTTTCAACTCCGTCCCTATGACGACCCACTGACCAAGCTTGCATTTAGGTATTAGCGCAAACAGGCATAAGGGCACCGTGGGACGAGACGAGCGAGAAGCGGGAGCGTAGTTGTCAATTTCCAATGATTTATAAACACTTACCAAAAATAGAGGCGACAATATACCAATACTTGTTGCGTTCAGCGTGTGCTCGTTCTCGCTCGTGACCCAGCTTTACGGCAGCAGACATAGTGGCGAACAGTTCCCTTTCCTCGCGCTCGGCATCGCCGAATAAGGCGCGGAGGGCCCTTTCTTGTACGATAAACTGTAAAAAAAATGTCGAATTGATTAAATGTACTTTATTTAGTTGCTTTTTAAAAAATAACCTATATTGCACATCGAAATTAGGTTGCTTATTTATTATTAACGATGTGTAAATTACAGTCGAAAAATAAAAATAATGTACCAACCAATACTATAAAATGGTGCACTGTGAAATTAAGAAAAAGACCATTAATTTTGAGATGAGATGAGAGGTAATTTACCCACATTTTGTGGGAAGTTTTTTAAATCTGGTAACAAAATTATACCAAAAGGCTAGTATTCAAATACAAATTACACAAAAATATGAACGGAATTTGGACTGTTTGAAATTCGGATATTAAAGTATCGGGAATGGATGATTTAATTTTGTTTATGGTTCCAAACTATTTTTTTTTTGTTAGATTGGCACAACTGTTTTCCATTTTGGCGCGGAGTTTGAGTTCCATCTGTTATTTAGATTAAATAGTGGTCTTTTTAGTTAAAAAATCTAGTGTGTATTGCGAATTTCATAATAGACAAAACATCGAACAAAGAGTTTGTCTTGAATTTTTGCATCGCCAATGGAATTTCGGGTTCGGAGCCCCTGAAAATGTTTCAGAAGGCTTACGGTGAATCGACTTTATCAAAAACACGTGCTTATGAATGATAGAAAGCGTTCAAAAGCGGTCGAGATGTGATGGAAGATTTGGTTCGCTCTGGTAGGCCATTAACGTCTTCAACTGAAGTTAACATCGCAAAAGTGAAGAAAATATTGACTGAAAATCCTCATTCAAGTTTGAGAGAGATAGCCGCTGAACTTTCTGTGTCACGAGTCGATCCGTACCATTTTAAATAATCACTTGGGTGTGAAACATGTTGCCACTCGGCTAGTCTTAAAAGACCTGAATTTTCTCCAAAAACTCAATTGCATAAGTCGCTGAAGACATGCTAAAACGAGTCATTTCCGTCCCAACATTAATGAAATGCATTGTTACTGGTGACGAGACGTGGATTTACGAGTTTGACGTGCAAACTAGTCAACAAGCTTCGGCGTGGCGCCTTCCAACTGAAGCGAAGCCGAATAAACCACGCCAAAGTCGATCAAAAGTCAAAGCCATGTTGACCGACGGATGTATAAAACCATTTGGTAATGATTTGAAAATCTTAAAGCATTAAAAAAATGATGAGACATGGTTATTATTTTCTGGAAATTTTACAGCATTAAAAAAAGTGAATACTGACTGAGGCTTGAATTTGCGAATTACGATTTACAGGGCGGCCGCTGAACAGTCAAGCTACTTACTTCAATGACAAAATGTCTAAAATAGCCGTTCTATTCTAATGCTTATCATGACAGTTATCAGTTTGCAAACAATTGAGGAATATGGATATACCGCAATACTACTCACCTGACTCAAGTTATTAGCGTGATAATATATAGCCTTCATCGATAAATGGGCTATCTAATACTAAAATAATTTTTCAATTGGAACTAGTAGTTTCTGAGATTAGCGTGTTCAACCAAACAATCATTTCTCTAACTAAACCACTATACTACAATCCGAAAGCCTCATTAATCCAAACAGGTTAAGAATTTTGAGTGTTCAGATTATCGAGGCCCTACTGTTCTAGTTTAGATAACAATACCTTATGCTCTTCAGTACACAGATGCAAATATTTGTCATCTCCCTTCATAGTGTTCTGCATCTCGGAATGTAGCTCTTTTAGCTTCATCTCAACATCAGCTACCTGACGTCCAAGCTCACGCCTTCTATCTTGTGCTGCCATGAATCTGTCCTGAAAGTTGTTGAAATGAGGTTTGTTAACAGAAATCTTAGTTGTAATGTATTGAGCAGTAACTGAAGTAAGTTAAGCAGTAGAGGCCTGAGCTGCTCGAAGTTCTTTATTTGTAAAACATACACTGATGTCGCTTTAAAAAAACTGATGTTGTTAACTTAAAGCTTTCACGGTTTACAACTAAATTTATACTGTCACTTACGGGATATACTCCGTTCCAGTAGTGAACATAGCAAAAGTCAAAGAAAGAGGGAAGACAGATTTGTCTGCTCTTAACAATTCATATTCCGTCCACCCGCATTCTCCAGTCAACCCACGATCATGGCGCTTGCAACAGTGTCGAAATATCGGGAGCTCAAAATAATGACCAAGAAGATATCCCATAAATGACAGTAAAAGTTTTGATGTTGTTAACCAAATATTAAGGAAATCACTATGTTTTGCTGTTCTTATTATACATGCATTTTGTAAATTATTGCTGCACCGCTGCACACCAGCAATCTCTGGAGTAACTATACGCACAGATCATTCAATGCTTTACTCGTCCAATACACTAATGCGTTTAGGGTGTTGTTACGGTTGCCGCTGGCATGCAGCGCATCAGGGATGTTTGGGCATGCACAGGTGGACGGTTTCCATGCCTGCCATCTTGCGTAATTGGTGCGCCGCCTTGCACTGCAGAGTTTGCGTCAGCCCTTACAGCATTCTGGTGATGTTTAGTGACAGACTGGACAGTCGATTACATAAGTTTTGGAGCAACCTACATTTAAATTTAAATACTAACGTAGATAAGTTCCATATTTTTACTAACATTGGGAATTAATTTTGTGAACATGAATGTACTTAAATATGGATTTTGTGAAATCTGTTATTGGTTTGAAACTAGACTCATGATTCAAGAGAGAGAGAAGAGAAAAATACTGGTATTCAGCTGCATCTGGTTAGACTGGAAGCTGACCCCAACATAATTTGTCAGACAAAGTGAATGACCACAGAAGCTTTTAGGGAAGAGAACATTCAATTTTGTTGCGCTTATTAATCTTGATAATCAACCTATAAAATTGCCATAGCTGGAACATCGGCCTCTTCTATGAGAGGTCCATCCACCATCCACCATCCACCAAGCAGGTCCGATACAGGTTGAGAAAAGCAACATGTCTTAGATGACCATGTTGCTTTCCTTCTGATGTCCTCGACACAAAATTTACAAAACTCTAAAGAGTAGGTATGCATGATGTCATGTAACACTGAAATATTAAATCTCTGCAAATAAGATACCAAACAGAATGTTCTACATAGATATTATCAGATAAAAATGTCTGCAGTAGATCATCTACAATGATTAAGCATTATTTGCATCTATCATAGTGACTATTAATAACTACTAAATGATTTTAATTGTATGATGTAAGCTTGAGGAAACCATGTATGAATAGCATGACATTACTCATTTAAAAAAAAACATAGGCATAATATGCAATGACGGAAGGTCATTGCCGGTCTTCATAAAATTAAAAAAAAATAGATGTGGGGTTTCTAACCTGTGCGTCAACAACTGTGTTTTGCAGAGCCATAATTTCTTCAACACCTGTGAATTTCTCATATCGGCTAACCATATCTCGTACTCTCTTCGACACAGTCTCATATTTAAGTCTTTCTGCAATTTCTGTAACTTTTGCTGCTGGTACATATCT
Source organism: Noctua fimbriata (assembly GCA_905163415.1). Classification (NCBI taxonomy): domain Eukaryota; kingdom Metazoa; phylum Arthropoda; class Insecta; order Lepidoptera; family Noctuidae; genus Noctua; species Noctua fimbriata. Next base: position 7,037,736 of record LR990951.1, read on the forward strand.
AGTTACCAATTGCTCGACTTTCTCACGGCCAGAAAAATTTGATAAATGCACTTTGTCTTTCAGCTTTTGCGCTATCTGTCTGAGTTTGTCTGCTGCCATATTTACATGTTATAATTGTTGTAATGTTACGATTTTTTTCGAATAACTATCATTTTTTGGTGTAATGATTTGCTTTGCAGACACCAGAATCTGGTGACCAGATTCCTAGATGGAAGTATGGGAACTTGGGATTTGACAGTGACAGCTTCAACGTTTGACGTTTGTTGAAGGTTGATGTGCTTTTATTTTGTGTTCGGATACGCAGCGCAAAGCTACTGTATGGATCGGAACGCTGGGCTGTAAGGAAGATGGAAGAAAAAAGATTGCATGTAGCGGAGATGAGATATTGAGGTGGATGTGAGGTATGACAAGAATGGATAAAGTAAGGAACGAGTATATCAGAGGAGGTTTAAAAGTTGCGTCAGTTACAGAAAAGTTGAAAGGGAATCGATTGTCTTGTTGTGGACATGTGATGAGTAGGGACGAATCGTATGTGACTAAAAGAGTGATGAATATAAATGTTGATAGATCCATAACGTCGGAGTGTAGGTATAAAGCTCATCATCTGACTGACCTTTTCCTATGTTGATGTCAGTTTCCAGTATGACCGGATACAGCTGAATACAAGTATTTTACATGGACCGACTATCAATCTGACCTCCACAACCCAGTAACCGGTCACTGACTAAGTGACTACCCGTAATGACTATCAAAAATCTACGAATAACGGCAGCTTAACATCTTGTTAAGCCGTTGGTCCCTGCCGTTCCGAGTCACGGAAGGATGTCGACTCTGGTCGGGTCTGGAGGGAAGACTACCTCGTTGGTCTAGAGGTCGTAATCGCGTCTGCTGAGCATGAGGTCCTGGGTTCAATTGATTGGGTTTTTCAGTAGCAGCCACGGAGTCTGGATTTGTGCCCGGTTGATGGCAACAGGCTCGCCCCCTATTACATGGGGCTTCAACATAACTGGCGAAATGTGGGTGTACGATTAGGTACACACCTGTGCCTAACCTTTCGGGGATTACAGGCGGGATGTTATGTGTGAGAACTGAGGGCCTGATCAAAATGTGTTAATGTGGGTGATGACAACAAAAGGCGTGTTTTTGGGCGCTGTAATTCTGGGCGGCAGAGGTCTGAAACAAAATTAAAAGGCGTTGAGGCGACGATTTGGCTTAAAAACTGGATTTTACATACCTAACTGGCGAAATGTGGGGTGTTCTAATAAGAACACCTCTGCCTAACCCTTCGGGGATTACAGGCGAGATGTTATGTTAAGTAATTTGGAAGGACTTCGAAATGTAAAGAATGGTCCACCCATTCACGGACCGACCTCGGCATGCATGACTTAACTTTCGATCGGCAACTGCGGCTGCATGATTTAGCCAACAGTCTTCCTGCCAGGGCTGCGGGACTGTTCGAAAGAGATACCGCGGCCCTGGAACACAAAGGGCAAAGAAGGAACATGGATGGGTTTTAGTCAGTACAAGTCTGACACTCCCTTCGCTCCGCCCAGAGTGGGGGGGACATTTGATGATTTCCCAACCTAAAAAAAAAGCTACCCAAAAAACTGTCAAAATTTCCCAATCAACCTTGAAGCTAATGTTTTAGAAAATCTTTAAAAGAAAAACAGATTGTTTATGATGATTAGATCGGCTGAATTTTCTGGAAACATCTCTGGATGTCACGGTCAAGTTCACGAAAACAACGTACGATCATTGACCACAGATAACAATCGATGTTTATGCCTACAATAATTATGAACGAGCAATCAAAGTTTTATAAATAAGATACTACACTGTCGTAATTACGAGTTGTAAGGTCGGTCGAAACTGAAGAAATAGCTCTTTAATGTCTTCTATGTAAAAAAAGAGTTTTTGACATAAAAACCCATTCTAGCTTCACTGCTCTGAAAACGGTGCTCAGAAAACATCGTGAGGAAACCGGCATGCCCTAGCTAGATTATCATTCTCCTGATTTGGGGTCGGCGAAGCATGTCTTATCCCTTTAACTTGTGAGATGAAACAAATGAATAACGAGGTCTATTCTTTTGTTTGATTTACGTAGTTAATTTAATAACGATTCCAATGATATAACTGGTAGAGAGCTAACTATCGTAACTTCCGAGATATCGTCGTTTTAATCAGACATGGCCTGACATGACAGAAATGGCCTGACACAGACTTAATGACTTATGATGACGCGCAATATGGCCGCCACAGATGACAGGTTAACAGGCATAACGATCTGGGAATCGGAAAATAATGCCAAATAGGCATAGGTATTATTAATAGAAAATAAATTTCACTTTTTTAAACAAAAAATTACCTACATACTTTGAATATTTAATGAGTGATTGATGAGTGTTTAAATAACCTTTATGCAACAATGGAATACCTACCAGGATTTTTTTTTTTTTAAACGTTGCCCCACTCCAAGAATTTCTCCTGTATCGTGGGTGCGTTTACAAACATTTAAACTCACATACACAAACAGCCAGACCCAGAACAACTACCTGTAGGCCATACAAATATTTGTTCCGTACGGGAATCGAACCCGCGACACGAAGCGCAGCAGTCAATCGCTCAACCACTGCGCCAACCGTGCCGTCATTATTTAATTAATGAGCTGAAAAATATGGTGGAGAAAATATTATTGAAATATAAGAATAAGTAGACATCCACTGATCCACCTAACCGCATTGGGAAGTGTGGTAACTGCTCACTCCCTCAGGCCCTCTTACAGAGAGAAGATCGTATTACAATGAGTGTAAAAGTACCCTTAACGAAGCCGAAAGGCACCGGTCCTCCCGTCATTGCGATAATTTTTTTTGTACCAGCCTAGACCATACTTTGGAACTAAAGTTTTAACATTTTCACAAGTTTTTTTTTTAAATACAAGGTTTTAATATTATAATTTTACTTTAAATACTGGAGGTATTTACGACTCATGATGTGATTTTTCACCCAAAAAAAAGTTTCCCAGCAATATTTTTGCGTAGAGTTTACTTAGTTTGACATATAGAATGCTTGGTTGACGGCTTCGTGAAGGGTCCGTTTACAGCTTGTAGATACTCCTCTGTCTAACTCTACGGGGTTGAAATGTTATGTTACGAGTTATTTGAACATGTTGTTGTTTACAAAGAAGTATTTACTGTCTTATAAATAACCTGAAGCAGTTTATGCATGATTAAAGTTACATAAATAGTTTCAAAGACATCAAACAAATTGTTTGTTAATAAATAAACAATAAAACATTGTGACCATGTTTGTTAAGTGGCTATTATTTTATTTATTTATTTTATATTAATGGAGTGCTAACACTTGGGAGATAATCATTACTTTATCTGTTTTAATAAATACTTAACTGCAATAAATACGAGTTCGAAGGGACACCGTTAAAAACGGTTACCACGTATCCAGCACATCATTCTGAGCCACACATAGAAATTTTTCACTTTTGTAGGAAACAGCTGCTTTTTTTTAATAACCGATGAAAAAAACCATGTGTGGCTCAGAATGATGTACTGAATACGTGGTAAGCGTTTTCGCATCGGTGTCCCTTCCACCCCGTACGACTCTATTCTCCCACAGGGGTGAGCAGAGGAGAACAATGTAAGTGGACCCACATTTCGCCAATATTTTTTACTGATAAGTCCAACGAAGAGGAGCTCTTTGCTAAATAATAACAGCCTCACGGGTCTATCTTCAGGTTCATTCACGATTGCCTAGGTCGGTCCGCAGATGGAAGCATTACATACCGAGTTTCCCCCTTGCCTCGGAAAGCACGTTAAGCTGTTGGTCCCGGCTGCCATTTTAGATCTTTAGCAGTCGTTACAAGTACTCAGTGGCCCGAAAATCTGACCAGTCTTGTCAAGTGGTATCGTATTATCCAGACTAACTGGGTTGTGGAGGTCAGATATACAGTTGATTCATGTACAATTCTGGTATTCAGCTGCATTTGTTAGACTGGAAGCCGACCCCAACATAGTCGGGAAAAGGCTAAAACGATACCCCTTGGTAAGACTGGTTGTCAGACTTTCGGGCCACTGACTACATGTAACGACTGTCAAATATCTACAAATGACAGCCGGCACCAACGGCTTAACGTGGCACGGAGAAAACTCGGTATGTAATGGGCGGTGACCTATCCACGGACCAACCTAGGCAAGCGCGGTTTAACCTTAAGATCGACCCGAGCGGCTGTTATTATTAAGCCACGAGCTCATCCGTTTACACTATATCGCTGATAGAATTTCACTTCGTCTAGGTTCAGTAATAGTTTCTTCCGTACCGTCCTACGCACTACCCTCGGAATAGAAGACCGACCTACCTGGCTGCTACCAGTCACCTACTTTCTGGGAACTACAGGGAAGTGGTTTTCTTTAGGCGGTCTAGAACCTAACACGCTCGATGTCTAGAACTCACGCCAGTTCTCTGCTGGGGTGATTCCGAAATCCTTTATCTATAATTGTATTTCACTAATTATATTTTTGTATATACCCTCTCTTCTGAGTTTAATTTACCGGCGAAAACCTCACTGTTACAGTAGCTATTACCTAACCTCACGTAGGCTAATGAAATAGGACTAAATCATTGTCAGTTTCACTTCAGAAGCTGCTCACGATTTTATTAGAAGACGTGCCGACGTATTAGACAAATATCCCTCTTAATTTTCCTTCTCCTATATGCCATGATGATAAATTGCTTTGCAGTTTGATTGCTACAGCTGGTGTCTAACTATGTGCAAATTGGGTGTTGTTCGGAATGAAAATTTGGCATCGCAATGTTAGGTAAAGGCCTCGACATTGGTTGCTGACTTGCAAAGTAATGCGCTAATATCCACCTGCGCCGGGCAAAGTACTTCGGTAACGCAGGTACTCTCCGCGAGATTGTCAACAACATCAAGGCGTTGCTGACCTTTCTCGTGGAGTTGGGGTGGATCGAATAATATTCACATACGCACGCAAAATACGCGCTTTGGACGTGGAGTTGCGGACATCAGCCCGTTATGCAATACAATACAATCCATCTGCGCCGTTCCCAATTCAATTGTGAAGACGAATGACAATGATCCATCTAGCCTCGATTCGTTTCTTCGGGACTCGTCTGCGTCATTTTCTAATCGCTTTTCTGGTGGTCACCACTGTTGATTCTGGTTTTCAGGAGTTGTAGTAATTGCCAATAGAGTAGTGGGCAGGCGCGTGCATAGCAGGTGGGCGCTGCCTACTTGCCTACCTCATAAGATCCAATTGAAACTATCTTAAACTATCACTACAGAATAAAATATATCAGGCATCAATCTAATTGGATCTTATTAGCAATGTTCGCGTATAGTTGCGAGTTATTTCTCTAAAATAATCCATCTAGCTTGTAACTATTGTCCCACAAGGCCTATTTAAAACCTGAAATTAAAAAAGCATCCCAATTCCTTGCGAATTTTTGTGCATACCCCAATCAACGGTCGAGTTTGTCAGGGCGAATTACAAGCATCCACTGAAGAGATACATAGGTACTTGGCAACACAATTTTTTTGTTTCTTGTGGTATTACCTAACCCGGAGTTTTTTTTTTATGCCGCCCCTGGGCCTCTGACTTAGCTTTACATGCCGTCTAGAAATATCTCTCGGGCATGCGTGCTGGTTTGGTTTCCTCACGGTGTTTTCCATAACCGAAACAAGTGATAATTTTATGCAATGAATCCGAAAAATCAGAGGTCTATGACTTGGCAGACCGAGCTACAGGTATAGCGGGATAGGGAAATTAATTAAAAGTCTAAATTCTTAGCTTAAAAATATTCATAATCTCAGCAGGAGATCCTAGCTACCTCTCATCACCATTTAACTTAAGTAAATCTTACTTAGTCAGTTTTATCTGCTTTAAGTAACATGTCGTGAACTCGTGCGGCACGCAGGGCGCGTTTGTGCGTTTAGAGCTCTGGGTACGGGAAACCAAGCGAAGCGACTATATGCGAATGGGTTAGTCCCCATTCGATTATAGTCGCTTCGCTTGGTTTAATACCCCTTTGATAAATACAGGCAGTTTAAATCATATCTTAATCAACATATAAAGTGACCCTGACCTGCAAATTGCTAAAAACTTAAGAAAAAATATTTTTCGCGCTCTTCCTCCTTAAAAAGTTGCTATAACAACATTAAACATATACAACATTAGTTTTAGTATATGCGAAACCTGATAGAGGTGTCTAGTATTTTTATGTAAAGAATCTATGTACAAAATTTCAAAACTGTATCATGAAAAATCACAAAGTTATAAGCTTGTTCTGTAACCTAGTTGTCCGCACAAAATCGTGGTCACCACGCAGCGAGCGGCTCTAGCGTCGTCTTGAGCTCATTGATAATAATAATTTGGCAGTAGGTACCTAAATTATTGCGATAGGTAATTAAAGTCGCTCGGTGTCCAACTTTTAACTTTTTTAAATATTTATGGGAAAAAATATAACATGGTTTAAAAATTATTGGAATCGATTCAGTTACTTATTCTGAACAAACTATATTCAGGTTTCGCATATACTAAAAATAATGTTGTATTAGTCTTCGTGACGATTTCGCGAGTAGGTAATTTTTGTATTTCAGTCAGTAACATGGGGCCTATTGTCAAAACGGAGCATATTACACATCCAGACTTCGGGCTGCTTCTCGGATAGTTCATCAAAACATATCCGAACTTACATCCATGCGGATTCCGACACAAAAATCAAATACAGAAAGATAACAGTTAGTGCACCATGTAACGCTAGGTTTTATGCGTCTCACCTCTAGCGGATTCTTCCGCGGTATTCAGGTCTTCTGTTCATCTTGTGGAGGCTTTCCAACGCTGCGCATAGTTTTAATAACGAGTACCTTCATTAGCATCCTGTAGGTCGCCCATAAGACAGCAAGCTGGTCACGGCTTGCCAGTTATGACTTGTGATATAATCTTAACTAAATACAAACTTAAATTAAAGCGTAATTAGCCAACGGGTCGCGTCAACCCGCGTCACGCACACTACGACCTTCTGCGCGTGCGCCCACTAAAGTTCTAGCCTAACAACCTAAAGGCCTATTCAAACCTAAGCGACATTCACTGCCGCTGTGGGTAGAGGTACATATCGCGCGGGTTTCGCTCAGGTATTTAGTATCAAGTTCCGCGGCTAGAGCGACCTGAGCGGTATTCGCTGCCGCTGTGTGTAGAAGTGCATACCGCACGGGTTTCACTCAGGTATTTAGTATCAAGTTTCGCAGACGGTAGCGAATTCCGCTTTGGTGTGAACAGTATAATATTACCGCATACCCACTCGGTTTTCTCTACCGCAGACGATAGCGTATACCGCTTAGGTTTGAATAGGCTTTTACTCATTTGGTCGAGGAGTTAGTTACTGTGATTAATTTTGGAAAAAGGCCAGCTGAAAAGAGACTCATGAAAAAAAAAACCGGCTATGTGCGAGTCGAACTCGCGCATGTATATTTCCGTACCATCGGAGCCACCTTTAATTTTTATTATTTGTTGTTATAGCGGCAACAGAAATTCACATTCTCTGAAAATTTCACCTATTACGGGTCATGAGATACAGCCCGCTGATAGACAGACAGCGGAGGCTTAATAATAGGGCCGAGATAGTTACCCTTTGGGTACCACACCCTAAGACAAATACATTCACTAAAGACGAACATCAATACGTTTTTTAGAGTATTAATTAAATATTTCTCAACATTAAAACTAGGACCGTAAGGTCCCGGCCGGCTTATGACGACAGGCCGTGTCGAGGGCGCGTTTTAGAGGTTGCGTAACGAGAGATGTGCGTAAAACGACCCAATCACATAGCTACGAATAGCTTAGTCGTGAAGAACAAATGCCCCACATTAGGAATTTCTCCTGTATCGTGGGTGTGTTTACAAACATTTAAATTCACATACACAAACAGCCAGACCCGGAACCAATACCTGTAGGCCATACAAATATTTGTCGAACCAGCGACACGAAGCGCAGCAGTCAATCGCTAAGCCACTGCGCCAACCGTGCCGTCATATTATTGGATAGCTTCACACAAAAATTCCTCGCCACGCATCTCTGGTGGAACACCCTTCGAAAGGTCATAATAATCAGCAACGATACGCATTTTAGTCTATTCATCATCAGCCTACAGCAGTCCACTACTAGATATTTGCCTCTCCAATTGCACGCCACTTTAGCTTCATTCTCGGAAACTCTCACTCAACTGTTACCAGCCATCTTGCGGACATCGTCGCTCCATTTATGCTGGTCTTTCAAAAGTAAAGTAAAAGTTTATTTGTTTAAACATGGTGTACACACAACAGCACATCAAGCTCTACATAACCAGTATAACCTGACTTCGCTTCGTATGAGTTTCCCGTACGATGAGAGATCAGCTTAATTTAGTTTTGCATAGCTTGACTGGCCGCTGTGCGTACATGATAGATAAGATATAGTGTGCATGCAAGATAATAATGAGAAACAGATCTAACATGTTCAGCCGCATATCGTAGCGTACAAATTGGTAGGAAGAGAGTGCATAAGCCGTGATAATACTCATCAAAATTACATTAAAGAAATCAAACCAAAAAAAAAACTAAAATTATACCAAAAATCAAAACCAAACCAAAAAAAACAGAAACATAGAAAAAAGAATCATTCAAAAATGAAGAAAAGAAAAACATTGAGAAAATTGATTGAGAATCATTTCATCTATTGAAAGTAGGTAGCTATATTATATTTACTAATGATAAAATGAATCTATGCTGATGAATGATCCAGGTCTTATTGTCGAACTGTGGGTCTCTAATTAGTCAACGGGTCGCGTCATCTTATGTCACGCACGCCGCGACCTTCTGCGCGTGCGCCTACTAAAGTTTTAAACTGTTGCATTGGTTAGTTATGTGGGTCGGTGGCACCGTGAGCTAAGTTTAACGATGGTTTAAAATTGTATATATTTTACAGTAGATGTTGCCCCTGACCTTCATCCGCGTGCAATTATTATAAAAGACTACTTTTTAATCTGATTTTGTTAAAAATTTCAGGGGTTCTCATTTTTTTCCACAGAACCCAAATATTTTTTTTCTAAAATAAAATAAAAGTAAAGTTTAGCATAAGTTACTCCTTATAACATTAGGTAATTACCAGTAAAAGTTCTGTCAAAATCTTTCCAGTTGTTTCGAAGATTAGCCTGACCAAACAGACAGTTTTTTTGTTATATACTCTCATGTATGCATTCAGTAAAAAGTTGTTATTTTGAAATTATAAGCAGACACTTACATTTTTATGATAGTTATAAAGGGTGTAAATAGACCCTTAACATAGCCGGAAGGCCCTTCGCCCCGACTTTGCGATCATTTTTTTGTTCTAGACTATACCTGGGAACCTTCTAGTTACGGAGATCTTGGGGGTCAAAGTTCCAAATTTTTCACAAGTTTTTTTTATAAATACACGGTTTTAATGTAAGATTTTTACTTTACACACTTCCACGACCCCCGTACTATTTAATCCATCCATCAGCACAATGCTTTGACTGCCTTCCATCGAGTCCTACCTTAAAACGTGATTTTTCACCCCAAAAAAAAAGTCGATTCCCAGCAATAATTTTTGCGTAAAGTTACCTACTTAGTTTGATGTACAGAATGCTTGGTTGACGGCTATGTGAAGGGTCTGTTCACACCCTGTACATTATTTTGCATTTATAATACTTAGTTTTTAGGGTCTTTGTCGTTGCCTTTTCTGCAGTCTGACTAGAACGGCGTCACGCGGGTAACAGCTGGTAGGTCACAGGCGCTCGCGTACGTGAATTTCACACGGCTGTTGTGTTATTGGAATAAAAGTGAACGATAAGTATAAAAAAAATGTTTCTTTGGGAAAGTTGTTTGTTATCATGAGTATAATCATATCTTTAAGTATCGGTCACTAATTACCAGTCACCCTATACAACATTAGTTTTAGTATCTGTGAAACCTGAATATAGTTTGTTCAGAATAAGTAACTGAGTCGATTCCAATATTTTTTAATGTTATATTTTTTCCCAAAGATATTTAAAAAAGTTAAAAGTTGGACACCGAGCGAATTTAAGTACCTATCGCAATAATTTAGGTACCTACTGCCAAATTATTATTATCAATGAGCTCAAGACGACGCTGCGTGGTGACCACGTTTTTGTGCGGACAACTAGGTAACAGAACAAGCCTGTAACTTTGTGATTTTTCATGATACAGTTTTGAAATTTTGTACATAGGTTCTTTACATAAAAATACTAGACACGTGTATCAGGTTTCGCATATACTAAAACTAATGTTGTATAGACAAAGAACTCTAAAAAAGCAGACAGTTCGACGCCTCTGCCCAACTACATGACCACCGGCCAATAGCGGCGAGCGAAAGGAAAGCCTTCACAGATGTCATGGCAACTAACATACACTCTTATAAACTCATCTATTAACCATGAACTCTAGAAACAATTATGCAACTTTACCGAATGGAAAATACCGATATTACCAGCGATACTCCAGCTAATCATTAAAATTAAGAAAAGGCAGTACAAAGGCGCTGCTCCACAGAAGTCGACGGCTAAGCTACGCACGTGTTTAAGAGGGAACAAGTATATAATATATACAATAATTAATAACAGCCGCTCGATCGATCTTTAGGCTAAGCCGTGGTTGGTCTGTGGATGGGTGACCACTCATTACATACCGAGTTTCCTCCGTGCCTCGGAAAATACGTTAAGCCGTTGGTCCTGGGTGTCATTTGTAGATCTTTGACAGTCGTTAGGTTGTCACTGGCCCAAAAAGTCTGACAACCAGTCCTTACCAAGGGGTATCGTATTACCCAGTACGGACTGGGTTGTGGAGGTCCGATAGGCAGTCGCTCCATGTAAAATACTGGTATTCAGCTACACCCGGTTAGATTGAAAGCCGACCCTAACATAGTTGGGAAAAGGCTAGGCAGATGATGAGGGGCTGCGATTCTCCATACAAATGTTTTCCCCTTTTCTCTTCCTGAATAATGCCTCTAGAGTATCATAAAATCAAGGTCTGCTGTAGACACGTCCCTATTATCAGCCTTAGTTCTTTTTTAAGCAACTAATAAGTCATCATCATCATCATTTGAGCCGAAATACGTCCACTGCTGGACATAGGCCTCCCCCAAGTATCGCCACATTGACCGGTCCCGTGCGACTCGCATCCAGCGGATCTCTGCAACCTTCACCAGTTCATCGGTCCACCTAGTGGGAGGCCTTCCAACGCAGCGTCTTCCGGTTCGCGGTCGCCACTCCAGAGCTTTTCGGCCCCATCGGCCATCCGTTCTGCGAGCAATGTGCCCTGCCCACTGCCACTTAAGTTTGGCTATTTTTCGGGCTACGTCGGTAACCTTGGTTCTCTTGCGGATGACCTCATTTCTGATTTGATCACGCAAGGAAACTCAGAGCATAGCACTTTCCATTGCATTTGGGTGACTTTAAGCCTTCTGATGGTGCCCATTGTGAGCGACCACGTTTCGGTCCCGTATGTAATCACTGGCTACACACACTGGTCATAGACTTTCGTCTTGAGACACTGCGGTAAGTTGGACGAGAACTAATAAGTACCTCAAGAAAATATGACGTCTGTGTGTCGTCGTATGTGCACATCCTACATAACAGTGGACGTCCGACTCAATATTTTTGTGTATGATATCTCACTCTAAGTTGACCCTAACGCAATACAAAGTGAATGTAAGTTAAGTAATTTAATCTATCATAATGTACTTGTACACGTATTGCATTGAGATCATGCTTATTTTGTTCGTCAAAAACAAATTGAGCAATAGTTAGTAAAGTACGGCTATGCATTTCATAAAATGTAGGTACTTAGTCTTAAACTTGAAGTGCTGAATCATGTTTGGGTGTCCTAATTACCGCTGTGACCAAAACAGCTTGCAGGGTAAGCAAGCTGAAGCGGTAGTAGGCTGGCCTTGTTTCTAAGACCGATGGCCGATATACCAAGTGAGGCCTGGAATGGAGAAGCCCCGTCCCTCGGTAGCCCGGTAAATCTTACGTTTTTTTGTAATTTGCAGGTCAGTGTCAGGTTGTATGTTCATTAAAATATGATTTTGACCGTAATAAAATGGATTTACTGAGTTAAAATCATCAATACATTGAATCCCATCATTTAATCCCATTCAATGGGATTAAATGGGATTAAATGAACTTAGAGGGTTGTATACAACATTATTTTTAGTATATGCGAAACCTGAATAGTTTGTTCAGAATAAGTAACTGAATCGATTCCAATAATTTTTAAACAATGTTATATTTTGTCTCAAAAATATTTTAGAAAAGTTACAAGTTGGACACCGGGTACCTACTGCCAAATTATTATTATCAATGAGCTCAAGACGACGCTGGAGGCGCGCGCGCCGGTAACCACGTCTTTGTGCGGACAACCAGGTAACAGAACAAGCTTATAACTTTATGATTTTTCATGATACAGTTTTGAAATTTTGTACATAGATTCTTTACATAAAAATACTAGACACGTGTTTCAGGTTTCGCCTATACTAAAACTAATGTTGTATATTTCGCGGGCTACCCTGGCGCTTCCGTCTTGACTGCATCCAGTTATAGACCGACCGCTTTAATGAATCCTCGCGAAGGTATCAATTTAAACGACATATTCTGATGGTTGATCACGTATTGGTTCAATTAGTATCGTAATATCTACTTGGATTATGGTTATTTTAAACCAAATAACCTGTGGGATATTTTTAGGACTTTGTGGACGCTTAATGTGCCTTTGATGGCGCAAGGCGGAGACTCATTAAAGCGGTCTGTCTATAGAAGAAGCCGACCCCAACATAGTTTGGGAAAGGGTGTGGAGATAACGATGAATACACAAACTTTCACGTTTTGAAACAATTAAAATAACTAAAGATCGCATGTTCATAGCTAATCATTATAACTATTGATTGGCTGATCTTGGCCCAGAAATACCATACCCTTCCTTTTTCTCAGAAGATGGCTTGGCGGAACTAAATACTTTTTACAATGTAACAAGCATTGTTCAAATCTGTCATGAATTCAGCTTTCTGTTCATCTGTCAATATCGTCAACCACACTTCAACCAACTTACCGGTGGAGGCGGGAAAACACAGGACCATAACAACAGTGGCGAAGGTCCCATACAACTCGATTCCTACCGGCTTCCCTTTGACAAATGACACAGTCAGTAATCTATAGACAAATAATATAAACACATCTTCTTCTTAGCGTTTTGATGGTAAAAAGTTTAAATACGTTTAACCCAAAATTCAGCCACGCGAACCCCCGCTCACTGATGCAGTAAATAAATCATCAAGAGCGCAGGTGATAGGGCATGCGGGGCAAGATGGAAGGTGGGCCATTGTTTGTCAATAAATATAATCACATTAAAGACATGTACTTAGGTACCTCTTACAAAAATGAACCCTTGGCTACTGGTACCAAGTTTCTTAAATCAATTTATTGACACACACAAGTAGAAAACATACAAACAAGTGACAACAAGAGTGCACAAGTAGAAGTAGGCCTGGGCCCCAAATTAGGCATAGCCTGAATCTTGGGGGCCCAGTATAGACAGAAAAGCCAGATTGAATTATTGACTGTTCAGCGTAACACAGCACAGCAAAACACAACTAAAAACATTCAGAAATCAAAAATAATAATAACAATCAATAAAATTAAGATTAAAAAAAATTAAATAAATCAAAGTACATAAAGCTCAACATGCGTAATTAATAAAACAGTATAAAGCATTATTGATTAGAAGGGTGGAAGAGTGCAGTGTGTGTGCGAGCGTGAGCGTGTGTGTGTGTAGTTTGACTTCGATGCAATTTTTTTTGACAAGCAACGCCATCTTAGACTGCATTTATAAAGTGGGCATACAATATCATTCGCTAAGAGAAATAACTTCTCAAGTAGTAGCGCCCCGCCCCGGCTTTGCACGGGTGCAATTTTCTAATGAAGAAAATGAGATGAGCGGTCAACAAAAAAAAAACCTTGTCTTGAAAATTAGGGACACGCATTTGGTCGAGCCCTAAAGTGATGCTCCGTAATACATATCCCATCAAAAAGATAAATGTGAAATGAGAGCCAAGTTCAGTATAATGATACACAGGGTGTAAACAGACCCTTCACATAGCCGTCCAACCAAGCATTCTGTACATCAAACTAAGTAACTTTACGCAAAAATAATTGTTGGGAATCGACTTTTTTTTTAGGGTGAAAAATCACGTTTTACGGTAGGACTCGATGAAAAGCACTCAAAGCATTGTGCTGATGGATGGATTGAATAGTACGGGGGTCGTGGAAGTGTGTAAAGTAAAAATCTTACATTAAAAATATGTATTTGAAAAAAAAAACTTGTGAAAAAGTTGGAACTTTGACCTCCAATATCTCCGTAACTAGAAGGTTCCCAGGTAAGGTCTAGAACAAAAAAATGATCGCAAAGACGGGGAGAACAAGTGCCTTTTGTATGTGTTAAGGGTCTATTTACACCCTTTATATTACCAATCACTACATTGTTATTACCTACATGACATAACTCTTATAGTCTAAACACACATCATTTCGTATCTATTGATGATCTCTTCAACACAATAGCTTCAACAAAAACATACATTGTTGGTCTGTAAAACAAAACAAATAAACAGCTACTCAAACTAATCTAAGTTTAACTAAACATTTGGTGTCACCTGTCTCAATGATTGATGGCGTATGTTGTAATTCGGCGCGCGCGCAGAACGCGTGTCTAATTCTAAACGAAGGATGTGCACTGCGTAGAGTAAGCAGTGCTATATATTTTATAGGGTCGATTAACAGCTAGAATTTGTGACTGCCTCGTTTGTAACTGCTGAGTATGAGGTCATGGATTCGATTCCCGGGTCGAGCAAAGTGTTATTGGGTTTTTCCATCAGGAATATCTCGATTTGTGCCCGGTTGATGGCTTAAGGGGGGTTGGGGGAGCATTCAGCTGCATCCAGTTATACTGGAAGCCGACCCAAATATGGTTGGCACAAAACTAGGCAGGTGATAATAAAATAGCTAGATTTTACCTACAATGTCTTCAACTTGAATTGAGTTGTATACAAGGTGTACGCACGAAGCCGTCAACCAAGCATTCTGTACTTCAAACTAAGTAACTTTACGCAAAAACTATGGTTGGGAAACGATTTTTTTTTTTTGGTGAAAATCCATGTTTTACGGTAAAATTAATGTAACGCACTCAAAAGATTGTGCTGAATTGCTGATGGATGCATTGGATAGTTAACGGGTATTTAAAGTAAATTTATACCCTTAAAAACTACTATTTAAGAAAAACTTTGACCTCCAATATCTCCGTAACTAGAAGGTTCCCAGGTATGGTCCCGAACAAAAAAATATCGCAAGGACGGGGAGAACCCGCCTTTCGGCTTCATAAAGGGTCTATTTACACCATTTAAATGTCCAGCAATGGACTCTAATGATGATAAAACGTACGTTAAACTGGCAACACTTAATGTATAATTTGGAAATCCAACAATAGAAGAAGATTACCAAACAAACACATTAGTTTATTGTTCCAAATAACGTGTTTTTACACAATGGTAAGGTTCACACAATTTTGTGCCTAATTATTAAGACATTAAAATTGGTTTAATTTTCTCAGCACAAGATAGATATTATATTTAGTACTAGCTATTGCCCGCGACCTTCGTTCACGTGAAATTATTAATAAAAAAAAACATTATTTCCCTTTTTGAAACGAATTTTGTTCCTGGGGGTGTGTTTTTTTTTGCACGTAACCCTAATTCTTATTCTAAAATAAAAAGTAGCCTCAGTTACTCCTTATGACATCAGCTATCTGCCAGTAAAAGTCTTCGTCAAAATCAATCCAGCCGTTTCGGAGATTAGGGGGAACAAACAGACGGACAAACTAACCAAAAATTTAAAAAATGTGTTTTTGTTATAAGTGCCGTATTTATTTTCATATGCATTCAGTAAAAAGCTGTTATTTTGACGTTACAAACAGACACTTCAATTATTCTTTGTGATGATAGTGGAAGCTAGGATTTGAAGCTTCGAGTGGTATTAACATAGACTAATAACATTCTTTTATTGCGGTGTTAATAACACAAATAATTTACTAAGTAATTGGTCAAAGAATAAAATAAATGGCATTCACTCATTACAGAAACCAGAAAAGGGACGCGCTTCGGAAATCTACGAAGATTCAATATTATTGAAGTAAGGTTTGCTATAAGAAAACTCAATTCGAAATCAAATTCAAATTGTACATAAGCTACATATTGTAATTTTGGGTGCAAAAAAGTAATAAAGAATAAGAATAAGATTCTTCAGTACTTTCACAGTTTTTCTGCCTCAAGACTGAGTTAAATTTCATTGCTGTCTTTATTTCTACAGTTCAAAAGTGCCTGTAACTGGCGTTTTTGGAATATATGCTTTGATTTTGATATAATATTCTAATATCTATACATTTTTCTGGATAAGTACGAACGTCGCACCATTCGCGCACTTTGTAGTATTAGTGTACCTATCATTGCGAGTTTGTTTGACCTTTTCTCTCTATCAGGTTAACTGTTCCTATCGCACCTCGTCTTCTGATAATCAAAAGTTTTTTTTTTAATTGCATAGATTCTGTTGTTAACCAAGGTAATACAAAGCAGGCTGGTACTTCTGAGTTCTCATCATCGCGAGTTCGTATTTCCGAAGATTGGCGAAGATACCCGAAGCGCATACGCGTCCTTGGAGTTCTGTACCTAATACCTACTTATAATTAGAATAGATAACTTGATTGACGTACTTAGTAGAGAAAGAATTGATAACAACAAGCTTATTTTAAACTGAGCCAAAAGGTGAAAACAATTAGTGTTATTTTGATTCGCATTCTGATAGTTTAATCAGCGGCCGAGAGGTCAGTCAATTCACGTCAAATAGACTGCCGACTTCCCAGATAGGAATGGACCACACAGATTACGCCATCTCTTGAAACGTGAAATGCACGATGCACGTCAATGTTGCCATACAACGTGAGTCAACGTGGCAACGCCGCCAGTCTCTTGGGCACATTACCAGATGACAGCGTTGAGGAGGAGTTTTTTGATGCCCTTTTATAGTTTGTTGTTAGTTTATTTATTTTAGTTCATTTAATAGTTTTTAATTAATAATGTATTTAGTTAGTTTACTGTACTTTATTAAATAAAAAACTTTGATCGAGCTGGGAATCGAACCCAGAACCTCATGCTCAGCGTGTAACGCTTGCGACCACTACCCCAACGAGGCAGTCCAGGTCAGTCATCAGCCTACAGCAGTCTAGGTACTGCTGAACATAGGCCTCCTAAATCGCACGCCACTCAACTCGATTCTCAGCAACTCTCATTCAGTTGCTACCATCAGCCACCCTGCGAACATCAGCACTCCACCGAGCCTGAGGGTGTCCCACCTTACGTTTGACGATCCGCGGTCTCCACTCAAGAACACGTCTACCCAACGGTCAGCGGTTCTACGGCTAATATGACCGGCCCATTGCCACTTCAGCTTACTTATTCTGTGAGCTATGTCGACAACTCTGGTTCTCTGTCGGATCACATAGGTCCGGATGCGATCCCTCAGAGAGACTTCAAGCATAGCCCATGTTATAGCTCGCTGAGCGACCTTGAATTTATGGACCAGTCGTACCGTGAGTGTCCACGTTTCGGCCTCGTAAGTCATAACAGGCAGGAGGCACTGGTTGAAGACCTTAGTCTTCAGTCAGTCAATTTAGGTCAAATAGGCTAGACATTATAGATAAGAATGGACCACACAGAGTCACAGACTACAGCACGCGATCTCTTGAAACGTGCAATGCACGATAAACATCAATCTGATGCCTTAGCGGCCGTGCCTTTTCATTTCATACATACATAACACCATGCCCGTAATCCCCGAAGGGTTAGGCAGAGTTTCGGGGGCCACGTGGTGGCTCCCGACCACCGTAGGCTCGGGCCTGTGGACGGTGAGTAATGAGATAGCTCGCCGTCCGGCCGTCTTATGACGTCAGGCCGTATCGACGCCGACGGCGCGTTCGTGTTCCACGGGCGCCAAAGGCCAAGGGGCAAGGGCCAATGCTTGCCAGGGCTGCGGGACTGTACGAAAGAGATACCGCGGCCCTGGAACACAAAGGGCAAAGAAGAAACATGGATGGGTTTTAGTCAGTAGAAGTCTGACACTCTCTTACACTCAGCCCAGAGCGGGAGGGGTCATTTGATAATTTGCATCCGAAAAAAAGGGCTTAATTAGGCAGAGTTGACCTATAGGACACTCACATTTCGCCAGTTATGTTTAAGTCCCACGTAATAAGGGGCGAGTCTATTGCCATCAACTGGACACAAACAAAGACTCACGAATTTCTAGATGTTCGTGATGGAAAAACCCAACAACAATGCTCGACCTGAGAATCGAACCCAGGACCTCATGCTCAGAAGTCGCGCTTGCGACCACTAGACCAACGAGGCAGTAAGAGGACGTTCACGTGAAATCTTCTCAGCGAGCGAAGCCGAAGGCAAAAACTAGACGTAAATAAATCTAAATGTCGAACCGAAACTTAGTATTTATGTATTCAAACTGACCGCGCATTTTACGCAATACACACGAAATTTTTAAACATTAGTATTACATTCACATGTTGATTGATATCAAGGAAGATCTAAACACAGATGCTATTAGAATATTAAACTGCCTAAACGATAACGTCCCATTTGTTAGTCTTAAGCCCTATTCAAACCTAAGCGGTATTCGCTACCGTCTGCAGAACTTGATACTAAATATCTGAGCGAAACCCGCGCGGTATGCACTTCTACCCCAAAGCGGCAGCGAATACTGCTCAGGTCGCTCTAGCCCCGGAGCTTGATACTAAATATCTGAGCGAAACCCACGCGGTATGCACTTCTACCCCAAAGCGGCAGCGAATACTGCTCAGGTCGCTCTAGCCGCGGAGCTTGACACTAAATATCTGAGCGAAACCCACGCGGTATGCACTTCTACCCAAAGCGGCAGCGAATAGCGCTCAGATCGCTCTAGCCACGTAACTTGATACTAAATACCTGAGCGAAACCCAAGTGGTATGCACTTCTACCAAAAGCGGCAGTGAATACCGCTCAGGCCGTTCTTGCCGCGGAACATGATACTAAATACCTGAGCGAAACCCGCGCGGTTTGTACCTCTATCCACAGCGGCAGCGAATACCGCTTAGGTTTGAATAGGCCTTTAATGAGATTACAGAAATACTGCTTTATACAATACTAGGTTATGCTCATGGCTTCGCTCCCTTTATGTGTGGAAAATAACCCACGGGGACGTTTAAAATGTAGCGTATTACACTAGGGAATAATATAGATTAGTGAAACAATTTTCGGAATCTGATCAGTAGTTCCGAAGCTTACCCCCAACATACAAACTTACAGTCATTTTTTTATAATATTAGTATAGATATCATTGATCATCATTTCAGCCGAAAGACGTCCACTGCTGGACATAGGCCTACCCCAAGTGTCGCCACATTGACCGGTCCCGTGCGACGCGCATCCAGCGGATCCCTGCAACCTTCATCAGGTCATCGGTCCACCTAGTGGGAGGCCTTCCAACGCAGCGTCTTCCGGTTCGCGGTCGCCACTCCAGAACTTTTCGGCCCCATCGGCCATCCGTTCTGCGAGCAATGTGCCCTGCCCACTGCCACTTCAGTTTGGCTATTCTTCGGACTTAGTCGGTTACCTTGGTTCTCTTGCGGATATAGATTTAACATAATAAACTCATGACCTCTCGGGTGATGGCTCAGACCATGAAACTGAACAACTTTTGTTCTACGAGTTCTTGAAATTCGCAAAAAATAAATTTCTATATAAATATGAGCCAATTGACGCGATCAGCTGATCAACATGTATGGTAAAACAAAATATAGGGCTCGTAGTAGGCGAGCCGCCTTTAATTTTTAATTTGTTTTTATTATTTGTTGTTATAGCTTTCTTATAGGTTTTCATGTAATCTATAGGCAAAGAACTATTTATTGTATTTTTTTCAAAATTTTCGGCCCTATAGTTTCGGAGTTAATGGGGGAGGAATGGTAAATTTTCGCCATTTTCTTAAATAACTTCAAAACTCTTTATTTTAAAATTATAAAAAATATATATTTGAGATGCTCACAATAAGCCTTTTCATTTGATATGTAACACGATATATAACATTATTTTTAGTAAATGCGAAACCTGAATATAGTTTGTTCAGAATAAGTAACTGAATTGATTCCAATAATTTTTAAACCATGTTATATTTTTCCCAAAAATATTTAAATAAGTTAAAAGCTGGATACCGAGCGACTTTGAGTACCTATCGCAATAATTTAGGTACCTACTGCCAAATTATTATTTTCAATGAGCTCAAGACGACGCTGGAGCGCGCGCTGCTTGGTGACCGCGTTTTTATGCGGACAACAAGGTAACAGAACAAGCTTATAACTTCGTGATTTTTCATGATACAGTTTTGAAATTTTGTACATAGATTTTTTACATAAAAATACTAGACACGTGTATCAAGTTTCGCATATACTAAAACTAATGTTGTAATTTGCAATTCTTTTTTTTTTTAATTTTTATGTTACTCCCAAAAAGCGGTTCCCATGTTTAAAGTTCATTAATTTACGTTACACGTTCGTCTTTGGGTCACTGACTTATATGTATACCAAATTTCAACACAATCGGTCCAGTAGTTTTGGTAGTAGGTCCGGTAGGAGGACTGCAAATGTCCATGAGTTAGTGCAAATTCTTATTCTTATTGTCGTTCTACCTTGATCATTGAGTCATCTCTTAACCTTGGGTATACCCAAGAAGTTCCAGGTATTAAATAATACTTCAACAACAACATTATTGTGCACGAACACGGACTCGAACCCGGCAAATGGCAAGGGTCACCGATGAACATGACTACACATAAATTCATATAAGTCTACATTGTTTATGGTCGTTCATAAAACTATCATGTATCATCTTTTGCAGATTGATTGTTATCTCATGGTCAGGGGCTTTAATTGATGTGAAAAATGATATGCTATGATGTTATCTCATCAATTTCTGTTGCAGTATTTCAGTATCCATTAGAAGTAAAACTACTTGAAATACAAACTCCCGCGCATTCCCGAATGTTCTATCGGTCGCTGTCGTGCCGATCGATAGTGCTGCCAGCGCCTGATATGCATAGGGTTGGGACAACCATGGGCTTGTCGTTATTAAGGGGTTACTATGACGTCTTGAAGCAGAGTAATTTCCGTGTGGGAAAGAGACAGCTATACAGGTCGTCTAGCGCCATCTCTTTCCCACACTGGAAGACGTCATGGTAGGCCACATCGCGATTCGAATGCATTCTAAACTTAAATAGGACTAAGCAGGACATATCTGCCACATGTTGGCATGTGTCAAAATAGCACAGAACTGCTGCTCTGTGACAGTAAAGGCGCAAACCCACCGTGGTGCATGCTGTGTACAGGCACGCGGCGCATTTTAGCTGCGTGGATACATTTGTTTGACAACGTGGGTCTACGTTTCCACAGCAGTAAACGCTACACACCAACAACTAAGTACAACTGTAGCGTGCGTGGCCCACCGCGGCATAGTCTTGGGTTAATATTCGTGTATACCGTAGCCTGTGCGCCGCGGTGGGTTTGGGCCTTAAGGCGGGGTCGCCGCAGGCCACAGAGGCGTGTAGGAAGAACTGGCTAGGTTCGATCAAAACTGGAAGACGGACGCGTGAGAAATATGCAAGTTAAGAAGAAGGAGTGGGATGGATCTCTCCTCTTTATATACATACATTAACTACTATAATATTGCTAGACCATAACAACACGTCTGTAATCCCCGAAGAGTTAGGCAGAGGTGTACTTATTAGTTCATCCACATTACCCTAGTTATACAGGGTGTAAACAGACCCTTCACATAGCCGTCAACCAAGCATTCTGTACATCAAACTAAGTAACTTTACGCAAAAATTATTGCTTCTTTTTTCGGTGTAATCACGTTTTACGGTAGGACTCGATGGAAAGCACTCAAAGCATTGTGCTGCTGGATGCATTGAATAGTACGGGGGTCGTGGAGGTGTGTAAAGCAAAAATCTTTTATTAAAAACATGTATTTAAAAATTAAACTTTGACCCCCAATATCTCCGTAACTAGAAGGTTCCCAGGTATGGTGATCGCAAAGACGGGGAGAACAAATGCCTTTCGGCTATGTTAAGGGTCTATTTACACACTTTATTTTAAGTGCCATGTAAAAGGGGATAAGCCTATTGCTATCTTCTTCGTCTTCTCTTCTTCGTAAACCTTTGTCCACCCAATGATGAGTGTAGGTCTCTTCCAAATCTCTCCACTTTTGGCGGTGAGATCGTCTGTCCACCTTGAAGGTTGTCTTCCCATCTATCTGGTCTACCCGACACAAATCGAGACTCCGAGGCTGCTACTGAGAAATTCCTGATAGAAAAACCCAATAACACTTTGCTTGACCCGGGAATCGAACCCAGGACCTAATGCTCAGCAGTCTCGCTTGCAACCACTAGACCATCGAGGCAGTCGCGTATGACGTTCCTACTTTATAAGGTGCTTTGTTTTAGCTAGTTAATTTGATATTCTACTTGCATTTATTTTGATCTTCCTCGTTATCAATCATGGCGTGGGCCTAATACTAAATAATGTATGTAGTTTTGTAGTATAATTAAAAGTGACTGCCTTAATTGTTGGTTTAGAGGTCACAAGTACGACTGTTGAGCGTGAGGTCGGGTGTTCGATCTCCAAGACGGGTAAAATTAAGGGCATTACATTGCTCGATGACCTTGATGATTTTATCCCTACTGGACTGGGTACTGGTTTTTGTTGACTTGCCCCGCACATTTCGCAAAATTTCGGTTTTTATTTATTATTTAAAAATATTAAAAGAAATAACAGAAAAAAAGACAATACAGATTGTTAAGTATATCATTACGTATTTTTTGTTACAAAATTCATGCCGATCTATTCAGCCGTTACAGAGATAATTTACAATTAAGGTTGAAAAAGGACCTATTTTCTACGATTAACCAAAAAAAATGGAGAAGGTTTATTAAAATTTTAAACAATACAATTTATTTGTGATGAACTTAACTATAACATACTTTTTTACACGGAAAACGCACGAAGGGATTCATCAACAAATTTCTTTGAACATACGCTCTTTTTGGGATTTGAGCCATGTAATGCCCTTAATAGTATTTCTCTGTAGGATGTCTGAGTCTTGCCCGGTTTATGACTTTATGAGCTCCCAGAATTTAAAAATAACTGGTGAAATGAAATAACAGCTGCACGGGTCGTAGTTCAAGGTTAAGCCGCGCTTGCCTTGGTTGATCTGTGGATGGATGATTCATTACATACCGAGTTTCCTCCGTGCCTCGGAAAGCACGTTAAGCCGTTGGTTCCGACTGTCATTTGTAGATCTTTGACAGTCGATATTTAGTCAGTGGTCCGAAAGTCTGACAACCAGTCTTACCAAGAGGTATCGTATTACTAAGTACAAACTGGGTTGTAGAGGTATGATATACAGTCGCTCCATGTAAAATACTGGTATTACACTTAATTTTATGTTAACCACTTAATTTTACGTTAAATAATTTTGTTACCTTTTGCTGCATAAAACTTGCCCTATTGTTACCTAAATGGAAGAAGTCATTGGCTCCTGAAATACAGGTACTCTAACCTAGCTCTGGAGCCAGGGTCTCACTTTTTTCTGTACCCTGTTTTTATGGCAATAAAGAAATTTATTATTTATTTATTTATTCAGCTGCATCCGATTAGACTGGAAGCCGACCCCAATATAGTTGAGCAAAGGCCAGGCAGTTAATGAACAAGATTAGTGCCCTAAAATAAATATGTTCCACAACAGCATGTGCTCATAACAAGTTACTTTCTAACAGTCTCTTGTCACTTTTGACCGCCACTGTTCTGTTATCAGTCACCCTGTTATCACTGAGGGGTCACAGAACATTACGATAATTTCTATTTGTGTTTAGAACAATCATTTGTTTTCATTTTGCATATCATACTACGACAGCGGGAACTTCTTACGCCGAGGAGACGCCCTAGAAGGACATATCATTCACTGACCTTATTGGTGATTTACTTCAGAGAGGTCAGGTGCGTATAGGGTTGCCATACGTCCGGAATTATCCGGACAAGCCTGGATTTTAAGCTGAGTGTCCGGAATGCTGAGGAACTATCAAATAAGCGTTTTGAAACTCCCTTGAAAAGGTTGTGAGCTCTCGGACCCCACGGTCCTAGAGTTTCAACCCCAAACGGCTCGAAAGTAGAGTTACCAATAAGATTACCATATTTACGCAGCTTGAGCGCCAGTACAGCACCATGAGCTTAGAAAATGGGATGGCGCAGGAGTACCGACACATGTTGCGTCCCATAAAAGGCCTACCCATCCTTCATTAAAACAAACAAAGACATGCCATCCAGTCATGAAAGATGGAGAAAGGATTGTTGCAGTTTTAGATTTCATTAAAATCGGGCTCGAGACTCCCTTGAGTATTTTTCGCTATTCCTCATAGTTTCGGATTTGCCCATCCACGCCCACTTGAGAAATTCACTCTGTGTATCCCACGTATTTTTCTTCTTAGCCTATGTTGATTATCTCCCAATATATGTATATTCTAATGACAGTGTAAAATTAATACTTGACAAGAATTTGTGTGTGATACAAGGCGCCGGTCACAGCACGAACACAGGCGCCATTACTGGAGCGAGCACTGCCGCCGATCACTGGCGCCGAGCAAAGGCGCCGATCACTAGCGCCGATCACTAGCGCCGATCACTAGCGCCGATCACTAGCGCCGATCACTAGCGCCGATCACTAGCGCCGATCACTAGCGCCGATCACTAGCGCCGATCACTAGCGCCGATCACTAGCGCCGATCACTAGCGCCGATCACTAGCGCCGATCACTAGCGCCGATCACTAGCGCCGATCACTAGCGCCGATCACTAGCGCCGATCACTAGCGCCGATCACTAGCGCCGATCACTAGCGCCGATCACTAGCGCCGATCACTAGCGCCGATCACTAGCGCCGATCACTAGCGCCGAGCAAAGGCGCGATTACTGGAGCGAGCACTGGTGCTATCACTGGCGCCAGCACTGGTGCTATCACTGGCGCCGAGCAATGGCACGAGTACTTGCACAAGTGTCAAAGATCTACAAATGACGGGATTTGTCCTGTCATTTGTAGATCTTAGACATTTGTAGGTTGGAAGTGCTTTGTGAGGCACTGAAGGAACTCGGTACGTAATAGATGGTGACCCATCCACGGGCCGAACTCGGCAAGTAAAGCTTAAACTTGAAAATTCATTGACCCGTGCGGCTGTTCATATTTATTCACTTACCATTTTCTCCGCATACTTAGTTAAAAAAAGGCCAGCGTGACAAAAATCGGTCAAGAAAATATGAAAAATACTCACTCCATCAATCAGTAACTCTTTACAGCCGTGCGTGCTTAAAAACACTTAATTAAAATTACTTAACTGTCGT
Organism: Noctua fimbriata; assembly: GCA_905163415.1. Classification (NCBI taxonomy): domain Eukaryota; kingdom Metazoa; phylum Arthropoda; class Insecta; order Lepidoptera; family Noctuidae; genus Noctua; species Noctua fimbriata. The sequence continues at coordinate 7,063,364 of LR990951.1, forward strand.
TAGGATAGATTATCTAACATTTAAGTATATACTAGAGCCGTGGACCAAAGCTAAACCAACCAGTTTGGTTGGTGCTAGGGATGCGCGATACTTGCATTTTTATCGATATTTTGGATCGATTCGGATCGCAACTATGCGAGACGATTCTAGGATCATATCGAATGGATTCCATCCGACTATTCAAATATCGAATTATGTCGTATCGTTCCCTTATTATGTGTATGGACTATGACTGCAATAAACGAATTGAATTGAATAAAGTCAATACCAAAAGAAGTATCGAATCGTAATTATTATTAAGAATTTTTCAAAACAGAAATTCTTTTATAATCTCCCCAAATGCCCAATATTTCTAAGTCTTAAGTTCCCCTCTTCATAGAAATTTTTCGTTGGTTATTAAAAAAGAAACAGCTGTTTCCCTACAAAACTGCTATAGAATAGAAAGTTTTTATTTCAGACCGGAATCCATAGGGTTAGTAACAATTTTACTTAACTTCGAGTATTTGTAGGTTACAGAGACAGATGAAAATATACAATTAAAATTCAGCGTGGAGCCGCATCCACCTCCGCAACATCGGGGAATCCCACCGATTTGCAAATTCACTACACGGTCCTAGACGGTCAAAATTTATGGTACAGCTGATTCTTTTTTTAAATTACCGATGAAAAATTTCTAAGTAGGGGGGTTCAGGACGATTATAACCGTTTTAGACAACGCTAAAATGGTTACTACGTATTCAGTACATCATTCTGTGGTCCCGTCCACCTTGTATTTATCGTATTTGTATGTTATAACATTAAATAGTCCGAAATCTGCATCCTATTACATCGATACTATAAAGTATCAGATCGTTCATCACTAATTAGTGTTGAACAGCTCAAAAAGTATGTTACTGTGCGACTGTCATTGACCGATAGCTGAACCGACTCATACGGGCTGTTTAGTTCCAATATAATAACATAACATCACGCCTGCAATCTCCGAAGGGTTATACAGAGGTGTAGAGAAGTACACACGTTTCGATAGTTTAAATCTCATATAATTCGGGGCGGATCATTTTTTTTTTTTTTTTTTGTTAACTAGGGAAAAGTCCTGACTGCTGCTACTGAAAAAAACCTAAAATAAAGACCTAAATTATTGAACCCAGGACCATAATTGTCTACCTCTCGTCCCCGGCCCTGGTTCAAGCCATGGTCCGGAGCGAGAGGGAATGGGAAGCCGTCACCTCCTTCTGCGAAGCAGTCATACTAGTGAAGGAGGTGGCGGAACGTGAGAGGGAAAGAGCCTCACGTCCCAGCCGCCGCGGGAGACGCCCTGGGCGTCGGGGGTCACGTGGTGGCCCCTTTTTGGTGGTCTCTTTTATTAATGTACTAAAACTAATCTTGTATAATGTATAACAAAAAAAACGTTTTTTTTTTTAATTTTTGTCTGTCTGTTTGTTCCAGCTTATCGCCAAAACCGTTGGACCGATTTTGACAGGACTTTTACTGGCAGATAGCTGATGTTATAAGGAGTAACTGAGGCTTAGGTTACTTTAATTTTAGAAAAAGAATTAGGGTTCCGAGCAAAAAAATCAAAACCCTTTTAATTGTTAACAAAATCCGATTCAAATAGGGAAGTAATCTTCTTATTATATAATAATCTCGTGTCACGGTGTTAGTGGTCGCACTCCTCCGAAACGGTTCGACCCATTTTTATGATTTCTTTTTTGTATATTTGGTAGGTATGAGAATAGGTTTTAAACTATATTTCACACCGCTAGGGTCATGGGAGTACCCACGGTGGGGCAAGGTGGGGTACTTGCCCCACCATGCTCTCAGACCCGAAGCTAAGAATTTTTAGGCAGAATTAAAATAATGATAAATTTAAATATTCATTTGGGTACTTTGACATTTGTCATATTAAAATAAAGACTTGATTAAGGTCAAAAATGACAGAAAACTGTCTTGTCGGCCTCTATATGATGAGTGTGCATAGAAAGAGGGTTCTGGAAGCACAACATACATTTGAAAACGGAATTTTAGCTAGATGTAGCCAGAACCCTCGTAGGTTATTATTGAAATAAAGGGTAGTGCAGTCAATAAAACGTATCAGTCAGTAAATAAAAAGCATTTTTAATTTCCTACTACTTAGTTTACTTACTTCTGCCCCACCCCTTAAGAAATGCTGGGTACGCCCATGGCTAGGGTAGGTAGGTAGGGTAGTTATGTAGGGTGGGTAGGTAGGGTAGGTAAGTGGGTAGGTTAAAAAAGGTGCATTGCAACGCATGCCGGGCACAGACAGTATTTTTATAATAATTTCACGTGGCCGAAGGTCGCGGGCAGTAGCCAGTAAACAATAAACATCCTTGTTCTGTTCTTCTTACTTCTTTTTCTAATTTACCAGTCTAGCCTTTTTCCCAACTATGTTGGGTTCAGCTTTACTAAATGCAGCTAAATACCAGTATTTTACATGATACAACTGCCTATCTGACCTCCATAACCCAGTTAGTACTAGGTAATACGGTACCCTTTGGTAAGTAAGACTGGTGGACAGACTTTCGGGTCTCTGACTACGTGTAACGACTGTCAAAGATCTACGGAGGAAACTCTGTATGTTATGATGGTCACCCATCCACGGACCAACCTCAGCGAGCACTGCTTTGTCTTGAAGACCGACCCGTGAGGCGATATACACCACTATTTTTTAATTAGTACAAATACTTAAAGGGCTTATTAGAGAAGGTCTTGTTATTATATATGTAAAGTCTCAATAAATAATATTGGTATCGTATTACGCAGTACTAACTGGGTTGTGGAGGTCAGATAGGCAGTCGCTCCGTGTAAAATACTGGTATTCAGCTGCATCGGGTTTGACTGGAAGCCGACCCCAACGTGGTTGGGAAAAGGCTAGGCAGATGATGATGATGATGATGATGAAATAATATTCATAAACAGCAAAGTTATAAGCGTTTGTTTATATCCCAAAATGTCACTTAATTTATGGAAATATAGTTTGCCGGGACCTATGAATGGCGACAGGAATGGAAAAGCACTGCGCGTAGTATTTTCTAGCGGTAATTGTTATGAATGATTGATTCAATTATGAATTTAGCAGTTATGACAAATTTTCGTGGACAATTTTGAGATTTCGTTGTTTTGACTTTTGATTACACATTTATGTTCAGTAACGGCTACGGATAGAGCTCCATTTTTTTGTACTAATTAATAAATAGTGGTGTATTGTGTATATTTAACAAACGTATTTATAAGTGGGGAGTTTGAGTCAGTTTATTCATCACTATTTAGTTATCCATAATTAATTTAATGTTGGATCATCATTCTCCTGCCCTTATCCCAATTTATTTTTATTCGACACAGCATGTGTTCTTCTTCCATACTTCTGTATTACTCGACATCTCATCAGACACTTCCTGTCTTGCCATATCATCCTTTACACAATAACAAGAAATATAAGCAATGAGCATTTATTTATATAAAACTAGCGACCCACCCCGGCTTCGCACGGGTGCAATATATATATAAACCTTCCTCTTGAATCTATATCTATTAATGAAAACCGCATCAAAATCCGTTGCGTAGTTTTAAAGATCTAAGCATACATAGGGAGTCGGCGCACATGTCTTCTTCTTTCATATTTCTCTAATACTCGTTTTCTCAGCACTCAGTAGTCATCTCCTTTTTAGTCTATCATCCTTCACACCGTTCACCCATCACTTCTTTGGTCTTCCTAGCCATCATTCAACATTTTCCTCATTTCTACGCACCACACGTCCATACCAAGCCAACCGAATACCTCACAACTTTTCAGTCACCGGCGCTACTTTATGTACTCATTCCTTATTTTATCCATTCGCGTTACACCACAAACATGGATAAAGTAAAAATAAAAAATTACAAGAATGAGTCGCTTTTAAATGACTAAGAACCATACAACTGAGACGTGTGAGCTCGTCGAATCTAGCTTTAGAAAGTCTGGTACGAGTCCTTGATGGCTCTATTTAGGACTAAGCGCGTTTAGTGCAAGGTTATACTGAATTTAAGTAACACTTGTATCGTAAAAACGATGCAGCGGTCAACCACCTGGCGGCCTACACCTTATTTCTAAATAATTCCATCCGTTTTTGGTGCCCCGTGGGCCGTGGGATCCTGGGGTTTGGAAGTTCGCGGTATGATACCCCCGTGCCTCGGGTAGCTCGTAAAGCCGTTGGTCCTGCGCCTAATCTCCTGTCTCTAAAGAAAAAAAAAACACGCGCGTTCTACTTAATTTTTGATTGATATTCATTCTCAAATTATTCATAAGTCAGTAAATAAAATAAATAAATAAAGTTGACCTTGATTATCTAAGTTTAATGCCCTACATGCATACTGCTATCCCCGTTAGAGCAACCTTGAATCTTAAGTGTGTTTTTATTAATTTCGTTTTACGTAATTATATATTATGTAAATTGTATGCGGCTTTACCTTCGACCAAAGTATAAAACAGTAAAGACGCGACACTCGCGCTTCAAAAGCATTGTATTATGCCTACGAGGGTTACCGAAGTACTTTGTCCTGTATGTGGCCATCTTTGTGCATTTTAGAACCACATAACTGGCCTTCTGGAAGAGAGATAGGAAAACCAAACAAAAGATGAATGGATTGTGTGAGGAATTATATGAAACAAAATGGAGTAACTTTATACCGTTACGGTTGGCTGAGGAGAATGGAACAAAAAAACGTTTTGTGTCGATTCCAAGTAACATGGGACCTGGGTAGAAAGATGATGGATGGCCTTTTCGTCTTCCTCCATGTAGTAACAGCAAACTGGGCTGTCTGTGACTCCTATGACAAAGAGGTGTTTGTTTAATGAATTTCGCGCGTAAAAGTATAATCAAATTCTACCTATAAACCTATTTTATTGACCTCTTTCAACTTCCGTTGGTAAATATGAAGTTATGTCTACCAATTTCGGCCGAATTGGCAAATTTTGAGAGCATTAAAAACGAGTCTGTCAGACAGGTATGAGTGAGAGAGACGGCTCTTTACAAAAACAGACCAACTGAAAAACGCGAGTTGTCGCTTCTACATACTTTTTTTATTAGTCTATGCCCTCTGCGATACAGCCCGACCTAAAGTGTTGAGTAATTCAACTTTATAATAAAACACATAAATGCTATAATGCTAATTTTATGATCATTATTACTTTTTAATATGCTAAATTTAGAAGAAAAATGCGCCACTTATTTGACCTCTGTCGTCAAGTACTTACCTAACTTTTCAAAAATATTTCTAGCTATATGGGAGCCTCGTTGGTCTAGTGGTCGCAAGCGCAGCTGCAGAGCACGAGGTCCTGGGATCGATTCACAAGCTGGGCGAAGTGTTATTCGGTTTTTGTATCAGGAATTTCGCAGTAGCAGCCACGAGTCTGAATTTGTAACCAGTTGATAGTAATAGGCTCGCCCCCAAAAACATGGAATTTAATCGTAACTGGCGAAATGTACATACTATTAGTAGCGATACCTCTGTCCAACCATTCAGGAATTAGAGGCGTGGTGTTATGTTATGAATTTGAATAAGAGATTAATTTTAGAGCAGTAAACAGTTTTACCTTCAGGGTTGTGTGTTAAATGAAAACTTTACATCTATTTTTCTTTCTATAAAATTGATTCACGGAGTTCATATTCTGCCTAGCCTTTTCCCAACTATGTTGGGTTGCGCTTCCAGTCTAACCAGATACAGCTGAATACCAGTATTTTACATGGAGCGGCTATCTATCTGACCTCCACAACCCATTACTTCGGTTACACGATAATACACCTAGGTCTACTTTATCGTGTGGTTAGTGCCTAACCTGGTGTCAGAGTTTGTATACCGCCCATGGGCCTCAGACTTGGCTTTACATGCCGTCGAGAAGTATCTCTCAGACATGCTGGTTTCCTCACGATGTTTTCCTTCGCCGAAGCAAGTGATAATTATACAATACGCACATGAATACGAAAAATCAGCGGTGCGTGTCTTGGATATCCCTAGGTAAGACTGGTTGGCTTTGACATAGTCGGATAATTGAGATAACATGACGGAAAATGTGATAAGAGTAGAGGAAGACCAAAGAAACGATGGATGGACTGTGTGAAGGATGATATGGCACGAAAGGAGGTGTCTGATGAGATGACGAGTAATAGAGAAGTATGGAAGAAGAAGACATGCAGCGCCGACCACAAATGAATTGGGACAAGGGCAAGAGAATGATGAACATGACGGAAACGAGTCCGAAAAATCTTATCATAATTTAATTATTGATATTTATTTGTTTATGTTATTGTTGTTCATAACTGTGATTATTTTTAAAAGGCCTTAACCTACTGAAGGTTTGGGCTTAAAATCTTAATAAATATATACCGGAAGACAGATAAATCATATAAAGAAACATATTTAATTAAATCGTAATTGTATTTTCGTTCTGACGTTTTTTTTTTTTAATGTTACCTACCAGTTTTTTTGCAATGTAATCATGGTAGATTAAATCAAAAATTAAAGTTGTGTTGATTGTGCCATAAGTGAATAGATTTTAACTTTGAAAGTTTATTAATGGATGGAAAAAGACCCATAACGAAGCCGAAAGGCACTTTGTTCTCCCAGTCATTGTGATCATTTTTTTTTGTTCTGGACTACAATTTTTTTTGAATAGATTTTTTTTTTAACTAAAATATTTAATATAAATTATAATTTTTTTAATAATTTGTCTTTATAATATTTATATTAAAACCTAAATTGGAAATTATTCTAGTTACGGAGATATTGAAGGTCAGAGTTCCGACTTTTTCACAAGTTTTTGTAGAAATACAAGTTTTTAATGTTATAAATTTATTTTAAATACATTCACGGCCCCCGTACTATTCAATGCATCCATCAACATAATGTTTTGATTGCGTTACATAGAGTCCTACTGTAAAACGGAATCTATCAGTTAAACCACGGAAAAATACACTAGAATAACAATAAAAATATATAAATTGTTATGTCTACATAAAAATACGGATAAGAATAATCGGTAAAGCTAATTACTTCATGTAAACAACTTGTAGGTGAGATATGATAACAGTTCGGAAAAATATTTATAAATTATTATTGAAAAAAATGTTACTTCCCTTTTTTAATCGTTTTTTTTTATCAATTTCAAGATTTTAATTTTTTGCACGGAACCCTAATTCTAACCTTAGTTACTCCTTATGAAATCAGCTATCTGCCAATAAAAGTCTCGTCAAAATCGGTTAAGGCGTTTCGGAGATTAGCCGTTTGAATCGGATTTTGTTAACAATTTCAAGGGTTTTATTTTTTTTTGAACGGAACTCTAATATTTTTAAAAAATCAAAATAGCCTATATTAGACCTTATAACATCAGCTATCTTCCAGAAAATGTCCCGTCAAAATCGGTCCAGCCGTTTCGGAGATTGGCCGGAACAAACAGACAGACAGACATAAATTGAAAAATATGTGTTCTTGTTATAAGTACCGTATATACTTTCATATGCATACAGTAAAAAGCTGTTATTTTGATATTACAAACAGACATTCAATTTTATTTATTTGTATGGATGGATGGGTATATTTTTTTTTATTGAGAAATGTCAGTGAAATCTGGATGTGACCTCCAATATGCAATGCAGTTATAATTAGTAATTAAAGACATAAATAACGTCTTAAAAAAAAAATTCTCATTTAAAATATCACATCGGCTGTGTTTTTTTGCGCTACATCCAGGTTGGTAGCGACAAATTGCCAGTAACAATTGTGTTTTCAAGTCGCAAACATGTATTTCAAGACCCATCTGTAGCCGTAGCATAACCATACACCCATATTTTTACAGTGACATTATAAGTCATCCATTAATCGGACAGATTTATCTGAATATCTGAAAATCTTCCTGCCCTTGTCCCATATTACTTGGGATCGGCGCAACATGTTTTTTTCTTCCATTCTCCTTTGATAAACATAATTTTAAAAAAAAATCCCATTTTTGATATTCGAAACAGAAAAAAAGATTAAATTACTTCGGAAGTCAGTACCAATATCTTTTTTTTTATCAAGACCAATAAAGGCAACCACTTCCGAAATTATTTCACTGAATTGATTTTATCAATAAGCATTTTGTTCTGTTTTATATTACTTTAATGCTTATTTTTTTAAATTGACCATGGCCTTCTAGATTTCAAATAGAGGCGTCTCATATGACTTCCTCCTTTTCAATTTAAAAATCTTTATTCTCGGAACCAAAATGCAAAAAGGGTCGTTTACACGAAGAGAGTTTCTCTCTTCGAATTGAAGAAACCTAGTCGAAAATGAAGCCAGCACATCAAGCTACCCGAAACTGTCAAATTTTCCCAATCAACCTTGAAACTAATGCTTTAGCGATAAAGTTGAAAATCTATTAAGAAAGACAGAAGCTTGATGTGCTGAAAACAAGCACTCGAATGCAATAATTAATATAACTTCTGAAATCCTGTCATTTGATTAGTTTTAGTTATTTCGGCCAACCAATCACAGAACAAACATGAGATTTGACTGTGATCTCCTCATTTCTGCTCTGAGTTGAGCTACAGAATTACCCATGACGTCTTAAGTATTGTTGCCATATGGACAAGTCCACTCAAATACATAGTTCTTTCCTCGACTTACTCTAACTAACCACAGAATCGCACGTAAAAAAGTGTGTAGATAAGAAATCTGCATGGACCTCCTGATCAAGATTATGTCTCGTTCTGTCTTTTTTTTCTCAGAGTCGTCAATGAGTAAAACATCAATTTTAAAATCAAATCTAGTTTTAAAACAATATTTATATTTGCCATCTAAAAGTATTATTTTCAATAAATAAATTAAATTAAATTAAATTCAGTTTCATCGTATATAGTTTTTCTTAAATCTCTGTCAAGGTTACCCATGATTTGTGTCTGAAGTAGGTAATCCTAAAACCTGAACTAGGTAATAAATATCATTTGAGCCCGTCACAGACGTAGCTATAATATATATTTATATGAATCATAGCAAGACATATCTATACTAATATTATAAAGCTGAAGAGTTTGTTTGTTTGTTTGTTTCCTTGAACGCGCTAATCTCAGGAACTACTGGTTCGATTTGAAAAATTCTTTTAGTGTTAGATAGCCCATTTATCGAGGAAGGTTATAGGCTATAAAATTTCACGCGGACGAAGGTCGCGGGCAAAAGCTAGTTTTCTATATACATTTTCGAGTGACAGCACACGCAGGTATAATATAAATTTCTATGACGTCACCAATATATCTCGGTATATTTTGGCAAAGGATGACCGCAGACAGAGTGAGGGCAAAATATATATTGTAGTATAGCTCCCGTGTGTGGTAGCTTGCTATACCATAATATATATCTCGATATATTATAGCTACGTCTGGCTTTATTAAATTGTTAGAAAACAAATGTCGACACTATGAAACCGAGTTTCACATCGACATTCCGGCCTCTCAACAAGAGAATATTTCTCCTCATATAAACGAGCCTTCGCGATATTGCTCCAGTTTTTCGCTTTTATTTTGTTGATTATTGTTAATGGCCAAGTATTTGGAGCTTTAAAGGTCAGTCTCGTGAGAAACCTGATTACCTGACTGCGCACGTAAGGAGTGTTATGTGTTTTCGTTATTTTCACTGCGGCTTTTTAAGTGGTTCGATCGTATGATTGTTGTGGTTTGATTTTCTTTTTCGTTTTTCGTTTATGTCGTTCCGATGGGTTCTTGTTTTTGCAAAGTAATAACTAGCTTGTGGTAGTCAGACAGGCAGTCGCTCCATCTAAAGTACTGGTATGCAGCTGCTTCCGGTTAGACTGGAAACAGATCCCAACACAGTTGGCAAAAGATCCCAACATTACTATCGACTTCAAAAGTCTTTGTATTTTTTTTCAGGTTGCCGTCAACGTCCACTGCTGAACCGACCTCTATTCGTATTTTCAATGGCCATGGTTTAAATATTAGTTACATCAGCCACTAAATATACCATAGGTACATGGAAAAATGGAATTGTGATCACGACAACGCAATGAATTACGATATTCAGGTATTCATCACCATCATAATCATTGGCAGCCTTCTGTCACCCACTGCTGAGTATCAGGCCATCTCCCTTTTGTTTTTGTGCCTTTCTTCCCTGGTCTGCAGCAGTGGGGCCAACAATATTGTTGGCCCCACTGCCTACCATAGGCATATGCCTATGGTATTCAGTCCACCTCTGTACTTTGTGCGTGAAGTGTTCAATAAAGAAATAAATATGTCAAACCCATAAGGCAAGCAGACTCGCACAGACTTAGTGGCGGACATGGCTTTACTTTCATAAAAGCTTGGTTTGCCCTTATAAGCTACTACTCTTCTTGCTGTTCAGAAACCCTAACAACGTGAAGAGTAGTCGGTTATAAGGACAAGTCACAATTTTATGAAAGTACTGCCACTAGCCCCCGTAGCATGACCACCGTAGACAAGGATTTCTTTATAAGATTTTAAACTATCATGGTCACTAACATTATTACTACAGAACAAAAACAAAACAAAACAAAAACACAAAAAACAAAAACTCAACAAAAATAGTAAACATGGTAAATATCCCGTTTCCTGTAGTAATAAGGATTTCTTTGACAGAAGAATCGATCGAAATCGCTTACGAATTCTTCTACAAGATGGCGTAACTAATTCATATCATGAAATGTTTGACAAATTAGTTTTTGAAATAATGTCTTCATTTGCTCCTTTCTCTTTCATATCATTCCTTACATAATCTCATCTTTTCTTTGCCCTTCCTCTCCCTCTCCATCCACATTAACATCCATCACTTTTTAAGTAACATGCGTTTCATCCCTCCTTACCAAGATGGACGACTTTTTTAGGAAAATTACCAATTAAGGTATTGCTAAACGAATTTAGTACATCGTCCTATTTTTCTATTAATTGTTTCAAATAGGTATGTTTGAATGCTGTTTTACACAACGTTTAGTGCTAAATACATTTAGTAATTTATTGTGAAAGTGGAAACTAACCTAAATTTAAATTGATAAAACAAAATACTTAGAGAATTTTGACAAACAACGAATGGAAAAGAGAATTGAAATTGGAACCTTTAGGAAAATAAACAGATCTTGAAAAAAAAAAAGATAATTCTTTTTTTATAATTTGGAGAGAGTATTACGTACGTTAATTACAGGTAAGAAAGCTTGCGAATAAAAATTAGTCCGCGGCTGTCAAAAGGTCTGTCAAAAATTCAATGATTTTATTCGAATTTTATAGAGAACATTCATTTAAAAGTTGAATTTATTAAGTAGTTTTAATATCAATTGTTTTTTTAATGTTGTTTTGATACAGTCCGCAGCAAAAAGAAATTAAAAGTTTAAAATCGATTTATTTTTAGTAGGTAAGTTATAATATTATTATTTCTTACTATTAATAAATCAACTGGTGATGTTTTTAATCTAGCTGCTAATTAGCTTATTTATAATACAAAACAGGTTATCTGACATTGCTTTAACGTACTTAAGATTACCTAACTACTGTGATTTACAGTTTCTTAGTAAAAATAACATTTATTCTGCTTAAATACACACTATAGTTCAATAGACAATCGTGTTTACTTTTGATATTATAATTATATAGGGCAAAGGTCTCAACACGATGGGTGCCTGAGGATTGACAGCGCCGCCGAGGCCGGCCCAGAAAACGGTGGTGAGATGATTAGACGCGCATCACGAAAGCTGGTTCGAGGTGGAGCAGGAGAAGAGTACTTGGAAGGATTATATTTACACTAGAAACGGGATATTTACCATGTTTTTCAATAAAAACATTATTGAGTTCCTGATATTTCGGCGCTGTTGCAAGCACCATGATCACGGATAAACAAAAAAAACGAAAACGAAACGAACGAAATATCGGGAACTCAATAAAAACAGTAAACATGGTAAATATTTCATTTCTAGTGTAAATAATAATGTTAGTCACCATGATAGTTTCCTCCTCGTCCACACTGGGTTCGAAAAAAAAAATAAAAAAAATGTTTCTTTCCTCCCCAGTGGTGACGATTGGAACTTTTATTTCCCACTCGTTCCGCTATAGACCAAGACTCAAAATGCAATAATGGGGATTTTAATAAGAGATTTCACGGATTGTTAAAATGTTTTAATTACGACTTTCTGACCAAGAGTGAACAATGTTTTTGATTAAGAATAATTTAAAAAGACTGAGGCTATTAGTACAGTATTTGTGAATCACAGGTAATCAACGAATTACGAAACCAGTGGGGACGACGAGGTGGGGACGAACGGGAATAAATAACTAAAACCATGCTCATCGCTACGTATGTAGTAAAAGTACGTAAAAGATTTTTTTCATATTTTGTTTCACACCGCGAACTACCATATGAGCTGAAAAGAAGTATGAAAAGAGGCTCGCCCGGCTCGCTCGCTCGCTAGCTGGCAACAAAGGACACCGCTCATCCGCGCGGTCGGGCGATGTACACGTGTCAAACATTGAGGAGAGCAAGCGGTGTCGTGTGAGAATCGCCTTCTGAATTTTTATTATAAGATTTATCGTCAAATGAACGGTCAACGCACCTAGTACCTAGTATTTTTTCCGTTCTACAGTCATATCCTTGCATTATGGAACCTTGGCATTAATTTGGGATCACAGCGTGAAGTGACAAGTAAATAAAATAAACATTAGATTGTATTTTAATTTTTTATTTGTTTTTTTTTATTACGAGGAGCTCGTGTCTAAATAACAAGAGGCGCTCGGGTCAGCTACGCTTGCCTAGTTTGGTCCGGTGATGGGTAACCACCCATTACATACCTAGTTTCCTCTGTGCATCGTTGGTCCCGGCTGTCATTTATATATCTTTGACAGTCGTTACAGGTAGTCAGTGGCCCGAAAGTCTGACAACTAGTTTTACTAAAGGGTATCGTATTATCCAGTGATAACTAGGTTGTGGAGGTCAGATAGGCAGTCACTCCGTGTAAAATACTGGTATTCAGCTGCATCCGGTTAGACTGGAAACCGACCCCAACATAGTTGGGAAAAGGCTAAGGAGATGATGATGACGTGTCTATATTACACCTACTATCATTATCTGCCAAACATTTTACCAGCAATGTTGGGGTCGGCTTCCAATCTCACCGGTTGCAGCTGAATACCTGTATTTTACAAGGAGCGACTGCCTACCTGACCTCCACAATCCAGTTACTTGCTAACATTATACCCCGTGGTAAGACTGGCGGTCAGACTTTCAGGCTTCTGACTACCCGTAACGACTGTCAAAAATCTACAAATGACAGCCTAGTTTGTCACTAAGACCGACAGTTTTATTTTCAACTACCAATAATATTTTATTGACGAAAAAACCTTACAAGGTGTAAATAGACCCTTCAAAAATTCGTCAACCAAGCATTCTGTACATCAAACTCATGTTATTTCTGGTATTTTTGTTTTTTTTTTCTGGTGAAATTTCACATTTTACGGTAGCACTCAATGTAACGCACTCAAAACATTGTGCTGATGGATGCATTAAATAGTACGGGGAAATGGAAGTATTTAAAGTAAAAGTATAAACATTAAAAACCTGTATTCAAAAAAAATCTTGGCCCCCAAGGTTGAAGGTCTCCAGCTATGGTCTAGAGTCTAGACTCTAGAACATAAAAATCGTCGTTCGTCGCCTTAGGGGCGAGATCGCATTGACGGGGAGAACAAGCGCCTTTCGGCGTCGTTAAGGGTATTTTTACACCCGTTATATAAACGGTGTAAATAGACCCTTAACGAAGGTTTGTGATGCGGATTTTTTTGTTCTAGATCATACCTGGGAACCTTCTAGTTACGGAAATATTGGGAGTCAAAGTTCCAACATTTTCACAAGTTTTTTTTTAAATACATGTTTTTAATGTAAGATTTTTACTTTAAACACCTCCATGACCCCCGTACTATTCAATCCATACATCAGCACAAAGCTTTGAGTGTGTTCCATCGAGTCATACCGTAAAACGCGATTTTTCACCCCAAAAAAAAAGTCGTTTCCCAGCAATAATTTTTGCGTAAAGTTACTTAGTTTGATGTACAGAATGCTTGGTTGACGGCTTCGTGAAGGCTCTGTTTACCTGTATTTTAGTCAAACCGTATAAAATATGACCTAATGTAAAGTAAGTACAATGTAACAGTTAAAACACGTAAAATACATGACAAGATGGAAGGATAATAGGTACTAACTTCAACATTAGACGTGAGAAGGCCGCGAGTTCAAATTGATTTAAAACTTTGATGCAATACTGTGTCCCTTCTCATTTTATGCCTCCATAACACTGGCTAACAAATTACTTAATTGATAAAAACACTGGCAAAACCATTTATTTAATAAAAAAAACTTTTTTGCAAAAAAAAAAAACCGACTTCCAAAAAAACAATAAAATAGTTTAAAATAAATTTTCTTTCGGAAGTCGGTGACTGTTTGTTTCGTCGTCTTTTTTGCCACCGACTTCCGAAAGTAATGTTATTTTAGACTTTTTTTTAAAGTCGATTTTTTTTTGTAAAAAGGAAATTATTTTATCCTTTTTAGTTGTAGTTTACCACACAAATTCTTGTCACGAAACAATTTTTTTACATTGTAGCTAGAAGTTATTAAGGATTATGTCATCAACGTAGTCAACATAGGCCAAGAAGAAAAAAACCAATCTAAAACGAACCGATTTTGATGAAATTTCTATGGGACCAATCGGAAAGTATATCTTTTCACATAAAAAAAGATTTTTTTGAATCGGTTCATAAATGACGGAGCTATTAGGTAACAAACATAAAATAAAAATTTACATTTTTTGAAGTCGTTTAAAAAAAATAATTGTCAAGTAAAACAAAAACAAATTATCATTAACACTAAAAACGGGATATTTACCATGTTTTCTATTTGTTTTGATGGTACGATGGTATGTTTAGTTTTGTTAGTGTCAATGATAATGTGTGTGGCCAACTGGCCATGTCAATTTGAAAACTTTAAAAACCAAATTACTTTTGATAATAAATAAGCGGTGGCGAGATAATCTAGACGTGCATCACGAACGCTAGTTCGAGGTGGCGCAGGAGAATTATGTCTGGATGGACATTTGGGAAGACTTTGCCCAGCAGTGGGACATACAAGCCTATTGAAAAAAAAAAGAATAAGTATCAAACTTCAAAACATTTGCTT
Organism: Noctua fimbriata; assembly: GCA_905163415.1. NCBI lineage: Eukaryota > Metazoa > Arthropoda > Insecta > Lepidoptera > Noctuidae > Noctua > Noctua fimbriata. Next base: position 7,078,571 of record LR990951.1, read on the forward strand.
ACAGTTACTTAATAATGATATTGCGATTACAACGCGGAATAAAATGACAACATTCAGCCCTTATTTAACAATCCCTTCATAGGATGAATTTTTCAAAAAGCATACCTGAGTGTTCGCCTTCGTTAAAATTGAAGAACTAATGGCAAAATGTCAAGTTTGCGGTGTCATTCTTTGAATGAATTTAAGATTTTTACCAAAAGGTTCGCAAAAATATACCAAAATAAAAAAACAGAGATAAAAAAAATAACTTTATGCTCAAACACAGATCGAAAAACGGAAAAACAACATTAAATCAATATAAACAAACAATATTAAATTCGTCTTAAAAATTGTAAGAAGGTTCTTGAAATAAAATTACATCCTCAATACAGACAGTGCCAACTTGTAAATTAAAAAAAAAGTAATTCCATTACCAAATTTTAACAGACTTCTAAAAAAGGAATAGGTATTTTTTTTCTCAGCCCTTTGCCATTAAAATTCACGTCCTTAACCAAAGAATATACTACGTAGCCGTTCGTGGATTAAAATTATAAGTAGAGGCCGTTTGACAGATGAATGGTACTGAGCTAAGGTTAAGCGCAGCATTTCGCAATAGACCACGGCAAGGCAGGCCGCGCGCGCGCGAATTCGAAATTTAAATACTTTAATCGAAAATACGATTTTATATTTTTTTTTACTAGTGCTTCAAATGTTTTGTTTTTTTTTTTTGTAATGTGCATGGACTTTTTGTTGTAATGACTGTTTTGTGAGTTTGGTTTTTCAATTTTGTTGGTGTTCTTTTTTTGAAAGGTTAGTTTTATTTATTTTCTTTTTATTTTAAGTTACTAAATTTAAATAGTTGTATCCTTAAAAAATATGTATAGTATTATTCTAATTATTTTATTTGCCAAATAAAATAAAAAAATAATTAAGTATTATTTAAACCCTTAAAATCTTTTAGTAGTTATTGAGTAATGAGATAAAAAATAAAACGTACAAATAATATTATTAAGTACATAAAAACGTATCTTATAACGACCATAAACGTAAATTTTCATTAACTTTAACACGAGCTATTACAGCTCTCAACTTTCATTAAGATTTTATAGACCTATGAACCTACATCGAAACTATGGAAAAATATGCATGTACAATTAAACACATGTACAATTAAATCGTGCAAATGTATGTAAGACTAATTACAATGTATGGTGTTAGGTCAACGTATAAAGGTAACATAAAAAATATAAGTGTCTAAGCAAACAACAACTTAAAGCGTCAAAAAGTACCTACCTCCAAAAATTAAGCATGCACATTTACCTACATTTGTTAATTAAAATCATTCGATTAATTTGATAGCTAGGTATATAACAGTACCTACCTAGTTACATGATGTTTTATTTAAATTTCAAATTGAAAACCATAAATAAACATAGACTAAACAAAAATCTTGTAGAATTACCTGCGTTTGAGTCATAATAGTCTGGGATTATTATCAAGTGCATTTATAGCAAAATATTATGATTCAATACTAAGTTGTAGTATCAAAATCGACTATTGTATAAAAGTTATCGATTTATTACAGAGTTATACAAGGTAACATAAACTAACTACAATCTTTTACCTATTTTCAAGTTTAAATAAGATGATTTGTTTAATAAAAGAATCCGCTAAATACTATAAACAACCGTAAGTAAATATACAAAATAAATATTTACAAAAAAAAGATTGAAACTAAGTACCTACACCTACATATAATTATACAACGACGACAATAGGACACTTGGGCGTCAAAGTACTCCTCCATATCGCTGCAGCGCTGTCATCCGGGAACGCACCCAGAGACTGGCAGAAAAAGTCCATTTTAGTTTAAAAGAAAATAATGACATTTAAATATTAAAAAAAAACTACAACAACGATAAAACTCTTCAATAAACATCATCAACCATCTCACTAATAGGTTAGGTACCTACATATGTTTAAGACGCATAAGCTAAAAAAAAAATTTAAAAAAATGTGTTTTTAATTCAGGCAAAATACCCATATACAACAACAAATAATAAATTGAGATACAATAATAGGGGCCAATAACCGGATTCAACCGAGTAGGATTCTAAACTTTGGGCTGATATACATACCTACCAAGTTTTTGTATAAACCTTGTACCTAGTAAAAATATTTTGATATATTATTACTACTATTTAGCAAAATGTTGAATTTAAATAATTACGAACGTAAAAAGATCCTTCATCAAAACTTGATTAGGATCTAAAGTAATGTTCTCATAAAATATATAGGTATGTTAAAATTACTAGTATTATTTCTATACCATTTAATGATAAAGGATAATATGAATTTTTGGATTGTAAAATGGACGAACAAAATAATAGTCCGTTGGTACTGTCAGCGCCAAAATTAAGTGTTAAATGCAAGTTTTTGATTTGCATTTAATGATTTTGAATGAAAACGTAGGTAACTAAGTAATAGGTAATATTATTTCTAGACAAAGATTATCTATTAAAATAAAATAATAACATTACACTGAGAATAAAATTAAAAACGCGTCACGCGTTATTTTTTAAAACAAAAAAAAAATATACTGTCTAAAATTTCAATGAGCTCATAATCAGCATGCAAAAATTGTTTTTGTAACAAGGATTTTATAATTTCGTAATCCTACTGGGTTTCTCCTTGAATTCACATACATCCTGACCCGGAACGCCTGTTTGTAGGTCACGAACGACTGTCTTTAGGCCTGTAGGGCATATCAATATTTGTTTTTGGGTTTCCCAAAGCGAAGAAAGTCAATAATTCAGTCACAGCATGGCGTATCGCCAATCGTTACAAAGGTCTTGTAAAATGAGTAAAAAATCACCACCTCCTTACCATTATACAGTATGTAGAAAGATGTGGTCATATTTTTGAGGTTGTGATAATGTCATCCAACTGAATAACTCTCTCTAAGGGATCAACGAAGTAATAGAGAAACAATAGCCAGCTATCCCATTTGGGTCGAGAACTTATTGACGTTTGAGTTCTAGTGATTACAATGTTGATCCCAGTAATTGTGTATTAATGTTCTATCTATACAAACTTTCCAGAGTGTGTTTTTAAACAGACATGGTCATAAACAGAATAAGGTATCGATGTAATTGCAATGGATGGCGTAGTTATATGAACTTCTTCATCAGAGGAGCTCGTGGCTAAATAATAACAGCCGCTGGGTCGATCTTCAGGATAAGCCGCGCTTGCCTATGTCTATGGTCCGTGGATGGTGACTACCATTACATACAAAGTTTCCTCTGTGCCTCGGAAAGCACATTAAGCCGTTGGTCCCGGCTGTCATTTGTAGATCTTTGACAGTCGTTACATACCTGTAACGACTGTCAGTGGCCCGAAAGTCTGGCAACCAGTCTTATCAAGAGGTATCGTATTACCCAGTACTAACTGGGTTGTGGAGGTTAGACAGGCAGTCGCTTCAGGTAAAATACTGGTATTCCTGTTAGGCTGGAAGCCGACCCAACATAGTTAGGAAAAGGCTAGGCAGATGGCCTATACATTTCGGGGTTTGTTTTAAAAGCTAGTCGTAAACCTCTGAACTACATATTATCATGATGTTTTAACGTGTCAAATGATTTGATTACGTACAATCATTAGGTATATTTCCTAATTTGTAACGTTTATAGATAAACTTATATACGCCTATTTTTCCCAATTAAAGATATGTAACATATTTTTTTTTCTTCCTCGGCAAGATACGGTTAAAAATGTTTGTAATAATGACACCTATTTAAGTTTTAGACTATGTCGTAAATTTTGCTTATCGTAGCTGTGGTGTCGTTTATTAGTTGTCATTCGTCAAAATCGACGAAAGCTTATACTCGTGAATTTTGTCTTGCACCCCATGGCCATAATGCATAACATATTATGTATATGGGCGACATGTGCCTGAACTACCATGCAAGCTTTCATCCCGAATATATTAAGGGGATGATAACTGACTTCAGTTCTATTTCCGTTTAAAGTTTGACTTGAAAAAATCAGGCATTTTTGAAAGTCAACTTTAACCATTATTTAGAAATAATAAAACAAAATAAATAACAATTTGTACAATTAAAACCAACTCAAAAAGAAGAAGACGACGTTAAGAGGGACCTTTGCAGCTTCGCCATTAAATCATGGGGCCCTAGGTTTAAATGGGGAATTTACGAAAAGGAACGTAATGAAATTTTGCAAGAAACGAAATGGATTTTTACGTAAATACACATGTTGTTACAGCATGGAGGATGATTTCATCATTTTCAGGTACCGAATATCTACTCGTGTTGTTATCTTCAAAATAATCATCACGATTGGACAAGGTTTAAGAAACCGACAGTTTATTAAGATCTGCACGTCAAATTTCACGTCGCAAATGGCAATTGTAGTCGTAAAAAAAATCATTATGTTCTTGACTGTCTGAATCTGAATTTATTTAGGCCGACGGCGCAGCATGTCATATAAACTTATATTACATACTTATCTCTATAGTTACCCACTTTCTAGCTATACCATCTTTACACACTCCATCCCTAGTTTCTAATCGAAAAAAAAACGAATTTAAAAAAAAATCATCTGCCCAGCAATATCTCGCCTCTATTGAGGTAGGCTTTCAAGTTCCAGTGTAACTGAATACCAGTATTTTACATATAATTACTACCTATCTGACCTCCGCAAGTCAGCAAAAATTACCTAGAATTACCTAGCAACATTATTTAGACTGTCTAACTCACTTTTATGAATAATATGTCATGTCTCTTTATTTATAAAATGTTTCTAACATAATTATCTAATCATCAAATGTCTTCTTAAAACCAAAAAAAAAGTTATCTTTCACTATTACGGAAAGAATAATTCTTTACCTACTGGCTTAAATTGATAACAATAATGAGTGGCTCATAGAAGAAACTGATACCACATTTTTTCTTAAATAATAATCTATGTAGGTATGACCTACTAGACATATCTGTGACAAAAATGGGTCAGATTTATTTGCTCTTTTAAAACGAAAAATGAAGCTAGTAAATTACGCAACACATTGACAATCGTAAAGAGTTCATAAAGGGAAAATAAATACCTGCAATATTATGAAAAATACATAACCCCGCTTTTCACCGCGAATGCAATCGGGTAGTACTTAATTACGCGCCAAAAATTATGGGTCCAGCAGGTTTCTTTTACTTTCTGAACGAAACTCGTTTTAAAAAGCGAAGTTGGTCCACAGTATTAAGTACCTACTAATTTTGGTCAATGGGCGATCAATGGATATGCCTTTTAATTTTTTTGTTTACACTCCGGTGAAACTTTATGATTTCATCTTTTTTTGGTTGTGCATTTTGAAAATGGAAAGGCATGTTTGGAGGAAAAGTGATGATGTTTTTAATGTTTCCTTTTCGTATTCAACTTCAGTTGAATGGCTTGAATTAGATTAAATTGTCGAAGTGACTTTTATTATGTCAAAATATTGTACTGCGCTGGTACAGTCAGTACTAAAAATATGTGCTAATTGTAATATCACGTTACAAAAAGTAATTATTTCAATTTAATAAATGTTAAATATATTATGCTCTTGTTACAATTTTATTGTGCTACATTATTACTATTATTTGTTGTTTTCGACCATTACGTATTATTGTTAACCTTATACCCAATGAATAACGTTAAACTAATGATTGATTAAATTGTATTAAAATAAATTCCGTACTTTAATTTATAATTGTTATTTTCGATACTTTTTAAAATTAATTCTGAGGTCAACAATCTATGTACGTAAATACCTAAACATACTAAACAATAGATATTCATTAGTTTAATGATCCCAAATCAGAACTGGATTTGATTTGTTTGTTTTCTAAGGAAGGTGAATAAACAAATAATACGGTACTTACTACTTACTAATGAATAATTAATAGTAATTACTATGAAACGAAGTCATCGTTTAAGGAAATAATTATAATCATTAGAATTATCAGCAATTATCATGTTGATGGATGTAAGTTACTTAGTTTGATTTACATAATGCTTGGTTGACGGCTTCGTGAAGGGTCCGTTTACACTCTGTATAGTCTACCACGTGGGCCCGGTTCGAGCTAGTGGATGTCACCGTTTTGAGAGCAGTGGTGATGAAATAAATTAAAAAATCTACGTGCCTTTGCGCTGCTGAAACTACCGGTTCAGTAGCGAGGACCGGAATTTCCCGGGATTTTTTTCGCTTTTGCCCGCGACCTTCGTCCGCGTGAAATTTTATAGCCATTTTATTTTTTTTTTTTTTTATTTTTTTATTTTTTTTTTTTTTTTTTTTTAATTTTTTTTTTTGTTTTTTTTTATACCTTCCTCGATAAATGGGCTATCTAACACTAAAATAATTTTTCAAATCGAACCAGTAGTTCCTGAGATTAGCGCGTTCAAGCAAACAAACAAACAAACAAACTCTTCAGCTTTATAATATTAGTATAGATTTGCTTTAATAAACATATCTCTCTGATTCGCTGATGTAGTGGTCGTTAGAAGGTCGTGGGTTTGATTACCAGGTCAGGCAAAGTGTGATTGAGTTTTTCTTTATCCATTAGGAATCTCCAGTCCCTCCAGTCTCCTCTTGCAGACACGAAGTGTGGATTTGTGCCCGATTTATGGCAAGGGGCTCGCCCCCTATTACATGAGACTTAAACATAACTGGTGGAATGTGGGTGTCAGTGGCGAAGGTTCCATACAACTCGATTCCTACCGGATTCCTTTTGAGAAATGGCACAGTCATATTCTATAGACAAGTAATATAATCACATTAAAGATATGTACTCCGGCTTATGTTTTACAAAAAATTACCCTTCGCTACTGGTGGGTGTTCTATAGGTACAGTTCTGCCTTCGGGGATCACAGTCATGATGTTATGTTTTGTTATCAATCAATTCAAAGACTTGTCATCAGTAAATGTCGTCTGAAGCTAGACAAACAGAAAACAGTAAGCCTCATTGATTCATCAGTCACGGACATGAGGACGTTATCGAGAAGATAAAATTACTAGCAGTACAATAATAATTCATTGTTTGCATCTCCAATTAATGCGAGTGATTGAGATTGATACGGCAGTATTTATTGCAGCTGAGCATTAATAAATGAATGATTTGAAAACAACTACGAGAAATAAACACATCATACACAAAAACATACACATTTTAATATTTGAAAGTGCCTTTTTGTGGCCTATCTATACAAATAAATAAAATTGAAGTGTCTGTTTGTAATTTCAAAATAACTGCTTTTTATTAAATGCATATGAAAGTACACCAACTTAAGTGGCAGTGGGCAGGGTACATTGCTCGCAGAACGGATGGCCGGTGGGGCCGAAAAGTTCTGGAGTGGCGACCGCGAACCGAAAGACGCTGCGTTGGAAGGCCTCCCACTAGATGGACCAATGACCTGGTGAAGGTTGCAGGGATCCGCTGGATGCGAGTCGCACGGGACCGGTCAATGTGGTGACAATTGGGGGAGGCCTATGCCCAGCAGTGGACGTCTTTCGGCTGAATGATGATGATGATGATGATATGAAAGTATAAACGGTACTTATAATAAAAAAATAACATTTTTGTTGTCTGTCTATTTGTTCCGGCTAATCTCATTTACTGGCAGATAGCTGATGTCATAAATAAGGAGTAATTTACTTTTATTTTAGAAAAAGGTTTAGGTTTCAGTGCAAAAAATGAAACCCTTGAAATTGTTAACAAAATCCGATTCCAATAGGCAATAAGTCATATTTTCATAATAATTTCACGCGGACGGAGGTCGCTAGTTTAAAAAAAGGGTTTAAATTTGACTTTGACTTTTTCACATTATGGATGGCACGAGTCTCAAAAAAAAAGGTGTAAGTAGTTGGTACAGTCAGCGACCAAAATAGTGGATCATTTCGGTGTTTAACGTATTTCTAGTCAGTTTCCACTTTATTTAGTTTGTGTTTGTAGTGTCATTATACTGTGATAAATGGCGATGGGTGTTAATTAAATGAATAAATGAATTTATTATTATTTATTTTTTAATTGGTTGTTTTGTCAATACACAAGAAATTTTAATTGGTGGATTGTTTTATATTTTTATTATTGATTGATCACCTTGACAATGAAATGCTCAAAAAGTTGAAATTGAAACGAACAGATCGTCTTCCATTCACATACAGACATTTGATTTACGTTGATGTCATTTCAAGTCGTTTAAAAAGTTGTTTCCTTTCATGAATGTCACTGAAAACCCTAAATAAGTATCTCAATTATTTTGTCATCATCAAGATGGTGTCAATTATTTGTAAATATACTTACAACCATTTACCTATAGTTTTTTTTTTATTATAGAAAAATATTTAAGTGTTTTTTTTTATTCAATCCAAGGTTATATCTGGGGTCTTATGAGTTCATGACGTTTTTTTATATATTAAAGAGTTCTTTAAATCAATATAATAATATTTACCTACACGAAAGCAGCAATTTTTTACTTCTTAGCTTAAAGTACTACCGGGCTCACTGCCGGTCGACCACTTTTCACCCTTATGCCCTGACCAATAAAGTTGAAAAGAGGTCGACCGTCTGTGAACGCGGTAGCACATAAGTTCATCACATAAAAAAGTATTTACTCGCAACTGATGTGCCTACTGTGCGTGTATATAAAAACAGAAAAGGTTTTTACGTACTGTGTACTATAAATGTTACCGTTCGAGGATTCCGTACACACAAGTACTACAGCAATATAATGTTTTAAGTTTAGAGTCTCGGCGTTTACTTCTGTTGGCCATGATGCTGCATGGTTTGTGTAACAATAGATTTGACTGTATTGAAATCACAAATAAGTTACGCTATTCAATACCTAGAACTGTTATCAGACCGGCGGCCCGCGTGCCCCGGCTGTTCCACGTGAATTCATGCAAGACCAGCGCCGGGGCATGAGTGCCTCTTCGTCTACTTGTCACTTGTCACTTCATAGACTTAGATATCTTCTCTCTTTCTAGTTACAAATTTAAAACACTGGCTATAAACATTCTTTCACCACAATCTTAATCTAAAATTTATTAATTAATTCAAACTTTATAAGACAATATGATCATTCCGTTCTTTATTTGTTCATTTACTAACCCGTGGACAACGGTGTGGGTTATATGTTTACCTATTTATGTAACGACTCATACTTTTAAACTTTAACATGAAACTGTTTTTTGTCCCTAATAAATAAAATAAAATAAAAATAATCATGTTTGCACGTGGACCAGAGAAGTGGATGAAACAAAAGGTAATTTTCCTTGTCGTCTGTACGAATTTTTTGAGAATACCTAGTTTTGGAGAGCAATGGTGGGTGTCCCTTATTAAATTACCACCCTATTATAAGGGGTGGAAGGAACACTGACGCGAAAACGGTTACCACATATTCAGTACATCATTCTGAGCCGGGGATATAGAAATTATTCATCGGTAAAAAAAAAAACCAGCTGTTTCCTACAAAAGTGCAATACTTACACGGTCAAAATGTATAGATCAGTTGATTTTTTTTAAATAACCGATGAAAAATGTCTGTTTCTGTGTGATTCTATTTATCTCAGATTGATGTAGGTACTGATTACGTGGTAACTGTGGATGGCATCGATGTATGCTGAAATGAATACCACATATTCAGTACCTACATCATTCCGAAACCACATATTGAAAATTTTCGACAGCAAATTAAACAAAAATCTACTGTTACCTACAAAAGTGCAAAATGTAAAGAAAAGCTATTTTTTTTTTAATTGCTTGATATGAGATTTGTTCCACATAAAATTTTCGTTCCCTTTCTTTGTTGTATCCGGAATGTTGTACTGAATACGTGGTAACCGTTTTTGTGTCGATGTCCCTACTACCTTGTATATCATTCATCATCATCATCTGCCTAGCCTTTTCCCAACTATGTTTCGGTCGGCTTCCAGTCTAACCAGAATATGCATCTGAATACCAGAGTTTTACATGGAGCGACTGCCTATCTGACGTCCACAACCCTGTTATTACCGAGTAACAAGTTACCCCTTGCCAAGACTAGTTGTCAGACTTTCGGGCCACTGACTACCTGTCGACTGTCAAAGATCTACAAATGACAGCCGGGACCAACGGCTTAACGTGCTCAACCACCTTGTATATCATTATTATAAGAAAACAAATAGCCACTCAAAGATTAACTGCCACCTTTGTTATTTACTTTTGCTATCTATAAATTTCAGACATTGAACTACCAACTATTGTGTTTACAGTAATTATTGATCTATCATCAAACAAACAGAGATAAAGATTAATACAAATAATGATAAAGATTATCACAAAATCAATAACACAAGTGCCTTGTCTAATTCAATGCCATAGCCACGAAGTATCTTGAAAAACACAAAGAAACGTAATGACAGAATTGATGAAATGGTAATGTCCCATTGCTGGGAAAATGTGTACCCTGTGGTGTTGACTAGAATCACTAGTTAGAGCTTTGGGTTCAGAAAAAAACCATAAAAGCATCCGTATGTAAAGAACAACTCATAATGAACGTTCAGTAGCCGGACATATATCGGGACTCACTTGAACCGCCGCCTTTGAATTGGGAGCTTCATTTATTTCCAGGCAACTTTGGCCCATAGATATACCTCATAGACAAAAAAAACCTTAAAACTACGTTAGTAACACTTCACTTGTGCACTATGTCAGTGTGTGTTCACGTGGCACTTGCCCGTGGAAGCGACGGGACACCACTCCCTGCGGCCAAAAGTCTTCTTCTAAGACGAGATGCAGATAACACGTTGGTATTCGCACCACGAACGCCTTAAAGTTGACGTTGCTGCGCGACTCCAACAGCTGCACTCTCGCCACGTTCTTTTGTCTTCAGTCATTTGCCCCATAACTTTTTACTGTTCCGTATGTGTGTTGTCATCGACCAATCTTCTATGAACGCCTCTATTAAAATACGAAAAAAAAACGTTTGATGCACTTGACATACAAAAACTTCTTTAATCATCGAAAACTTATATAGAGGTGAACCTCCACAACACTTATATTTCTCCAGTAATGTTTATATGTCCGTGTAATGTAAATGACGAGCCTATTCCATCAACTGTGTAGAAAATCAGACGAGAAAAACCCAAAAACATTACTGAAACGATTTTGACGAGACAACTTACTTAGTGCCCATTTTGCTGAGACAACTACTTAAGTTAGAAACGCGAGACCCTGAAAATTATAGTAGTTTTGCAAGCCTCATAAAAAGGACATAATGCAAATCAGATAATATAAAACGGCATTTAGGAATTTTAAAATTAATTGCCATCTGAGACACAATCAATTTATCATCGTTCTATTCAATTCATAAACATATCTGAATAATTGCCCTTTTAGTTTTTTGTTAGTTTATTTTTATTTCAGTTTATTTACGAGTTTTTAATTTACTCTAGTTAGTTTAATCTGCTTAACAAATAAATAATATTATCATTAACACTAGAACCGGGATATTTATCATGTTTACTGTTTGTTTTAAGAACAAAAGCTAAAAAACAAACAGAAACAAAAATAAAAATAAAAACTCAAACTCATCAAACAAAACTCTCTCTAAAAACTTATAAACAAATAATATTATACGGTTGAAAAAAAAATAACTGAAAAAAACCCCTTGTTTAATAATAATAAAACATTTCTTGAATCTTAAAACAATCGTCACTTATTTTTGATACCGAGTGTACATTAGATCAAGATTTATAGTATTTTTTTCCAAGAGGGATACACTGTCATTCTCGAAAACGCGGCAAAAAGCGCAAAATAATTTTGGAATAATGTAGTTTTTTTATAAAGTAATGCTCAAAGTTCTCCACAAAGAAGGAGATTTTAAGTAGCAAGTTGTCATTAAAAAATCCATTCTGTAAGTTCCTTAACTCTTTAGTCACTGACTGTACTCTTGATGAAGTCTTCGTAAAAGATTATATCTCCATCAACACCATCTATTAAAATAAAATAAGATTCTACATAGCCGAGAGCAAAGATTTAAATCAATAGATTGATAGATTCGCCCGACCGCGTCAAAAGACATTTGTTTCATTGACAATGACATTAAAATCCTTGAGTTATGAGTCGTTCAATAACCTACATGCACTGAGTGGACAGGTCTATCTCAGACACGTACTTGCATGGTCCTCATGAAGCTTGACCAAGATTAATTGTAACATTTTGTAAATGTTACAGCACCATGCTGAGATGGGGCCTTTTAGCCTCGTACCAGGACTTTAGTTTTTTTTTCAATTTTATTGGTAATTTAATCATTTCGTTTTGTCCTGTAAGAAAGAAAGAAATAATTTTTATTTTCTTTATTTATTATATCTGGTATTTAAAAGAGGCTGCTACCTCTAAGTTTGTTTCGGCTGTGACCTTTTAGAATAATCGATAAGGAAAACCGATTTCGACTGGTTTAAAGTGTATTCCTACCCGACCCATTTGGATATCTCCCACCTGGGCACGAGTTGCCATGGCTGACCTGGAAGTTTTTGGATAGACTCCGGACAGAGGTTGGCCGAAGCAAGGAAAACCTGTTCAGGTGACGATTCATAGAAGACTCTGCCCTGCCACTGTATTCACAAACGATTCGATTCGATTTCGATTCGAAAAGTCGTATGTCTGTCTTTTTTTGCGTTGCTAAAGCGAACAAGACGGACATACGACTTATCGAATCGAAGCGTTTGTGAGTATGTGGGCTGGAGTGGAAATTTGGTGTCCCTCACAAACTATGGGACCGATGGCTGACTTCATATCGTGTCCTACCTGTCTTGTTGTTTGCACATCACAGGAGCGGATGGACGGTACTGAAAGTATCTAACTCGTCGCCAAATTTTGGGGTGAGCTAATTTAAATTGACATCGCCACGCCAAGAAGAACTTTGAAAAGAAAATTGTTTTGACGTGTAAAAATGTTTTCTAAGGTCTTAGCTACCTTATCCTACTAATATTATAAATGCGAAAGTTTGTGATAATGGATGGATGTTTGTTCGTCTTTCACACAAAAACCACTGACAGGATTTGGATAAAATTTGGCACACAGATAGTTTATAACCTAGATTAACACATAGGATACTTTTTATCCCGGTAGTTCGATCCTGTGGGACAATTACCGAACTCCACTCGGGCGAAGCCCCGCGCATAAGCTAGTACAGAAATAAATCTGAGTTATCGTATTTTCTCGTGCACTTATACTAAAATCTGTATCTATCATTTCATGTAGGATATGTGACGTCACTCTTCACAGTGTAAGCAATATTTTGCGCGACCTAAGTGCAGTGAAGGCACATCTATGATTTAAATCTTTTACTCAGAGTGACAATGACCGCGATATATAACAATGAAAGATTATAATAAGGTAAATACCGACTTAATAGGCTGACTACAATAATGACTGAAAATTCTTTGCATAACATGACGCTTGTATTTCCTAAGGGGATAGACAGCTACTGCATGATATTATACAAGGTGTAAACGAAGCCGTCAACCAAGCATTCTGTACGTCAAACTAAGTGACTGAAAAAAAAATCTGGGAAACCACTTGTTTTTGGTGTATAAAATCACGTGTTACGGTAGCACTCAATGTAACGCACTCAAAACATTGTACTAATGGATGCACTGAATAGGACAGGGGTCATGGAGATATTTACGTAAAGTTGGATCATTTAAAACCTGTTTATTTTTACGTGTGTAAAAGTTGGAGCTTTGACTTTCGATATCTCCGTAACTAGAAGGTTCACTGGTATGGTCCAGAACAAAACAAATAAACTCAATGACGGGGAGAACAAGTGCCTTTCGGCTTCGTTATGGGTGTATTTACACCCTTCAGTTCTTCCCCATATAGTCTCTTTTTATCTTATATACGGCTAATAGACGAAGTGTGGCTACACCTAGTTTTAGCCGGGTACAACTAGGTGCGGCCGGTTAAACTTAGATGTATCCCACTTATCTTCGGTTAGAACATGCAACCAATTCGGATGTAGCGCTCGCTCAGCTCGCGCGTGTTTGGTCACAGTTCTAACCTAACCTAATCCATTTGATCGGCTTGTCCTACCCCCGTAGCATGACCGCCGTAGACAAGGATTTCTTTGACAGAAGAATCGACAAAATGACAGATTGTGTCGACACAATGACAGATTTCTTTGCACTGTCTGTCATTTTGTCGATTCTTCCGTCAAAGAAATCGTTGTCTACGGTGGTCATGCTACGGGGGCTAGTAATAAAAAGGATACAGAAATGTTACCGGCACCTAGATATAGCCGGTTAGAACTAGGTGTAACCTTACTTCGGCTTTTTGCCGTAGCATATACATTGATGACTAAACGTATCAGAGCATTGGTGGCCCTGTGGTTACGGGCCCTAATACTTACGATCATGGTTTCGAATTCAGGCATGCACTGTTAATTTGTGTTAATTATTTCATCACATAAATAATAGTGTCACACTCTGCAGACATTTTCCTAAGTACTTCATCATTGGCGCTATGTTTGGAATAGTAATTAAGTTTTACATAACGAGGTAAAGTAAGGAGCTCGTAGCTAAATAATATCAGTCGCACAGGCCGATCTTCAAGGTTAAGCAGCGCTTACCAAGGTTGCTCTGTGCATGGGACCATCCATTACATCTCGAGTATTCTCCTTGCCTCGGAAAGCAACCTAAGCCGTTGGTCCCGGCTGTCATTTGTAGATCTTTAACAGTCGTTACTGGTAGTCAATGGTCCGATAGTCTGACAAGCAGTCTTATTGTATTACCCGGTACTAATTGGGTTGTGGAGGTCAGGTAGGCAGTCGCTTCTTGTAAAATACTGGTATTCAGCTGCATCCGGTTACACTAGAAGCCGACCCCAACATAGTAGGGAAAAGGCTAGGCACATGATGACTGAAAAGTGAAGTATGGAAGAAGAAGACATGCTGCGCCGACCCCAAATGAATTGGGATAAGGGCAAGAGAATGATGAAATGATGACATGATGACTGAAAAGCGTACTTAGGCTCAGTTCTACCTATGCTGATAGTTGATGTTATGCTGTCTAGCTTCCGTCAGATAGGCAGTCGCTCCATGTAAAATTATTAGGCACTCAACTGCATTCGGTTAGACTGGAAGCCGACCCCAACATATTTAGAAAGAGCTAGGCTTTTTTTTGTTTTAAGGATGGGAACTGATCAAATGACCCCTCCTGAGTGTCAGACTCGTACTGACTAAAACCCATCCAAGTTCATTCTTAGCCCTTTGTGTTCCAGGGCCGCGGTATCTCTTTCGAACAGTCCCGCAGCCTACAAAGGCCGTGCAGCTATTATTATTTAGCCACGAGCTCCTCAGCAGTGAGAACATTATAAGCTGATGATGTAAGAAGGGTTGTGTGATCTGACCTTCAACTCTAGGGGTCATTAAGGTCACTAGGTTAGGTTAAACAACCACACAGCCCGTCAGACCGTCGAGGCCAACCACTTTATGAGAAATAGATTGTAAAGTTAGTTACGATGGACTGATCTTATAAATGTTGTGTGCGTTAAAATATTGAGTCTTTTAGTAATAAAATGAATTGTCCCAGGTTATTTGGTATCGGCGCAGCATTTCTTCTTCCATACTTCTCTATTACTCTATTCTTCTCTATTCTCTCAGCAGTCAACTCCTTTTTAGCCATATCATCCTTCACACAGTCCATCCATCGTTTCTTTGCTCTTCCTCTACTCTTTTAGCCATCTACATTCATACCAGTGGCGAAGGCTCGATACAACTCGATTCCTACTGGCTTCCCTATGTAAAATGGCACAGTCAGTATTCTATAGACAAATAATATAATCACATTAAAGATATGTACTCCGGTTACCTCTTACTAAAATTGATCCTTCGCTACTGATTCATACTCAACATTTTCCTTCACATCAGATGTCCATACCAAGATAACCTAATTATGAATCACGTTAAAGCTCCCTGCAAAGAGTTCAATACTATGACCACAAAGAATGAAAGTCACGTCGGTCGGTCCATCGATGAACTTACAAATTGCCATTGAAATAACTTGACCAAACCGGATTCTTGGAAACAACTTTACTTGCTCCAGATATCATTTCACCTTCGTCTGAAAAGTAGGGTTGTCAACATCGTAATCTTTTTCAATATAATATTTAAGGCTGGTTGGGGGGGGGGAGAGTAACTGGGAGGATATCAGGCAGGTATTGGCCTAGCAGATGGACATTCATAGCTAATACAAAAAAAAACTTGAAGAAGCATTAACGTCGTAAGCCAACACTCTCGATCTATTATTTTATTCCTTCGTAAGTGTATTGGAACTCGTTGGCCGAGTGGTCGCAAGCGCGACTGCTGAGCCTGGGTTCGATTCCCAGGTCGGGCAAAGTGTTATTGGGTTTTTTCATCGGGAATGTCTCAGTATCAGACACGGAGTCTGCATTTGGGCCCGATTGATGGCAATAGGCTCGCCTCAAATTACATGAAATTTAAACATATACATAACTATGTTGAAATATGGGAGAAATAAGGTACACCACTGCCTAGCTCAAATGTAATAGGGGGTGAACCTATTGCCAACACTGGTCCCTTTCGAATGTTCTTCATCAGGATTGTCTCAGTATCAGACATGCAGTCTGGATTTGTGCCCGGTTGATAGCAATTTAGCCTACTACATGGGGCTTAAAACATAACTGACGAAATGTGGGTGTACTATTAGGTACACCTCTGTCTAACCCTTTGGGGATTACAGGCGTGATGTTATGTAATTTTAAAAATATGTTTTGAAAGTAGGATTAGTTTCACTACATAGTATAAAACAAACTGCAACTTCTCGCTGTCTGTCCCTATGTATGCTTAGATCTTTAAAACGACGCAACGGATTTTGATGCGGTTTTCAGTAATAGATAGAGTGATTCAAGAGGAAGGATTGTATATATATATTGCACCCGTGCAAAACCGGGGCGGGTCGCTAAATTTATACAAATAAATGCTCATTTCCTTGTACCTATTTCTTTGTATTGTGTAAAGGATGATATGGCAAGAAAGGAGGTGTCTGATGAGATGACGAGTAATAGAGAAGTATGGAAGAACAAGACTATATGCTGCGCCGACCGCAAATGAATTGGGATAAGGTCAAGAGAAAGATGAAATCCTCATTCCTATCTAAAAGAGAAGATGGTAAACAGCAAATATTTAAACTTATACTGTCACTTACGGGATATCTTCCGTGATTGTTCATTATTTTGAGCTCCCGATATTTCGACGCTGTTGCAAGCGCCATGATCGTGGGTGGACCCAAGCCCCAAAGTCCGTTGACCCGTAAGTGACAGTATAAGTTTCAATGTAAACCGTCAAAGCTTAAAACAGTGTTAGCAAATATTTAATTAACAAAAAATATAATTTACATTTTTGTCAACTGACAACCCTTACTGAAACTGTATCAGATGTAAAAAAAAAATAAAGGAAAAGGTAGCTTGTTTAATTTTGAGGTTACCGTTGTATATATATGACGCATTTAAAAACTATCTGACAGTGAGTATTCGTCATTATACAACATTAGTTTTAGTATACGCGAAACCTGATACACGTGTCTAGTATTTTTATGTAAAGAATCTATGTACAAAATTTCAAGACTGTATCATGAAAAATCACAAAGTTATAAGCTTGTTCTGTTATCTAGTTGTCCGCACAAAATTGTGGTCACCACGCAGCGCGCGCCTCCAGCGTCGTCTTGAGCTCATTGATAATAATAATTTGGCAGTAGGTACCTAAATTGCCCAACCTGGGGGGTCCAAACGCCTCCTGCCGGAGGCTCTACGCGGGGGTCGTGCGGTCCATGGCCCTTTACGGGGCCCCGGTGTGGGCGCGTTCTCTGAGGCGGCAAGCCGCCCGCTACCTGAACGCGCCCCAAAAGGGGATAGCCCTAAGGCTAGTCCGGGGGTACCGCACGATCTCCGGTGAGGCGGCTAGCCTCCTTGCCGGATTGCCGCCATGGGATCTGGAGGCGATAGTCCTCGCGCGCCTTCACGAATGGCGCGCGGAGGCACTACGTCGTGGGGAAACTCCACTGCCGCGGCAAATCGCCGCTCAGCGGACAGACCTCCGGCGCGATCTCATGGTGACATGGAGAGAGCGACTGTCGCAACCCCGTGCAGGGCACGCCACCATAGTGGCGATAAGTCCCCTCTTTGAGGAGTGGCTAGAGAGGCGCCACGGCGCCCTCACCTTCCGCCTGACGCAGGTCCTCACCGGACACGGTTGTTTCGGGAGGTTCCTGCACCGAATCGGGCGGGAGGAAACGCCCGGGTGTTTCCATTGTGAGGATCGTCCGGAGGACACGGTGCAGCACACTGTGGAGGCCTGCCCCGCTTGGGCGGAGCAGCGCCGTGTCCTCGTAGAGGCGATTGGCGGCGGCGCCCTCTCGCGCCCGGCCCTGGTTCAAGCCATGGTCCGGAGCGAGAGGGAATGGGAAGCCGTCACCTCCTTCTGCGAAGCAGTCATGCTAGTGAAGGAGGTGGCGGAACGTGAGAGGGAAAGAGTCTCACGTCCCAGCCGCCGTGGGAGACGCCCTGGGCGTCGGGGGTCACGTGGTGGCCCCCGGCCACCGTAGGCGCGGGCCTGTGAACGGCGAGTTATGGGCTAGCTCGCTGTCTGGCCGTCTTAAGACGACAGGCCGTGTCGACGGCGCGTTCGTGTTCCACGCGCGCCTCAAAGAGATTTCAGCAACCACGTAGGGGTCCGCATGGGCCGATGCCTGCCAGGGCTGCGGGACTGTTCGAAAGAGATACCGCGGCCCTGGAACACAAAGGACAAAGAAGGAACATGGATGGGTTTTAGTCAGTACAAGTCTGACACTCCCTTCCGCTCCGCCCAGAGCGGGGGAGGTCATTTGATGATTTCCCATCCTAAAAAAAAAAAAAATGTATAATACATGAAGCGACTGCATAGAACAAAATATACAAACTATACGACCGATATCGCATCGTGCAACGTTACGTTGTTGTATCGTGGCAATAGTAAAACATCAAGACCTCGTATCGTGAAAACTTACGATGCTAACTTGCGGCAATGATGGAAAGAAATGGATGAGAAGGACCCATTATTTTCCGTGATGAACCGTGCAACGTACAACGATAGGGTATGTGTTTTGACCCTAAAACTTAGGTACTGTTACTGAAGGAGCTCGTGGCTAAATAATAACAGCCGCTCAGGTCGATCTTTAGGTTAAGCAGCGCTTGCCTAGGTTGGTCCCTGGATGGGTGACCACTCATTACATTTCTTTCTTTTTTTTTTTTCGTTTCGTGTTTTCATTTCGTTTTCGTATTTTTCGTGTCTAGTTTTAGTTAAATACGGTTATTTTATAAGTATTACTTAGTTTATTTTTTTATAAGATTATTTTGTGTATTTTTATCTATGGGCCTCAGTTGCCTGACAATAAAATGATTGATTGATTGATTTCGAGTTTCCTCCGTGCCTCGGAAAGCACATTAAGCCGTTGGTCCCGGCTGTCATTTGTAGATCTTTGACAGTTGTTACAGGTAGTCAGTGGCCCGAAAGTCTGACAACCAGTCTTACCAAGTCGTATCGTATTACTCAGTACTACCTGGGTTGTGGAGGACAGATAGGCAATCGCTCTACTTTACTGATACTGTTAGCCTGTGTCATCCCACAGCTGAGCAGCCTAACACATTTAGTTTTAAATCGAACCATTGACAATAAAAAAGAAGAAGACCGGAACCAAAGACAGCTATTTAAAACCAATGCCATTGCATCAAGTGTCATAACACAAACAAATGGAAAGATGATTGTCTGAATTGGCTCGTTGCATATAAAATTTGGGCCAATTTCGTAATGGGGTCACCCTAATAAGTATCGACGATTGATATGCAACTAAATTGGCACTATTTAAGAGTTAATAGGTTCCCATGGTTGTTTTGTAATCTAGAGATGTTTGGCAATGAATGCATTGCGATTATATTTATTTGATACTGGCTGTTGCTGGCGACCTTCCTTCGCGTGAAATTAGTATAAAAAATGTTGATATTTGAATCGAATTTTGAAAACAATTTCAAAGGTTTTTTTGTTTTGCACGAAACCCTAATGCATTATGTAAAATAAATGTACCTTAAGTTAATCCTTATAATATCAGCTATCTGCCAGTCAAATCCCGTCAAAATTAGTCCAGCCGTTTCGGAGATTAGCTGGAACAAACTGACAGACAATTTTTTTTATTTTTTGTTACAAGTGTATACTTCC
Source organism: Noctua fimbriata (assembly GCA_905163415.1). Taxonomy (NCBI): domain Eukaryota; kingdom Metazoa; phylum Arthropoda; class Insecta; order Lepidoptera; family Noctuidae; genus Noctua; species Noctua fimbriata. The sequence continues at coordinate 7,098,839 of LR990951.1, forward strand.
ATATTCAGTAAAAAGCTGTTATTTTGATATTACAAACAGACACTTCAATTTTATTAAGTTGTATAGATGCTCGGGGCAGAGTATTTTGTTTATATTTCAAGAAAGCAGGTTGTAAACGGACCCTTCACGAAGCCGTCAACCAAGCATTTCGTACATCAAACTAAGTAACACTGCGCAAAAATAATGCCGAGATGTGTTTTTTTTTTTTGGCGAAATATCACTATTTACGGTAGCGCGCAATGTAACGCACTCAAAACATTGTGCTGTAGCATTGAATAGTGCAGGGGTCATGACGGTATTTACGAGTATAAAGTTGTAACGAAAATGTTAACATTGTATTTGAAAAGAGTGTCCATGGAGTTTTTTGCCCATTGTTCTCCATGGGATCTACTATTTTTACTTAAAACAAATTTAAATACCACCAACAAGACAACAATAGACGAAGAAATAAAAAGTGACAAAAAAAATGTTTATTCGATTACCGATCACAACTAAGCAACAAATTACATTTTGTCAACTAACTTAAAATTATATTAAAGATTGTTTTTTTTACTTCAAGTACGACTGGAAATAATTTTTATTAAGTAGAGTAGAGTGATTATACAAATACTTACGTTACTAATTAAAAACTATTAAATAAACTAAAATAAATAAACTTACAACAAACTATAAAAGGGCATCAAAAAACTCCTCCTCAACGCTGTCAGTTGGTAATGTGCCACGTTGTATGGCAACGCTTAGCCTCTGGCCAAATTAAAAGCCAGCCCTTGGGTCTCGGGAAGCGTTAACTAGGCGTTTCGAAATTTCTTTAAACAGGTTAGAGCACTCGGACCCCACGACCCCAGAGTTTTAACCACAAACGGCTCGAAAATATAGTAACCACAAAGGTATTTACGCCGCTTGAGGTTCTCTGCAGCCGCAGCGGCAGCACCAGCACAGCACGATGAGCTTTGAAGATGTGATGTTTTTTTTATTTTTTAAAGACTTTGCCCCACACTAGGAATTTCTCCTGTATCGTGGGTGCGTTTACAAACATTTAAACTCACATACACAAACAGCCAGACCCGGAACAACTACCTGTAGGTCATACAAATATTTGTTCCGTGCGGGTATCAAATCTGCGACACGCAGCGCAGCAGCCGATCGCTCAGCCACTGCGCCAACCGTGCCGTCGATGGTGCAAGAGTATCGACGCATGTTGCGTCCCACACTAAAGATATTATTTTAATTACGAAAGAGAAAATTAGGTTGCTAAAACAAAACACCTCAAACAATAATAGGTATCGATTTCAAAACACGATAAAACGTCATATAAGACTTGGTTCTTTTGAGTTTCGAAAGTCGATGGCCAAAAAAGTAAATCAAACAAACAAAAGTCACCGACTTCAAAACTTATTTACATAACATCACGCCTGTAATCCCCGAAGGGTTACGCAGAGGTTTACCTAATAGTATACCCACATTTCACAAGTTATGTTTAAGTCCCATGTAATAGGGGGCGAGCCAATTGCCATCAACCGGGCAAAAATCCAGACTCCGTGGCTACAACTGAGAAATTCCTGTTATGGAAAAACCCAATAACAATTTCCTCGACCCGGGAATCGAACCCAGGACCTCATGCTCAGCTGTCGCGATTGCGACCACAAGACCAACGAGGCAGTCACACTTATTGAGAGTTTCATGAGGGGTGGGAGGGACACCAAAGCGAAAACGGTTACCACGTATTCAGCACATCATTCTGAGCATGATTATGTGGGGACATAGACATTTTTCATCGGTTATTAAAAAAAAAACAGCTGTTTCCTTCAAAAGTGCAATACCTACACGGTCAAAATGTAAGAAACAGAAGTTTTTTTTTAAATTACCGATGAAAAATTAGAGAATGCCATGTGGCATTAAGTCCGCCTATGTACCACTCTTGTACATGAAGTTTAAATAAATTAAAAAATTCCATGTGGGACCCTGTATTTCTGTATTTCCACCCTGTATTTTGTTATTTTTAATTTTATTTTGGAAGTCAGTAGTTCTATTTTCAAAAAAAAAAATCGTTTTCCGAAATTGGATCACATTCAAATTAGCTGAAATCATTCCATCATGTCATGATAAGGTCAAAGAGAGTTCAACGGACTCTAGCATACATTTGTTATCAATATTACACTATCACATGACCCCTTACTCTTATTAGATGAAAGTAAGTAACATACATTGTTTTTAATATGTTAATAAAGCTGCGTTCACAAAATCAAAATCAAAAGTCATTTATTTAAATTCGGCTGATTTTAAACGTCATCAAAGTTTACAAGAGATAGTCCCCACAAAAGAAAGAAAGAAAGAAAGAAAATATATTTATTTTCCGCAGGGACATGACGTGCATCATACAAAAATTACAAAAAAAAATAACAAAACACAAATAAAACAATAAACTATAAATTCAACAGGACGGAACAAAAAAAGAAAAAAATTTACAGCTTGCACGTCGTGACTGCGACAAGCAGGTTACCAGGGATAAATGAAAGGTAGTTGCATGTGGCTGAAATGAGAATGCTAAGGAGGATGTGTGGATGTGTAAGGCCTAAGAAAATATGAATGGACTCTGTGAGGAATTATATGAAACCAGATAGTGTAAATGATAGCGTGACGGCAGACAGAGTAGAATGGAAGAGTATACGTGTTGCGCCGACCCCAAGTAACATGGGACAAGGGCAGGTACACGGAGATCTTCGTAACGTTAGGTCGGTTAGGCCCGTTGAAATATCACAAATGTAGACCCAGCTTTAGGTTTGTTTTGCTCCGCATTAACAGTGTTTTGACGTTTTAAGACCTCAATGAGAGGGACGGCGACGTCACAAACTGAAGCTAGATAACATAGAAGAGACAACAACGGAGAGAGCCTAAGTGCGCTTTTCAGTCAACATTTGTCTGGCCTTTTCCTAACTATGTTGGGGTCGGCTTCTAGTCTAACTGAATTAAAAAAACCCATGAAATTGTTAAGAAAATCTGATTCAAAGTAAAATAAAATATACAATATTTTTATAAAAATTTCCCGCGGTCGAAAGTCGCGGGCGACAGCTAGTAGGATAAGACAAGTCTTCTGTGCGGCTGTTATTTTTAACCGACTTCCAAAAGACTCCTTTTGGAAGTCGGTTGGTACGTTATCAATTCGTCTGATTTTTATTTTTGTGTATATTCAGCGATATCTTCGACAATTGTGAACCGATTTCGATGATTCTTTTTTTGTTTGGAAAAATATTATTTCGCGGTGGTCCTGTTTAAATTTGGTGAAGATCTGATGCTGATTTTCGGAGTTACACAATGGAACTCTTCAATTATAAACACCAATCTGTCGTGATTGCTACAATCACTTGGTTGTTTATTGTTTACACAACATCATAACATAACATAACGACTGTATGCTCTGAGGGGGTACGCAGATGTATACTGTGCACCCAAATTTCAACAGTTAGGTATGTTAAGTTACATTTTATTGGGGATAAGCCTATTACCATAAATTTTATATACAACTAAAAATGGAAAAAAAATACTTTTTTTGCAAAAAATAATATCGACTTCAAAAACATATAAAAAGTGGAAGAAGTCGGTGGCAAAAAAAAACTCAATGAAACAAGCAAAAGTCATCGACTTCTGAAGCTAAAATTATTTTACCACTTTTTTGAACTCGGTTTTATTTTTTGTAAAAAAGTTTTTTTATTTAGTCACAACCTCCTTTCCGTTTTGTAATTTAAATAGTGGAAAGAAAACAAGCGACTGTAGAACCATCATTGACCACGTGTCTGTCATAAGCACAGCTGTCAGTTATGTAAAGAATATAATTATTATATTGAGTAATAAAATAAAACTAAGTTACTTAATGGAAACTTGAATGAAATGGTTATTGAATCTTTACCGCACACGTGCTACAATATAGAGCTAGTTTAAACATAAAGTAAAGTGATGTAATAGCCTCGTGTGGGGACAGTGCAATTGTTGAATTATTCATAATCTTATAATATCCCCACTGCTGGGACAAGCTGTGACACTCTGCTCTTTGAGAGGGAGTGGGCTGTGGGATGTTTATTTATGATATTCTTTTTGTAAACATTATTTAAATATTCATAAAATATTAAGGCCTTTTATACATGCAAGTCTTTGCTGAGATAAAAAAAAGCAATCACCATGCCGACTTTAGGAGTTGGACCTTGGTTGAACCACGTTGAGCTTAGTTTATAGTTATCTGTGGAAATAAAACACGAGTAGTTTAAAAAAAACCACAAGTGTGAAATACACTGCATACTGAACCTAATAGTAGTGCGATAAGAGCCAGTTTTCGAGACAATGTAATGAAAAAATATTATTGGCTTTTTTCATCAGGAATTTGGCAATAGCAGATACTTTTAATGATCTAGATTAGATGAATTATTTTTCTTTTGAACTCTGAAAGTGGCGCCGGTGACTAAAAAGTTGTGTGGTAATAGGTTGTCGTGGTATGGGCATGTGATGCGGAGGAATGAGGAAAATGGTGTGAGGAATGTTTTGAGTATGAATGTGGATGGGTATATGAGTAGAGGAAGACCAAAGAAACGATGGATGGACTGTGTAAATAATGATATGGCAAGAAAGGAGGTGTCTGATGAGATGACTAGTAATAGAGAAGTATGGAAGAAGAAGACATGCTGCGCCGACCACAAAAGAATTAGGATAAGGGCAAGAGAATGATGATGCTGTGCCCGACAGGGTCCACGATTGTTTCTTTTGGAAAAATGTCTACCAACTAAGTCTACATTGTCATCATCATCAGCCTTTAGCAGCCACTACTGGACATAGGCCTCCTCAATCGCACGCCATTCAACTCGATTTTCAGCAATTATCATCCAGTTGCTACCAACCACCCTGCGAAGATCGTCACTCCACCGAGCCTAAGGGCGTCCCACCTTACGTTTGCCGATTCGCGGTCTCCACTCAAGAACATGCCCCAACGGTCATCGGTTCTACGGCTAATATGACCGGCCCACATTGCCGCCTGCCTACATTGTGAAATGCAATAAAGAATTGAGTATTAAGTCTGGATTTATGCCCGTTTGATGGCATTTACCTCACCCCCCGTTACATGGGACTTAAACATAACTGGCGCAACCTGCCCTTGTACTATAGAAATATAATACCCGAATGGTTAGGCAGAGGTACTGCTAAACCCTTCGTTAATTACAGGCGTGGTGTTATGTTTATGTTGTTAATATTAAAGCTGGTATTAAGTCATAGTCGCGATGTTGTTTTTACTTGATTCGATGTGAACGGACCGGTCAATAACGTTCATTTTATAATACAAGTTAGAAGCAGAAGAACCATTTTTATGCAATATACAAGAATTTGAATGAATTTAGAACCGTCAAAGACAAGCAAAACTTAAAGTTCTAACTTTTGACAGTTCTAACTTAAACTCTCTTTGTTATAGGTATGGTTGGGTACTATAAGTTGGAAGTAAGGCGCAACCTCGCTCTCGTAAAATATGTTTTTATGGTTTTTCGTGGTATGCTAAATATCCACAAATACCTACTCGTCGAAAAATGGAATCGTTGGGATTGCTCGTTCCAGACAGGAGGCTACGGTTGGGACCGGGGGAAGGGCCTTTTAAAGTCCCGGCAACCCGTACGAACTTATTAAAGTTTGCACCAGTATTTCGTGCATTAAGAATACTAAAATAATAGTGTCTCTCGGCGATTGGACATATTTTCTTGCTCTTTGGCGGAATTCCAGAGGGTGGCACTTGGTATGTTGTCTACTGTCTAACTTATGCTTCTACCCTTACTTGGGACTGGATAATTTGTAACTTATGACTACTTTGTTAGCTTGGGTCTTACCTGTAAAAACAAATGTGTGTGTTGAGAATAATAAATAAATAAACTTCAAGCAATTACTAAACTACTATCTTAAATAAATTACTCTTACTGAAATAACCACTTTCACTTGTTTACAATACGGGTTTAAGACTTCTGCTAATTTCTTGTCTTGTCGTTACAAACATAGCCGTTACAAGGCCAAGTCAAAGTTTCGATAGAATATTGCAAAACCGATATAATGTGTCGATAATACTATATTTTATGTAGCTTTATCCCGGAGCTCCTTTTATAAATATCAATTCAAAAGTAATTTATTATAAAGAGGTTAAATGTTTTATGACTGATAATAACGAAACTGCTCAAAAGCTCGTGGCTAAATAATAATAGCCGCTCGGGTCCATCTTTAGGTTAAGCGGTGCTTGCCTAGGTTGATCCGTGGATGGGTGACCAGTCATTACCGACTTTCCTCCATGCGATGCTTATTCAGCTGCATCCGGTTAGACTGGAAGCCGACCCCGATATAGTTGTGAAAAGGCTAGGTAGATGATGTTAACGAGGCTAATAACAAGAGGTTCAAGAGCAATCAGTTTCTGGGCGTTTCATATTTCTACGGAGACTTTCAATTCAACAGGATCGACTTAGATATTCGATAATATAAAAGGTGTAAATAGATAACCTTACCATAACCGAAAGGCACTTGTTCTCCCCGTCTTTGCGATCATTTTTTTGTTCTAGACCATACCTGGGAACCTTCTAGTTACGGAGATATTGGGGATCAAAGTTCCAATATTTTCACAAGTTTTTAAATACATGTTTTTAATGTAAGATTTTTACTTTACACACCTCCACGACCCCCGTACTATTCAATGCATCCATCAGCACAATGCTTTGAGTGCTTTCCATCGAGTCCTACCGTAAAACGTGATTTTTCACCCCAAAAATAAAAGTCGATTCTCAGCAATAATTTTTGCGTAAAGTTACTTAGTTTGATATACAGAATGCTTGGTTGACGGCTTCGTGAAGGGTCTGTTTACACCCTGTATTCAATTTATAAAAATGTATACATACCTGCATACTACGGGACATCTGTATACATGCATATGATAAAATACGAATTACATACCGAGACCCCTGCAAGCCTTGGAAAGCACATTAAGCTGTTGGTCCGATCCAGCTGCCATGGCAAATATTTGACTAGCGTTATTAGCAGTTACTCCATGTAAAATATTGGTATTCAGCTGTATTTTTTTGGGACAAGCCCGCCACACTATTTCCAAACCACTGCAACACCTGGTGGCTTACCATGACGTCTTAAAGCAGGAGTAATTCCAGTGTGGGAAAGAGATGGCGCTAGACGACCTGTTTAGCTCTGTCTCTTTCCCACTCTGGAATTACTACTGCTTATAGACGTCATAGTAACTCCCCTGAAAGTTAGAATCAACAGTAGCGACCACCAGAAAAGCGCCGAGACAATGAAGCTCGACGAAGTCCCAGAGAAACAATTTAACTGTCTTGGATCCCGCAACGAAATTAATTAGAAATAAATTCTGCCGTATCCCATTACACTTGAACCGACAGACAACAGCGGTGGCCCAGTGGTGGTGGCCCCGACTTACGAACAGTAAGTCATAGGTTCGAACCCAGGCAGGCGCATTACTTTGTGTAATTTATTTCATCACCACTGCTCTCAAAACGGCGAAAGAAACCGACATGTCTTAGAACCAAAAATTCGAACACATGTGACATCTACCAACCTGCACTGGGCCCGCGTGGTGGATTATAGTCCACTCCCTTTCATATAGAGGAGGCCTGTATCCCAGCAGTGGGAACATTATGCTGTTAGACTGGAAACCGACGCAAACATAGTTGGGGAAAGGCTAGGCAGATGACCATGCAAAGGAGCTGATTGCCCAAGGTGGACCGGTAAATAAAGCATTGCTTTTTGTGAAGGTTTTTTATGTGGCGTCCATTTTGAGTTATATCCCAAAAAAACAAAATTATTAATCGCTCAATGCATTTCCTGATGTTTCGATGATTGTTTTTTTTTTGTAAACATCAAACCGCAAGTAGTTAAAATTTTAATCAAATTAATCTTAATATACGGAAAATATTCATAGATTAGCCAAAAAAAAAAAAACTCTTCAACATTCGAATATCCTGGTACTTACAAATTATTATTTAGAAGGTCGGATGGCGACGAAGATTACGAGACTATAGAGGAAATTTGAAAGTTGCGCCAGTTACAGAAAAGTTGAAAGGGAATCGACTGTCTTGGTATGGACATGTGATGAGGAGGGACGAATCGCATGTGAATAAAAGAGTGAAGAATATAAACGTTGGTGGATAGAGAGTTAGAGGAAGACGAAGGAAACGGTCGGTGGATTCTGTGAGGAATGATATGAAAGAAAAAGGAGTACATCATAGCGTGACGGTTGACAGGGGAGAATGGATGAAAAAACGTGTTGCGCCGATCCCAAGTAACATGGGACAAGGGAGGAAGATGATGATGGCGATGATGATTAAAATAACACTTTTGGATCATCATCTGCCTAGCCTTTTCCCAACTATGTTAGGGTCGGCTTCCAGTCTAACCGGATGCAGCTGAACACCAGTGTTTTACATGGAGCGACTGCCTATCTGACCTCCACAATTCAGTTATTACTAGGTAATACGATACCCCTTGGTAAGACTGCTTGTCAGACTTTTTGGGCCACTGACTACCTGTAACGACTGTCAAAGATCTACAAATGACAGCCGGGACCAACGGCTTAACGTGCTTTCCGAGGCACGGAGGAAACTCGGTATGTAATGGGGTGTCACCCATCCACGGACTAACCTCCAGATAAACATCACAATCGTTCAAAATAACATTACTATCCGAAGTCAGTGACAAAAAAGTCACCCCTAGAGTTAACCGTTTAGTCCACTCTCGGCCCCTCGACCCTCAAAAAATAATGTGTCCACTGGACCCCTAACTATAGTTTATTCTCGACCCTTGGGGGCAAGAGTGGGTTTTATTTTCCAGCCAAGTTTTAATTTAATTAATATTCAATTAATAAAATTGATAAATGAGCAGCGTCATATGAATTTGCATTTATCGCTAAAACCATATTTCATGTAAATCATGTAAGTCATGTAAGTAACAATATTTTACAGAAGTTTATATTCCTCTATTTTATTATCTACTTAACGCGGTGGAAGGCTAAAATTAGTAAACACAAAGAATTATTATTCACTAATCACATAATTTTAGTGCGTACTTAAACTTGTGAAGTAGGTAGTGCTGGAGCTCGTGGCTAAATAATAACAGCCGCACCGGTCGATCTCCAAAGTTAAGCCGCGCTTGCCTAGGTTGGTCCTTGGATGGGTGACCATCTATTAAATACCGAGTTTTATCCGTGCCTCGGAAAGTTAGGCCGTTGGTCCCGGCTGTCATTTGTATTGATGATTTTAATGATTATAACTCTGTAAAGCCATGATCATTCAAATCATCAATGCCTAAATGAATTGGGATAACGTCAAGAGAATGATGAATGATGATGTTGAAGTCTGTAAATCCATATTTGTTGCGGCCGCGAATCGTATTTTAAACACCATACAGCCTTTTTTTTTTTAGAATGGGATATCAAAGGGAGTGTCAGACTTCTACTGACTAAAACCCATCCATGTTATCTTTGCCCTTTATGTTCCAGGGCCACGGTCTCTCTTTCGAATAGTCCCGCAGCCCTGGCAGGCATCGGCCCGTGCGTGGTAAACACCATAACAAAAAAATTAAGAAAATTTGAATTTCGCGGGGCACCTTAGCGTATCCTCCGTGGTACTATGATTTAGACTTCAGCCGAAGCAGTTCAGATCTGGCACAAGCCAAGGCTGAGTAGGCCTCAGTACTCGCTACCTTTGACAGTGGAATATAGTATTTTTATTTAAGTACCTCCACCCTAGTAAACCGCTGCCGATCTTCTCTGTAAATGGTGTCGCGCAAATTTGTATCAAATCTAGTCAAAAATATAATGATTAAACCCCGAAACTAGCACATGACCCTTACAAACATCGCGGGCTCTGGAACATAGCCAAGAAGCTATGGGGCTGCAAAAAGGAGGCTAAATCAATAAGGTTCATAGCTGTTCAGTTCTGAATAGCAACAGTACTGCCATTCTGTAAAGTTCACTTGGATACTCACTCAATTGACCGCAAACAATTCGAAATCGAACTCATTTGTTTTAAAAGTAAATCATCGCGGATTCACAACGAGACACCGTTCGAATTTCGAAAAGTTCAAGACGACAACTGTCCAGGGTACGTCTGACGTTGGTAAGCTATATTATATTCAAATAAGTATCACGATTTTTGGCGGTATTTTAAAAGTATCGGGAGAAAGGAATGAATAGAGATGCAGAGGTGAATCTAAATAAAACTTTGAAGGGGATTTTAACGTTGAATTCACATGATATGTTACTAACAGGTACTCATTTAAATTACTTCATTATTTAGAGAACTTATTGGCAACTTGCCATATTAATTCAACGTTAAAATCTCATTCAAACTTCTGTCTCAATTTACCCTTGCTTTTTTCTATTCACCCCATTTTACGGTACGTTATCATCTGCCTTTTCCCAACTATGTTGAAGTTGGCTTCCAGTCTAATCGACCGACTGCCTATCTAACCTCCACAACCCAGTTAGTACTGGGTAATACGATACCCCTTGGTAACGTCAGACTTTCGGGCAACTGACTACTTGTAACGACTATCAAAGATCTACAATAATTGTCAGCCGGGACCAACGGCTTAACGTGCTTTTCGAGGCACGGAGGAAACTTGGTATGTCATGGGTGTTCACCCATCCACGGACAAACCTAGGCAAGCGCGGCTAAACCTGAAGACCGGCCCGACACGATCTCCTCCGCGTTTTACGATACGTATAATCTTTGGTAGTGTAAACTAGGCTTCACAATTTTATGTTGAAGCCTCGTTTACACTATGACCATCTGGCCACGAGCTCAAGCAACACGCGTGCCAATGCCATAGCGGCTGCGGAGAAAATGATTCACTAAAACGCGACAGTACTCACTCGAAGAAAACAAATAACGCGCGTGCATTTCGCTTGCAAGTCCCGTGAAAAGTCAGTAGTCGCGGTTGACAACGAGGCATTAATGGGTGATGGTGCCAAGTTTTAGATCGCGGGGCAAAATCACAACCATTTCATTTTTTATTCCAACAGCCCGAAACTTGATACGACTTTACATTTAAATTTTCTTTCATTCTTCGTCACGTTTTTTATCTTCAATTTTCTTCTTTACAGAATCCAAAATGTCTTCGGAAAAGATTCTTCACGAAGACAACGGGTCTTCTTCAGGCTCCCTAAGGTCTGAAGACAGTGATTCTAGACCAGAAAGTGCTACTGACTCGCTAAATAGTTTATACCATCATAAGACCACAGAAAATACTTGTGTGGAGAGCTGTATCGAGAAGACGCAATGCGAGGGGAATAAGAAGAGGGGGACTTGTTGCAGTAAGTTTACTATTTTATTAATTTAAAGGGTGGTCTAGTGAATGCAATTACGCTAGTGCTGAGCATGAGGTCCTGGTTTCGAGTACTAGATCGTCACAGTATTATTGGGTTCTCAGGTATTTTTCAGTTGCCACCACGGAGTCTGAACTCGCTTGCTATTATATGCCGGGACTTACACAGAACTGCCGAAATTTGGGTGTCCTAATTCGTGACCCTGCGGTTTACGGTTGTACCTCACGCCAGGTCTTCTTTGGGGCGAATCTCGCCGAGGAGCCATGCACAAATCTAGATTTCAGGCTGCTAAAGAATTTCCTTATGGCATATGCAAATTACACTTTGCCTGACCAGCGGGGGATGTAACGCAGGACTGCATGTTTAGCAGTCGTGCTTGCGACCACTTGCATAAGATCCAAAGTCTAAGTCAAACCATTTATTTCAATTAGGCCATTATACAGTTTTGAACGTCAAACTTTAAAACAAAAGAAATAGAAATGATTTCAATATTGCCCATTAGCAAGGGATGTTTTGCATGGAGAAGAATCAGCAATAAAATCCACCATTACTATTTTATACAAGCTTTTAAACTTCTTGTAACAATATTACGTGACAAGACTAACTAAGTAGTTACAAGAAAAAGTCAATTTAAGAATTACAGACTGTTTAATTACTCGTCGTGTTAAAACTATTTAAACACTGAATGCCTGTCCAACGATAAAAGAAAAACAAAACAATAAACAAATTAAAACTCCAAACTTCCTCGTCCCATCTTCGGCAGTCAATGGACAAACTTATTCTATTTTTAATCTATGCATTGACAAAGACATCGTTCGCATTCAGTCTAGTTACAATCTTTGACAATGTGTGTCCTAGGGATTCAATTACATATTTAGTGTTGCCATCATGTTCTGCATACTAAGAAGATGACAGTTTCCCATACGCAAATACATTTCGGCCAAGTACTATCTACGTCACGTCAATTCTTTTAAAAGGTGTTACCACGTCATGAATATGACGTAACACGTGGTTTAAAAGGATATTGAGGTCAGGATACTATTAATCTTTACTGATTAGCCTGTAAGGAAAATCGCTGTCAACCAAGCAAAGAATAATACAGAAGATCGGTTTAATACAACGAGTGAAAAGGCACGCTACTCACTACTGACATAGGCCTCCTCAATCGCACGCCACTCAACTCGATTCTCAGCAACTCTCATCCAGTTGTCACCAGCCGCCCTGCAAAGATCGTCGCTCCACCGAGCCTGAGGGCGTCCCACCTTACGTTTGCCGATTCGCGGTCTCCACTCAAGAACACGTCTACCCCAACAGTCAGCGGTTCTACGGCTAATATGACCGGCCCATTACCACTTCAGCTTACTTATTCTGTGAGCTATGTCGACAACTCTGAAAAGACTAGAGAGTACTAGTTTTTAATGTTATAACTATACTTTAAATACCTCCATGACCACTGTACCTACTATTCAATGCATCCGATATGTATGTATCCGCTCGTGGTATTGGATCTAACCTTCTGTTCTTTTCTGTCGTCTAGGCTTGTAATAGGATGGGTGACATTAACATACAATAGTGTATCAGATTTGAATCAGCTGTAAGTTGTATCTGGATGACCTAATGGAATTGGTTTTGTAACCTTGAACTCAACTTGGTTATAGTTGTGGCTGGTCATGAATTCTAGTTTATAGGGTCTGTCACACCAGTAGACTAATTGCAGACTGGCTCCGGACACCGGGGTCTAATAGATCATCATTATCTGGCCTTTAATTCAATTTATTTAGAGTCGGCGCAGCATGTCTTCTTCTTCCATACTTCTCTATTACTCGTCATCTCATCAGTCACCTCCTTTCGTGCCATATCATTCTTCACACAGTCCATCCATCGTTTCTTTGGTCTTCCTCTACTCTTATACCCATCCACAGTTCCCTTCATCAAAACTTTCCTCACGACTTTTCCGTCATGTTATGTCAATTATCCGATTACGTCAAAGCCAACCAGTCTTACCTAGGGATATCCTCGTCGTCATCTCAGCAGTCACCTCCTTTCTAGCCATATCATCCTTCACACAGTCCATTCATCGTTTCTTTGGTCTTCCTCTACTCTTATAGCCATCCACAGGACTCTAACAGATACTTCTGTATGGTATCTCTCGTCAGATCCCATTCTGAAGTATCTGTTCTTCATCTATTCTTTCATTCTTTTTCAATTCATCCGTACCGTTTAACAGATCCTAAGAGGGGTTCGTGACTTTATATCAAAAAACAATATACAAAAAAATAAAAACTATGATGGGTGATCAATATGACCAACCGTTTAATTCCGAGACCCCTCCGTGTCTCGGAAAGCACGTTAAGCCTTTGGTCCCGGCTGTCATTGGGAAACATTTGGCATTCGTTAAGGCATCATCTGCCTAGCCTTTTCCCGACTATGTTGGAGTCGGCTTCCAGTCTAACCGGATGCAGCTGAATACCAGTATTTTACATGGAGCGACTGCCTATCTGACCTGCACAACCCAGTTACTACTGGGTAATACGATACCCCGCGGTAAGACTGGTTGTAGTTTACAAGTTGTTACAATTATATAGGTTTCATACATGAACCCTGCTAGGGCACAGCAATATAATAAATAGTTTAAAGAACATTAAAAAATTATAAATAGTTTAAAGTGCAACAGTGTCACAATAATAAACAGACAATGGGCGTGTGTCCACAGACAATGGCCCATCTTCCATCTTGCGCTGCATGCCCTAACACCTGCGCACTTGACGATCTTATGACTGCTACAGCGAGTGGAGTTCGCATAGCTGAATTTTGGGCCAAACATATTTAATTAAAAATTTGCCATCGAAACGCTAAGAAGAAGAATAATAAACAAACCACTGTGCTATTATTGTGGCTCACAGCTTCACAAAATAGGCCCAATTCAGCAAACTGGCGAGCAGAAATCAAAATCGGTTCATCCGTTCGGGAGCTATGACGCTACAGACAAACACACGTATCCACATATAAACACCTTAAATAACACCCTTGTTTTTTGATCGAAGTTAAAAAAAATTAAATTAACATTCTCACTAACATTACTATTCAGACTAGAAACGGGATATTTACCATGTTTACTGTTTTTGTTGAGTTCCCGATATTTCGGCGCTGTTGCAAGCATCATGATCACGGATAAACAAAAGAAAAAAAAAAACAAAAAAGATATCGGGAACTCAACAAAAACAGTAAACATGGTAAATATCCCGTTTTTAGTCTGAATAGTAATGAAATTAAAAACTTCTGATGTTCAGCTGCATCCGATAAGGCTGGAAGCCGACCCCAACATAGCTGTGAAAATTCTAGGCATATGAAGATTTAAATAATAGAATAGAATAGAATATTTATTTGCGTAAAACATAGTATACAGGGTGTTAAATACAAATTGAGGCACAAACATGTGCATATGCCTGTGCCTGTGCGTGTGTGCATGTGTGTGTGTGTGTGGTGCTTGTTGTGTGTGTGTGTAGATAAGAAGATACGACGATACATTATGTATCTGTATAATTCTCACATCATCAAAAGGCCTGCCGAGGTCACACCACTCAATGGACACATCATTATGAATAAAGAATTGACAGTTACACAACTGGATATATAATTATTAACTGCCTCTGTAGGCTAGGAGTTGCAAGCGTTACTGTTGAGCATAAGATCCTTGTTTCGATTCCCATGTCAGGCAATGATTATTGGGTTTTTCCATCAGAGATTTCTCAGTAACAGCCACGGCTTTGTACCCGGTTGATGGCAATAGGCTGGCCCCTATTAAATAAGACTTAAAAAAACTGGCGAAATATGAGTATAATATTAGGTACATCTCTGCCTACAGGCGTGATGTTATTACACCATCTATACAATAAAAATAAATAAAATTGAACTGTCTGTTTGTAATTTCAAAATAACAGCTTTATACTGCATGCATATGAAAGTATACACGATACTTTTTTTCTTTTTTTTCTTTGCGTCTGTCTGTTTGTTCTGGTTAATCTCCGAAACGGCTGGACGGATATTGACAGCACTTAACTTTCAGATAACTGATATTATAAGGAGTAACTTAAGCTACTTTTATTTTAGAATAAGAATTAAAGTTCCGTGCAAAAAATAAATTAAAACCCATGAAATTGTTAACAAAATCCGATTCATATAGAGAAGTCATATTTTTTATAATAATTCACGCGAACGAAGGTCGCGGGCAACAGCTAGTTCACAAATATGAATAAGGTACTAGTTGCCCCATCAAAGGCACATTAAGCGTCCACAAAGTCCTAACAATATCCCACAGGTTATTTGCTTTAAAATAACCATAATCCACGTAGTTATTACGATACTAATTGAACCAATACATGATCAACCTTCAGAATATTCCATTTAAATCGATACCTTCGCGAGGACTTATTAAAGCGGTCGGTCTATAAGTATCTTTTTTTCATCTATAACTTCTATCATTTCATCATCATCTACCTAGCCTTTTCCCAACTATGTTGGAGTCGGCTTCCAGTCTAACCGGATGCAGCTGAATACCAGTATTTTACATGGAGAGACTGCCTATCTGACCTCCACACCCCAGTTAGTTCTGGGTAATACGATACCTCTTGGTAAGACTGGTTGTCAGACTTATTTGGCCACTGACTACCTGTAACAACTGTTAAAGATCTACAAATGACAGCCGGGACCAACGGGTTAACGTGTTTTCCGAGGCACGGAGAAACTCGGTATGTAATGGGTGGTCACCCATTCACAGACCAACCTAGGCAAGCACGGCTTAACCTAAAGATCGACCCGAGCGGCTGTTATTATTTAGCCACGAGCTCCTCTATCATTAGACATTATAACTTATATCATTTACGACTCAATAATTAATCACATTTGGTTAAGAAACATTTTCTTCACATGACCGTGAAAACCTGATGGTGTGGTAAAAATTAAGAAATACATTTTAATTCATTTAAATTTCAAGGGAAATTGCAAATTAAGCTATCTAAACTCAGCTTTTGGGCAAATTTACATAGAGAAGTAGATATTAACATAACATAACAAGACGCCTGTAATCTTCGCTAAATAATAATAGCCGCACGGGTGCATCTTCAAGTTAAGCAGCGGTCTGTTGATGGGTGACCAACCATTACATACCGAGTTTCCTCCGTGCCTCGGAAAACACGGTAAACCGTTGGTCCCGGCTGTCATTTGTACATCTTTGACAGTCGTTACAGGTAGTCAGTGGCCCGAAAGTCTGACAACCAGACTTAGCAAGGGGTATCGTATTACCCTGTATTAACTGGGTTGTGGAGGTCAGATAGGCAGTCCCTCAATGTGAAATACTGGTATTCAGCTGCATCCAACTGGACTGGAAGTCAACCCCAACACAATTGGGATCACACCTTTTTTTATTTTTATTTTCGGATGGGAAATCATCAAATGACCCCCCCCCCCCGGGGCGGAGCGGAAGGGAGTGTCAGACTTACTCATGTTCCTTCTTGGCCCTTTGTGTTCCAGGGCCGCGATATCTCTTTCGAACAGTCCCGCAGCCCTGGCAGGTATCGACCCATGCGGACCCCTACATGGTTGCTGACATCTCTTTGAGGCGCCGTCGCCACGGCCTGTCGTCATTAGACGGCCGGACGGCGACCTAGTCCATAACTCGCCGTCCACAGGCCCGCGCCTACGGTGGCCGGGAGCCACCACGTGACCCCCGACGCCCAGTGCGTGTCCCGCAGCGGCTGGGACGTGAGGCTCTTTCCCTCTCACGTCCCGCCACCTCCTTCACTAGCATATCTGCTTCTCAGAAGGAGGGATCACACCTGTAATCCCCGCGTCACAAGGCAGCTTTCTTTGAGCTATTTGTTCGTACGAATAATTAGACCTAAGTACTTAGTTCAGCCATAATTTACCAATTCACATCACCATGTTTTTAAGTTTGAAATTGCGATGCTTAGTTTCCCCTAAATGTTATGTGTGTTATGTTGTTGTTATGTTATGTTATACGACACGCCTATTTCTTATTTTTTTTTTTTTCGGAAGTCTCCACCCCGCTCTGGGCGGAGCGGAAGGGAGTGTCAGACTTGTACTGACTAAATTAGAGTGGTTGTCAGATTTTTGGACCTCTGACCACTTGTAACCGATGTCAAAGATCTACAAATGACAGCCGGGACCAACGGTTTAACGTGCTTTCCGAGGCACGGAGGGAACTCGGTATGTAAGATAGTCATACCCATCAACGGATTAACCACGGCAAGCACTGCTTTACCTTGAAGATTGACCAGTGCGGCTGTTAATATTACAAACCCGAGACAGAACCACAGTCTGTGATAAAATGATGTCAGATGTCTACATACAATAAAAAAATTATCTGTGATAAAATATTTTTTGCAAAAAATTACGTTATCTGCACAAGTAATAGTCAAAATTTGCATTTAAATATATAATTACTTGATTACACAGGATTATTTTAAAATATTCTTGAGTTCTTGACCGACGTTCACGAAATTACTGTCGAAATACACCGGAACCGATCATTAACTAACGTTAAACGGTTCCGTATAACTATTTAATTAGTACCTACCTTCTTTAAGGACGTTTTACATCTTCAACTTCGCAGTGAATTTTCAAACTCAAGGCCAGAAGCTGTATTAGTAACGCCTTTAAAATGGCAAGTCTTTTGAATTTGACAGTTCAGCAGCATACATTGCGTTTTTTACGTTGAAGCAGAATTTTTCGAACATTTGAAGCAATGTACTACGAATTTCCAAACTCTCAAATTGTGATAGAAAGTGCACTGTTGGGATGCAAGACATAAAAGGTGTGAGCGAGATGGCACGAGATACCAATAGTCGATAAGTTTTTTAAATGCAAAAAAATTTTTTGACGTAGGTCTGATGATGAGGTCTCCGAAACCTTAAGTTAAGTTCAAAGTTCCTATAGAAATTAAAACAAAACGGTTTAAAAGCGACTTTCGCCTTTTTCTATAAATCCTGTCATTTCGTTCCCACGGAACCCTAAATAAAAAAGTGATTGTTTTAAATGCAGTTTATTGTGTGTGAATTATTTTGCAAGTTGCATTACTCGCAAGGTTGTTGCAAAAAATAATGTATGCCAAAAAACGTACTTGTATACGATTAAGAAATGTAATGAATCTATTAGGATATTGACCTCGGTACAATTTTAATAGGATCATTCTCTAAACTGAAATATCATTTCGTAATTCTAACGGTGTGGTTGTAAATCCGCGATGATTTACTTTAATATTAAAAATTTAATATAAAATTTAAAAAACCCCTTAAAAAATTTTAAAAGCGAACAAACATTTGAAAAGTCAATAAAATGGCTGAGCCGATTTTGATAAAAGATGACTAATTTTAATATACACATCATGCCCTTTCATTTGATACCCCACGTGAAAATATTTGAAAATATTCGATTATTCATCACCATTTTCATCCCCCATATCTAGTAAATGGTTGCACCGATTTTGATAAAACATATCTAAGAACCATCGCCAAGAAATTAGCTTTCAAATAAAAATAATTGCATCCAAATCGGTTCACTCGTTTAAGAGCTATGGTGCCAGAGACACACACACAGAAATTGCGGTCAAACTTATAACACCCCTCTTTTTGCGTCGGGGGTTAAAAACAAATGAGTTCGCTTTCGACGGTTTGTTAACTATCAGCCACAGAGTCTGGATTTGTGCCCGGTTGATGGCAATAGGGTCGCCCCCTATTACATGGGAATGTGGGTGTAATATTAGCTACCCCTGTGCCTAACCCTTCGGGGATTACAGGCATGATGTTATTTAATGTAACCTATAAGTATTGCGTATTTCGTAGGTAGGCTTTCTTCACACCCACTTTGCTCAGTAAACGTGTAAGAATTTGAGACTATATTTAACTTAGTGCTAGCTAGACAGACCACGTACTGTCCAAATGGATTGCAGCCAATCTATCCATCACTTGGGCTCTTGCTATACACCGTTACGAAATACGAGCGTGATGATATGAATTTCAAATGGAATGATTTCAAATTAGCCTTGAACTTCATTGTCTTAGTTTGTTTTGAATGGGTGGTTGTCACTGAACATTCGAAAGGGACCATTGATGGCAATAGGTTCACCCCCTTATACATTTGAGCTGAGCAGAGGTGTACCTTATTACTTCCACATTTCAACATATGTATATGTTTAAATCTCATGTAATTGGGGGCTACCCTATTGCCATCAAGCGGGCACTAATCCAGGGTCCGTGGCTGCTACTGAAATATTCCTGATGGAAAAACCCAATAACACTTTGCCCGACCCTGGAATCGAACCCAGGACCGCAGGCTCATCAGTCGCGCTTGCGACCACTAGACCAACGAGGCAGTCAGATACGTTTAAGTTTCATGGAATAGGAGGCGACCCAATCGCCATGAATAGGGCTCAAATTCAGACTCCGGACAACTACTGACAAATTCCTGATGTAAAAACCTGATCTGAGAATCGAACCCACATCCTCGTGGCGCTAGCGACCACTAAGCCAATGATTGATAGTGTATTTAAAGATAACCAGAAAATGAATCGTTTATTTATTTATGTTTTTTTGTTTCAGGTCCCGTAGTCCAGTGCGTTTGGGGCATCCTGCTGATACTCCTGTCAATAGGAAGCTTCATATTCACTCCTTTAGACTTTATGCTACTGGAGAAATTGAATATGCGACCAGGTGAGTTGATAAATTAATTATAGGTACTAAATTAACGCTCTGGTCAGGGGAGGGTCACCTGCCAGGGCTGCGGGACTGTTCGAAAGAGATACCGCGGCCCTGGAACACAAAGGGCTAAGAAGGAACATGGATGGGTTACATTCCCTTCCGCTCCGCCCAGAGCGGGGGGGGGGGTCATTTGATGATTTCCCATCCTAAAAAAAAGGGGAGGGTCACCCAAGACCATCGATTATATTGGAGTATATATATAACTCATTTCTTATTTAGCATTCTCATCTCCGCCACATGCAAATGCTTTTCATTCATCCCTTTTGTGGCCCAACATTCTGATCCATACAAGACAGCAGGTCTAACCATTGTTTTATAAATCTTCCCCTTAAGTTTAAGGGGAATGCGGGAGTCGCAGATTGTTCCCGTGACCTGCCGCCATTTCATCCATCCCGTGTTATTTCTGTGCTTTACACTACGATCTATTTCGCCCCGTTATAAAAAAAAAAATATAAGTAGCTATAGACATCCGATAGTAGTTAATATGAATGATTTTGTCCTGCCTTAATTTATTGTAGTTTATGTAAAATGGCCCTGTCAGGTACCTTTCACTTAAAAGGGGATGAACCCAAAATATTTTTTGTCTTCTACGTCTTCGCACGTAGAGTAATAAACAGAGGTCGTAATTAGGTAGAGTTATTTATGTACTTGCATCGAAATGTTGATATTAATATGGATCTTCCCGGGATTTCCCGGAATTTATAATACAATCCCGTGTGGCCAACAATATTACAAATAAATAATTGTTATTGTTTTCTTTTGTTCTCACAAGCTATGTTGTGCGAACTACAAATGTGGCAACATCGTGCGTGTGCGCATTGGAATTTTGCAACTTCGGACATCCGATGTCGGATGGTTTAAATTGTGTAAAAGTAAATTACTTTTTTATTTAATAAATCACGATATTTCTGCTAAAAAAAATATATTATTACGATATTTCTGTTAAAATTTATCTCGGGATTTGAGGCATATCCACTTTATTCTTTCACTGTATGAAATCAGTGTACGTACATAAATAACTGTACCTAATTCCGACCTCTAGTAATAAAGCAAGCAACTGCCGGACGTTCCAAGAAACTCATCGTTCCTAGCTTTCGCGTGTGTGGCGTGTAGTCTTAAAGAGAGCTACCCTGCAGCGCAGCACCGATCCGAGTAAAGACGGACAAGTCCACAAGCCAATCATCCGTTTTTTTCATGCTACATCGGACCGTAAAAAATCGGACCACTGGACACTAAAATTCCTGTTAATAGGCTTCTTTTGGGTTAGCTCGTTCCATCGTCGACCTCATCTCTGTCCTCAGGACTAGATTGAGGTCAAGAGTAAGCCCATCTAGTTTATTAAAAAAAATCCTTGTAGTGCACAAACGCCCTATCAATTGCTGAAAACTGCATTAAAATCCGTTGCGTAGTTTAAAAGATCTAAGCGTACAGACAGCGGGAGCGACTTTGTTTTATACTATGTTAAGATTTAACCAATTTTTTTTTGTTTTGTCCTTTACGAGACTATTATATACTTTTTCTTTAATTCTTTAAAATACTGGTATTCAGCTGGATTCGTTTAATAAAAACCGAAAGCAACACAGTTTCGAAAACGACAACAATATCGTTCAAGCGCCTCTTTGCAAAAACAATGAAATATAAAATGATCAATCGAGCAATCACGTGATATAATGCACGCATGCTACTAACACCTGTCATAATATTATGATTGCGTCAAATCCGATCCGACGAAGCCAACTAACATTCTGTACATCAAACTAAGTAACTATACGCATAAATGATTGCTGGGAAACGACTTTTTATTGGGGTGAAAAGTCACGTTTTACGGTATGACTCAATGTAAAGCACTCAAAACATTTTGCTGATGGATGCATTGAATAGGATGGGGGTCATGGACGTATTTAAAGTAAAGTTATAACATTAAAAACTTGTGAAAAAGTTAGATCTTTGATCCCTTTGGAAAACACACACACACAGGACACAGGACTTTAGTATGAAACCGAATTCAGCGTAAATTCCGCGACTCATTTTACGCGGCTCACACCTCAAAAAATTACGCTCGTTTGGCTTCAGCCTAACACACGGTGTCCCCTTGTCTCGCAGACAGAAATCTCATAGAATTTCGTTTTGCCGAAAATGTTTCATATAATATTTGGTTCTTGTATGTTGATTTCCGATATTATTGTTTTAAGACTATTTACTCTGATTTGAACAAATTTCACAGAAATACAATTAAATGAATTTTATGGCATTGTATATGGCAGTGGGCAGGGCACATTGCTCGCAGAACGGATGGCCGATGGGGCCGAAAAGTTCTGGAGTGGCGACCGCAAACCGGAAGACGCTGCGTTGGAAGGCCTCCCACTAGGTGGACCGATGACCTGGTGAAGGTTGCAGGGATCCACTGGATGCGAGTCGCACGGGACCGGTCAATGTGGCGACACTTGGGGAGGCCTATGTCCAGCAGTGGACGTCTTTCGGCTGAAATGATGATGATGATGATGATGATGATGATGAATTTTATAATCACATTTTTTATTTAAGAAACTTATCAAACAGTAGAATTTTTTTTTCTAACGAATATTGTTTGTTCGGTGTATTTTTCCATGGTATTTTATTTCAACGAAAAAATAAAAGTAGACGTTATGCTATCCATAATTTTATAAATAAATATACACACAGTCGAATGCGTGCAGACGCATTCGACTGTGTGTATATTTATTAAAAGAAAAACCGCACGTTTTTTTTCTTTTTTTAGCGTACCCCTATTTTTTTATGTTGTTTTATAAACACTACTCACCACATCAACATAAACAAGGCATTGTGGCAACAAAAACTTAGGATGCAAGAGCGCGTGAAGCGAGCTCAGGACTTGGGGCACACCACAGATATAGATAGACCTAGATAACGCGAGAGCAACTACTTCGCGTGCCTAGCTTACGTACAAAAATCGTAAGTGGCCAATTTCGCGCTCAGTCTGCATCGGAGCATAGCGCTAGTCGGACGTCAGTGGGCGTCATGGCGGGGGGTAGGACGAGGGGGGCGCCGTACGCGGCGGCGTCTTTGAATCGGTTTGATTTTCCCATCACTAAATAGTGCTTGTGACGTCATAATAGGTAGTCAAAAAATGGCACGCTTGGTTTTCATACAGATCGTGATACTAGCGTTATCTAGTTCTATCTATATCTGTGGGGCACACCGACTCCGGACAGGACAGTTAGGTCACTTTAAACCCTGCAGACATAAATAGGAGGGCTACCCATCGACTACCCCTTATTGCAATATTTTGATATTTACTTTGACGTTGAAACGTTCAGTTTACTCCGATCAAATAGGTTAGGTTAGAACTGTGACGTCTACGTCGAAATTGGTCGCAGTAATAAAATTAGAGCACTCAAACAATTATGAACCGCAAAATAAACAAAGTACGTTAATTTTATTTGTAACAAAAATGTATGAAATTTTTTTCGAAGTAAGTTTTCTGCGTAATGAGCAGTGATAGGAATAGGTAGTGCCTATTTGCCTAAACTTCGAAGAACAGAGACAAAAAACGGAGACTTCCTTAGGACTAAATTTTTTCCGAGACATCTGTCCCGAAATTTTGAGACAACATATAAATACATTTAAAAAAATTGTTATTTGGAATAAGTAATTCGTCTATATTTACTTAAAGTTTGCGACTAGATATATCATAATAAATAACATACATAGTCGTTACAACCATAAAATTTTCTGAATTTTTTTTTGGAGAACATTTTGTAAATGACTTGTTGATCGTAATACACAAAGAATCACAATGTTTGAATAAGAAGCCGTACACGTTTCGAAGTAAATATCTTCTTTCTAGCTCACTCTCGGCTACGTTTAATGAGATTTCTAAAGTTCAAGTGTAAAAAAGGCATTTTGTCTTTAAAATAATAAAACGGTAATTTTTATCATTTTAGCATTCTCTATAGTAGAAAGAATTTATCATTAAAAAAATCAAAATAGCATTTTTTACCAAAATCAGCATTTTCAGTGGAATTGAGTAATGGACATCCATACAAACTATCACATTTATAGGCAAACTTTAGATAAATATAGACAAATTACTTATTTCAAATAACACATTTTTTTAAATGTATTTAAATGTTGTCTCGAAATTTCGAGACAGATGTGCCGGAAATAATTTAGTCCTAAGGAAGTCTCCGTTTCTTGTCTCTGTTCTTCGAAGTTTAGGCTAATAGGCACTACCTATTCCTATCACTGGTAATGAGTATTCTATGAAATGATAATATGAGAAAAAAAATTATATGAAAAGAAAATTCTATAAAAAATTGTCTATAAAACAGTGTACAACCCTAACACTCTCTAGTAACACGCATGTTGGACAGCTATTGTGAATAAAACAAAGGAAAGAAATTATTTAATTTAGAGCAGGTCATGTTGCCACGTTTCATCGCGACGTGACGGCGACGGTACAGTACGACCACTTTAAGTGTGCAGTTCAAAGTGGCGCTGCTTGTAAAAAAAACCCGGCCAAGTGCTAGTCGGATTCGCGCCATCGTAGTAGGCGAGCCCCTTTAATTTTTATTATTTGTTGTTGTAGCTTTTTTATAGGTTTTCCTGTAGTCTATAGGCAAATGAATATCTTATGTATTTTTGTTTTTATTTTCGGCCCTGTTGTTTCGGAGTTAAGGAGGGGAAATGGTAAATTTTCGCCTATTTTCTTAAATAACTTCAAAACTGTTTATTTTAAAATTATAAAAAAAAAAATATTTGAGATGCTCATAATGAGCCCTTTCGTTTCTTGATATGTAACACGATATAGTTAGCAAAACTTTTTTTTTTTTCATTTTCTAATTTACCCCCCAAAAGTGGCCCCCATGTTTAAAATTTATTAATTGACTGTTACTGACGGACGGACAGACAGACACGCGAGTGATCCTATAAGGGTTCCTTTTTTTCTTATTGAGGTAGGGAACCCTAAAAATGCAGCATTATGTCAAACTTGGTACATTTATTTTAGTTCTGAGTTTTCCCACCTGCACAGATCTGCCACGGAGTCTGGATTTGTGCTGGTTGATGGCAATAGCCTCGCCCCCTTATACATGGGACTTAAAACATAAGTGACATATATGACTATTTGACATTATTGTTTTTTTTTTATTACTTTGACCATGTTGACATTCTTTTCTTTTTTTTTATTGTGTAAAATTCCAATGACATGTCACTTGTTTTAAATTTAGAATTGTACACAAACTATGTATTTGCATGCCTATGTGACGGGAAAATATGGAGAACCTCATTATAAAAGAAGATCTATGTACCTATTACCCATGTTTGCAAAGAAATAAATGATTTGATTTGATTAGATAACTGGTAAAATGTGGGTGTACTATTACGTACAACCTCTGCGAAACACTTTATGGTTTACAAGCCTTCTGTTACGGTAATTAGCCTCACAATTACGTATTTGCACCAAAACTGTCAAGTTCACGAAAATACAGTCGTAATAATACTGACATTGAGTCAGGAAGTTGCATAAATAAGTACTTTCGTTATGATGTCTTGCAAGTTTAAGGTCATCGGCAGTGTGTCTAGGTCAACCATTCAAGTGAGGTCGGTTTAAAATGTTGTTTAAGGACGATTCTGGGCTCAGATAAAGATGATTGCCCCTGTCATGCTATTTTTTAATTAAAAAGTATGATTTTGCTTGTAATACAACATAGTGCGCAAACAACGAACGCAACGCGAAATTCAAATTTTCTGACGTTTTTTGCAATTTGCAATTTACTAAATATGGCTTTACTAAGTTATAATCATCAAAAACAATCATCTAGGTAAATTTAATCCCATGGAATGACTATTTCTATACTTCCATTTGTTTTTTTTATGACTATTTTTTTGATGGCAATTTTTTTATATCAATTTTTTTTTTCCTTTTTTTTTAATGTTTGTTTGTAAGTAAGAAAATTTGAATTTCGCGTGCAACCCTGGCGCTTCTGCCTTAACGAAAATAGCTTAGTCATGGTTTCATATTCATTTTATCTGCGTTCCACAATGTACGTAAAATGTGTGACAAAAATTACCTAACTGAGAAGAATATTATAAAGATCAGTCGATCTGCGAAGAAATGAGGAACATAACACAGTTTTAAGCTTTCACGGTTTAAAACTAAACTTATACTGTCAGTTACGAGATATCTTCAAGGGAGTTATTTTTTCTTTAATTCTTCTTCGGAATTCTTCTTCTTCTTTCTTAAGGTGCAGATATACGTTTAATGATTTTAAATTGAACATCACGTCTAAACTTCTAGTCTTATTTTTTTGAAAAAAATATATGTTATACTAGACAATGTTCTTCATAATTTGATATGTGAAAATGTGAAATTATATTTTATAACATAGTGTAATTAATTTGTAAAGTAATGTCTAACGCGACCAAAAAACGATAATCACGCAAAAACTATCGGGTGTATTTGCATGAAACTTTGACCATCTAAAAAACAATTTAAAGACCCATATTTTAATATACGGTTTTTAGTTGTATTGTGTTTGATAAATCAAGGGAGGTTGTTTTTTCGAATAAACTTGGTACGCGTAGAATCGGGAGCCCTTGCGGGCGACGGCACGACGACTCGCTCAAGGGCGCTAGCACTTAATGTCGCCTTAAATTATGAACAATTACGGAAGATATCCCGTGAGTGACAGTTGAGGAACATGTCGTAGATGGAGTTAGTGTGAACGTGGATTGCTATAATATGAGATAATACTTGTATTATCAGTCTTTAATATGACGTAGAAGATGGGTCCCCAATTCTAATCAAATGTCCGGAAAATTGTCCGGACATTAGAAGAAAATTCCGGACTTTTATTTAAATTGTGCAGTACTCACAATTTAACAGATTTTTTTATTAAGAATAATTCTAATTTACTATCAACCGCTTTTTAGGATTCCGTAGCTGAAGTGTAACCAACGGGACCCTATTACTAAGCCTCCTCTGTCCGTCCGTCCGTGTGTCTGCTAGCGGTACAGCCCGTTGACAGACAGATCTCATAATCCGATAGATATACAGTTGAAACACAGAATGTGTATTTCTGTTGCCGCTATAACAACAAATTATAAAAATACTAGCGACCCGCCCCGGCTTCGCACAGGTGCAATATATACATATAAACCTTCCTCTTGAATCACTCTATCTATTAAAAAAAACCGCATCAAAATCCGTTGCGTAGTTTCAAAGATTTAAGCATACAAAGGGACATAGGGACAGAGAAAGCGACTTTGTTTTATACTATGTAGTGATATCAAGTCTGAGTCCCACTCGCACTTGTTTTTTCTCATCATCATTCTCTTGCCCTTATCCCAATTCATTTGGGGTCGGCGCAGCATGTCTTCTTCTTCCATACTTCTCTATTACTCGTCATCTCATCCGACACCTCCTTTCTTGCCATATCATTCTTTATACAGTCCATCCATCGTTTCTTTGGTCTTCCTCTACTCATATACCCATCCACATTCATACTCAAAACTTTCCTCACAACATTTTCCTCATTCCTCCGCATCACATGCCCATACCACGACAACCGATTACCACACAACTTTTCAGTCACCGGCGCCACTTTCAGACTTCCTCTTATATACTCATTTCTTATTTTATCCATTCGCGTAACACCACACATCACCATCACTTGTTTTTTCTCATTGTTTCAAAATTCTGGAATTCTGACCGCCTTAATTCAGTTACTGGGTAATACGATACCTCTTTGTAAGAATGGTTGTCAATTAATGATGGTAAAATACAGGATGTAATCCCTTCCAGCTGTTTTTTTTAATAACCGATGAAAAATCTAAATGTGGGGGGCTCAGACTGATGTAGGTACTGAATACGTGGTAACCGTTTTCGCGTTGGTGTCCCTTAATTCCACCCCGTATAGTCATCATCATCATCATCATTTCAGCCGAAAGACGTCCACTGCTGGACATAGGCCTCCCCCAAGTGTCGCCACATTGACCGGTCCCGTGCGACTCGCATCCAGCGGATCCCTGCAACCTTCACCAGATCATCGGTCCACCTAGTGGGAGGCCTTCTAACGCAGCGTCTTCCGGTTCGCGGTCGCCACTCCAGAACTTTTCGGCCCCATCGGCCATCCGTTCTGCGAGCAATGTGCCCTGCCCACTGCCACTTAAGTTTGGCTACTCTCCGGGCTACGTCGGTAACCTTGGTTCTCTTGCGGATGTCCGCATTTCTGATATGATCACGCAAGGAAACTCCGAGCATAGCCCTCTCCACTGCCCTTTGGGTGACTTTAAGCCTTCTGATGAGGCCCATTGTGAGCGACCACGTTTCGGTTCCGTATGTAATCACTGGCAACACACACTGGTCATAAACTTTCGTCTTGACCGACTTTCGTCTTCCCCGCATAGTATTGTTAATTATTATCTCCATAAGCAAATACATATAACTAAGTGTTTGTGTGTCTACAAAGCTTCCTATATTTAGTTAGTCAATATAAAATTATCATGTCTATATATACTCAAGTTGTATTAAGTCAATATTGAAGTGTGTTGGTTGTGTTTGTTTAACGCGAGTGAACTTGGTTTTAAGGTCTTCGCACATTACACAGGCTCGACGACGCCAACTCGACTCACAGTAAGGCCCGACGCACAATGACCGCACGGCTTGGCAAGGGATTTTTAAGTGATGAATAAGAATATAACTTTAATGGATGACAATAAATTTGAAATTTCAATGATAAATAAAAGAAGTCCAAAAGTGGACCAATATAAAATAATTATAACTACAATTTTATGAGATATTTATTTAAAAAATATTGAATTTTTAGGGAATCAATAGTTATAAATATTTAAATTTACTCAAAATTAAGTACCTAATCGTGCAATTACAAAAATGCAACTTTTTTTCCGATTACGTTCCAATCCAATGACATGTGTTTTTGCTCAAGGATTTTCTTACTATAAATGGCTCTTTCTCTTCGTTTTTATACATTCAATGATGTACAATAATTATAAACAACAAATAAACTTGATATTAAAACGCCAATTAACAAGGCACAATCATGTTGCCTGCCTGACGGTCTTCTACAGATTGTACTTCTGAGAGTGTGCGCAGGAGTTCCTCGACCTGACTCCACCATTACATTTTTACGACCGGACTAGCAGACGTACTGCGGCGTACCATCCACACTTGGTTGATATCCCGACGAGTCGTACTCAGCGCTTCTCATTCACTTTTATAATGCGCACAGCCAAAGTGTGGAACTCTCTGCCGGCATCTGTGTTCCCTTCCACATTGAACCCGTCTACCTTCAAATCAAGAGTGAAAAGGCAGTTATAGGCTTGTCGTATCCACAGCCTTCGGAATGCCTCGGCATCCTTCGCGAAGCTTCGGCTGTCTTCGGGGTGTCGGGAGTTAAGACAACGCCCGCGCACGCGTCGTCATTCGATTAGCGTCGCGTCGCTCACCATGCCTAAGGACGTTGTGGCCTACCTGAGGATACCGCGTCAAAATGACCGTCAGTGTGCGCTTATATGTAGAGATGTCGAAGAATCCCTGTCGTACCGCCAATGTGCGCGAAAGCATTAAAGATGATAACACCTTGCGTGGTACACTACTTATAAGTAAATGTTGAAAATTCTACCGTACAGAACACTACAAGTCGAGTCCGTTTAATGTGCGAATACCTTTATGTTTCATGTTTATGGTCAAATTCATTTGAGTTTACTAATATGTTACTATGTAAGTTATCAAAGGATTGTTAGCTTTTGCTCGCGACTTCACTTGCGTATAGGTCAGAAATTATCCCACGTAAACGCGTTTCCGGGATAAAAAATATCCTATAAAAGGTGCAAAAATACCAAGCCGAGATACGCTTGTTTTTCCTGTCATTGCTATTCATTATTTTTTGTTCTCGACCCTACCTGGTAACCGTCTGGTTACGGAGATATATAGAAGGTCAAAGTTCTAACTTTTTCACACGTTATTTTTTTTAAGAATACATGTTATAAATATTATAACTGTACTTTAAATACCTCCATGACCCCTGTACTATTTAATGCACCCATTACCACATTGTTTTGAGGGTGTTACTTTAAGCGCTGTCGTAAAACGTGATTATGCAGACCAAAAAAAATAGTCGTTCACCAGCAATTATATTTGCGCAGGATTACTTACTTAGCTTGATGTACAGCATGCTTGGTTGACGGCTTCGTGAAGAGTCCGTTGACACAGTTTGTCCATACGAGGTGTAAACGGACCCTTCACGAATTGACGATGATGTGGGTTAGGCCTAACCCCCTAATAAATCTTGATCAGGGGAGGCTTTAATCCAGCTAAATAGGGCGATGTTAACCTAAATACACCCTTGTCCCCAGGTATGCCACCGTACGAATGGTGGTCTGACCCCCCCGATGAGGTCAAGTTGAGGGCCTACGTGTTCAACGTGACGAACCACGAGAGATTCTTGCAAGGTCTGGATGACAAGCTCAATGTTGAAGAGATTGGTCCTGTGGTTTATTTGTGAGTATCTTTTTTCTATATTTTGTGAAACTGATGAGGATTATTGGAAGAGAATATTGGACGTCTCTCATAGTCATTACCTTGCAGCTGATGGTAGATAGCATAGCACTACACCTGTAGGTGCCGGGAGAGGTTAGCAGGGAACTACACAAACTGATCGCCACGTTCGAATCGCAACAGAAAGGCCGCAATTTCTAATATCCGATTTAATGCCTAAGTTCGGATTGCATCGAACCGATCTGGACCATGATTTAGAGGTAGTAGATGGGAACTATGTTAACCCATCGGCACAAACTGAATTAAACCTCCCAAAACATGTACATGCCCCCGTAGCATGACCACCGTAGACAAGGATTTCTTTGACGGAAGAATCGACAAAATGACAGATTGAATCGACACAATGACAGATTTCTTTGCACTACCTGTCATTTTGTCGATTCTTCCGTCAAAGAAATCCTTGTCTACGGTGGTCATGCTACGGGGTACGGGGGCTAGTCTTACTATTGGACGTATATAATGTAAAGCGCTTTCTGACCGATATAAGAGCGTTAACGCCTTACGGCATTTCATACAAATTTTCAAGTGCTTTTTTTTCGAAATGACTGAACTGATTTTAATGAAACTTCATACGCTTAAGCAGGATACATAAGTCTAAAGAGTTGACGGAGAACATTTTCTAAAAATAGTCTTACAGCTAAATTCGACCGATTTTAGATTTTCATTGAAACAGAAATTTCCAATTATCTTTTTTTTTTTTAAAAACATTTCGAAAAGTTCTCTTACAACTTTTTAGACTTATGTATCCTGCTTTTACGTATGAAGTTTCATTAAAATCGGTTCAGTCATTTCGAAAAAAAAAGGGGTTGAAAGTTTGTATGAAATGCAGTCGTAAAGGCTCTTAAGCCGCGAAACAAGTTGCGGCCAAACGCAAGCCTATTTAGCATAAAAAAAACCAAGGCAAGGAATAGGCCTCGAAAAGGAATAGCAACCGACCAGCAATAAAAACAATGACAACGACCCATCACACGATCACACCATGTTGTCACGCTGCCTAACGATCATAAAATTACACATAATTTTGATAATTACACGCTCTTTAAGTCTTGGTCGTGTTTGACTGCAACTTTTGGCACACCAAGGTCAAAGATTGGACAATGTCAGGGTCTTCGTAATACCGTTGGTTTTACTTACGAAGAGGGTTTAATTTCATTTCAACTTATATTTAACACTAGTGACCCGCCCCGGCTTCACACAGGTGCAATATATAAATATACACCTTCCTCTTGAATCACTCTATCTATTTTTGAAAACCGCATCAAAATCCCTTGCGTAGTTTTGAAGATCTAAGAATACATAGGGACACAGAGGGAAGCGACTTTGTTTTATACTATGTAGTGACTGCACAGTGTGCACACTAATAACCATCCTAGCGGCACTGCATAGAGCATCTCATATAGTACTCAGATTTTCGCGATCAGTAGCAGAAATGAGGTGTTTTTTTTTAATGACATCTGGCAGGTCAACCTTCAAGGTTGTGGTCTGCTGGCCGACAAGCAATCTGGTCAAGGGGTATCGCATTACCCAGTACTACCTGGGTTGTGGAGCTCAGATAGGCAGTCGCTCCATGTAAAATACTGGTATTCAGCTGCATTCGGTTAGACTGGAAGCCGACCCCAACACAGTTGGGAATAGGCTAGGCAGACGATGATCGCGGATTGTATTCTCAACTCCGAGTTCCGAAGTCAGCTTAACCAGCCCATAATGTTCCCTCTGCTAGGACACAGGCCTCCTCTGTATGAGAGGGAGTGGGTTATAATCCAAAAGCATAGTGCGGGTTAGGAGATGTCACATGGCATCGGACTTTTGATTCCAGGGCAAGTCGGTTTTGTATCAATGTTTTCTTTCACCGTTTTGAGAGCAGTTGTGACTAAATGACATAGTAAAGTGCTTGCCGGTGTTTGGACCTGGGCAACCCCTGTAACTAAAAGAGGAGGAGGAGTTTATAGACAGACTGATTTAATGAGTCCTCCGCCATGCCCCATCAAAAGCACATTAAGCGTCCACAAAGTCCTAACAATATCCCATAGGTTATTTCCTTTAAAATAACCATAATCCACGTAGGTAATACGATACTAAATAAACCAACACGTGATCAACCTTCAATATATTCCATTAAAATTGATGCCTTTGCGAGGACTCATTAACGGTGCCCCCGTTCATTTTATTTGCATTTTGCCCATAGAGTATTAGCTATCTGATAAAAAAGGAGTAAATGATAGCA
Organism: Noctua fimbriata; assembly: GCA_905163415.1. Lineage (NCBI taxonomy): Eukaryota > Metazoa > Arthropoda > Insecta > Lepidoptera > Noctuidae > Noctua > Noctua fimbriata. The sequence goes on from LR990951.1 coordinate 7,131,772, forward strand.
TGACGGTTGACAGAGGAGAATGGAAGAAAAATACGTGTTGCGCCGACCCCAAGTAACATAGGACAAGGGCAGGAAGATGACTGATAGCCTATCTACCAAACATAAGTTGGCAGGTTTTAACTTGGAGATACCCATAGCCTGACAAGACATGCATTATACAGGGTGGAAGGAACATCGACGTCGAAACGGTTAACACGCAATTGGTACATCATTTTTTTAATTACCGAAGAAAAATTTATTTGTGGGGTTCGGTAACTTAAAAAAAAACAGCTGTTCCATACATTTTGACCGTGTAGGTATTACACTTTTGTAGGAGTCAGCTGATTAAAAAAAATACCTACTAATGAAAATTTATATGTGGTCATTCAGAATAGGTCATACTGAATCAATCAATCAATCAATCATTTTATTGTCAGGCAACTGCCATAGATAAAAAAGCACAAAATAATCTTATAAAATAATAAATTAATACATATAAAAAACCTTATTTAACTAAAACTAGACACGAATCGTTGACGGCGTCGTGTTCCGCTGCGTGGTGTCGCGTAACCGTCCTCGGAATCGTCGGTATACGACACCTTTCGGTCAAAAGTCCTCTTTCAAGAAGGTCTGCAGATGGTGAGTTGGAGCTCGAACCACGAACGACTTAAAGTTCATGTTGCGGCACGATTCCAACCTTTCGACCCTCAGAGTCCAGTACAATACAATATGGTAACCGTTTGTGCATCGGTGTCCTATCCACCCTCTATTTTTTTGTTAGGAAACGTAATAGGTCGTAGACTGCATTAAAAATAAGAAGAAGCGTTTGGTATTCTCAATGTACTACTTCCTTGTTTTTTGTTTAGAGTTTGAATACATTACGAGTTTTGATACGATTAGGGTAATGGTGTAGCGTGAGCTATGATGATATGATAATAAGCTTTTATTTAACTGACCTTGTTGGTTAGTTTGTAAGTTTGTTTGTATAATAATTAGTTTGTTTGATAGTTTGTTTTTTGTTAATTAGTTTGTTGTTTGTTAGTTAGTTTGTATGTTAATTAGTTTGTTTGTTGGTTAGTTAGTTTGTTATATAGGGTGACTGTTAATTAGTGACCGATACTTAAACACGTGATTGTACTCATGATAACAAACAACTTTCCCAAAGAAGATTTTTTTTTATACTCATTCACTTTTATCCCAATAACACAAAGAAGAAAAGATTTAAAAGAGCGCAGAAATTAAAAAAAATGGTCGAGGTCAAGAGTAAGCCCATTTTGCAATAAAAAAAAATAAAAAATCAGCTGTTCCATACATTTAGACATTGTAGGTATTGCACTTTTTTAGGAAACAGCTGAATTATAATAACTAGTGAAAAATTTTCATGAGGGTGGGGGGGGGGGCTCAGAATGATGTACCTACTGAAGAAGTGGTAACCGTTTTTCCGTCGGTGTCCCTTCCACCCCGTATGTGACACTGGCGTTAAAAGATTAAGCCAGCAATGTTTGTACATCGCTCAACGGCTAGAAAGCGATTTTACGCTTTCTATGGCTCACTATCCTAAAGCCATTGAATATAACGATCATTATGGTTGCATCATCGACCTTAAACACTACCATCCGTAATCCGTTATGTTGTTCGTCGTAACAATCGGAGAACGTGACGTCAGTGTAAACAGTCTTTTATTTTTGATTTTACAAAAAGTTGTTTATATTTTTGATCATATCACAAATGTCAATCCTGTTTGATGTCATCGTAGAAATACGGAACGATTTGCAATAGATTGCCAATAGCCCCCGTAGCATGACCACCGTAGACAAGAATTTCTTTGACAGAAGAATCGACAAAATGACAGATTGTGTCGACACAATGACAGATTTCTTTGCACTATCTTCCGTCAAAGAAATCCTTGTCCACGGTGGTCATGCTACGGGGGCTGGTAGTCTAGCCCTTTGGTCGTACATCTTGAAAAACAAAATACTGCACGATTCTTTTTCACAGTTAAATAAAAAGTATTCATTCCATTGATAAGTCCAAAGCCAAGATTTCATTCATCAGCAAGATTTCATTCATTTGGACTATGTGAAGGATGATATGGCAAGAAATGAGGTGACTGCTAAGATGACGAGTAATAGAGAAGTATGGAAGAAGAAGACATGCTAAGCCGATACCAAATGAATTGGGATAAGGACAGGAGAATGATAATGATGATGATGATTTGGGCATTTGTGAGGACGCCATCCAAGGCGTCCCGCCATCTTCTCCTTAGTTTGCCGCGACCCCTTCTAGCTATCTCAGGGCTCCAGTCTTGCGATATACGGGCTCACAGCTGTGGCGACATACGGCAGACATGGCCTCGGTTTGTCCAGTACCAATCAAAATTGGCGTAAAGAGGCACGACACCTAGAGAAGTGGCAGGAATGAGGGAGGCCTTTGCCCAGGAGTGAGACAGGTGTAAATGGAACCTTCACGAAGCCGTCAACCAAGCATTCGGTACATCAAACTAAGTAACTTTTTTTGGGGTGAAAAGTCAGGTTTTACGATAGGACTCAATGTAACGCACTCAAAACATTGTGCTGATGGATGCATTGAATAGTACGGGGGTCGTGGAGGTATTTAAAGTAAAGTTATAACGTAAAAAAAAATTGATTTTAAAACAAAACTTGTGAAAAAGTTGGAACTTTGACCCCCAATATCTCCGTAACTAGAAGGTTCCCAGGTATGGCCTAGAACAAAAAAAAATATCGGAATGAAGTGCAGAACAAGTGCCTTTCGGGTTCGTTAAGGGTATTTTTAAACCCATAATATATTATTCTGTACATAATAAGACTGTCACGCATGTGTCACGTTTTTTTTTTTTAATATATCTAAACAGTCATTTTTTCTATTATTCCAGAGAGAAACTCCTTCATTCGAACGTGTACTTCAACGAGAATAACACCATGACGTATACAGCGAAAAGGTTTCCCATCTTTCTGCCTGAACTCAACACTATTGACTTGAACGCTACTATCATAGTGCCAAATGTTGGAGTTTTGGTAAGTGAACATTTCGAAACATCATCATTCTCCTTCAATTTTCCCAATTTATTTAGAGCAGCATGGGGTGTCTTCTTTTTCCATAGGTAATTCTTTTTAACCCCCTACGCAAAAAGAGGGGTGTTATAAGTTTGACCGCAATGTGTGTGTGTGTCTCTGGCACCGTAGCTCTTAAACGAGTGAACCGATTTGGATGGTTTTTTAGTTAAAAGCTAGTTTCTTGGCGATGGGTTTTAGATACGTTTTATCAAAATCGGTTCAGCCATTTACTAGTTATGGGGCATGAAAGTGGGTATGATGTGATGTGTACCTATATCACAATTAGACATGTTTTATCAAAACCGGCTCAGCCATTTTATTGACTTTTCAAACGTTTGTTCGCTTTTCTTTGTAACGATGGGGGTTTTTTAAATTTTAAATTAATTATTTTATTTAAAAAAAGCTTCATGCAGTCGACATTTTTTTTTACTCGTCATCTTAGCAAACACCTCCTTTCTTGCCATATCATTCTTCACACAGTCCATCCATCGTTTCTTTGGTGTTCCTCTACTCTTATAGCCATCCACAAGAGTAAAGGAAGACCAAAGAAAAGTGAACATTTATCCATACCATTATTATGAATGCGAAACGTAACTCTCTTATTGGCGTGTATGTTAGGGTGTTACCTTTTTAAGCCTTTATTATTTTTCTTTCTTTCTTTTCTTGATTGCTTTGATGGTCTTCTAGTGGTCGGAAGCCTGACTACCAAGCAGAATTATGCTAGGTTAAAACCCCATGTCCGACACACGGTCTAGCCCGAAATCTGTATTTATGCAGTCAACAAGGTGTCACGAGTGTCACCAAAATTGGAATTAAGACCGCCATTTTGTTTTTTTCCATACAATTTCACGAAACTCCTTCGCAAGTGTTTCCATTCTTCATCCATTATCCATTCATCTTATCAAGTTTGTTTTAAACAACCGCGTCCCCGTACGTCAACGTCATTCAAATGCCAAAATATCCTTGTAGCACTGTAAATAGGTTTCAGATGGTCCGATATAATTTTTATTAACATTACTTTGGTAGTTTATGTGATAACCAATTGAAATGAAATAAAGAAGAAGAGGCGAGAGAATTTTGATTAATTTTATTTATTTGCTATATGGCTGATCTTCATGATCACGTGTATTTTCTTATTCATCTATGTTGATGACATGATGATTTTATAATAACTTCTCGTTACAAAGTAAAATTTATACATGGCCAGAATTTGTGTAGGATATCTCAACTATAAGGGTAAAAAAAAAATTGTTCAAAAAATAATAATTCATTTTTTTTTTGTTTTTTAATTCTGTTTCAAATGCATCAAATGCTTTTTAATAATTATTCTGGTTTTTATTTTGTTTTTTGTAATATTTTCATTGTTTTATATTTTATGTGTTAAAACCTAGTTTTATGGGCATGCTGTGGTCTCCTATAATTGAAGGAACACACCTAAAAGAACATTTGTAATACTGTGTCCTATATTGTCTGTGTGTATTCTTTGTTGGAGATTCAAATAAATATTAAATAAATAAAGTCAATGAAACAAACAAAGTCAATGACTTCTAAAAGTAAAGTTATTTTTTACTTCTTTAGTGCTTTTTTGAAAGTCTGTTATTGAATTGAGTCGTAGGACCTCCGACTCAATTAAATAAGCATCAACATGATGTCAATTATGTTGATTATGTTGCGATCTTGGCAAGTGCAATTCATTTGTTTAAAAAATTAGGTACCTTTTTAAATGAATGGTTGCACAAGGACGTTTGTTTTAGTAGTGAGCAATTTAATGAGTATTTTGGCGGCTAATAATGTACTAAGATAAGGTTGCAGCAACATAATTATCGTACATTACTTTATTGGTTCATTTCCGAGTACGATTGTATCCTACGGCTTAAAATTCGGATGTAGATTTGACTGGATAAAAACAAATTAAATTCAGCAAATATGGAGTTCTATTATAAGTTTTTAAAGTAGGTCACTAACACTTTCATAGTCATCTGCCTAGCTTTTTCCCCACTATGTTTTGGGGTCGGCTTCCAGTCTAACCGGATGCAGCTGCATACCAGTATTTTACATGGAGCTACTGCCTATCTGACCTCCACAACTCAGCACTGGGTAATACGATACAAATTACATCCGGGATCGGGATCGGGATAATACGATCTACAAATTACAGCCGGGCGTTGTTCCCGGCTGTCATTTGTAGATCTGTAGATTTAACGTGCTTTCCGAGGTACGGAGGAAACTTGAATTGTAATGAGTGGTCACCCATCCACCAACCAACTCGGTATGTAACGGGTGGTCCTGGTCACCCATGCACAGACCATCTTGCAAGCACGGCTAAACCTGCAGATAGATCGAGCGGCTGTTATTATTTAGCTACGAGCTCACTCCCCCACTCACTAATACTAGCATTAACACTTAAAACGGGATATTTACCATATTTACTATTATGTTTTGACTCAACTCAAAAATGTTGAGTTTATCCGTGCTCATGGCGCTTGCAAAAGTGCCGAAATATCGGGAACTCAAAACAAATAGTATACTTGGTGGGTATAACCCTAATAAGTACCTTTTTAAGTGTTAAAGTTACTGTATTATTGTTCCTTTTATGATTACATTGTGATATGAATGATGTCAGTGTTTCTGAAAATTGTATTGCAAGATGGCGTCAGTAGTCAATTCCGATTTGGCCCGGGCGCTTCCACCTAAAGCTTAACCAATATTAAAACATTATCATTAACACTTGAAACGGGATATTTACCATGTTTATTTGTATATTGTTTCCGATATTTCGGCACTGTTGCAAGCGCTATGATCACAGATTAACAATAGTAAATAAATATTCCGATATTATTAGATGTGACTCAGGTTGGCTGGACAAATCTTCAAAATAGCTTGCATTTAACTAGGTCAATAGGTCACTTTATGTGACGGCTAAACACCCTTATTTCAGAATTTGTGACGCTACAGAATCTTAGATAATCGATCGAAAACGTGTCCAGCCATTTTGAAAAACCACTTTTCGCTGGTCTCTCAATCTCGGTAACGGAAGTGATTTTGACGACTTTTTGCATATCAACGGGCGTCACATAAATTTGTGACGGGCACCAAGCTAAAAGTTTTGTGATAAGTACAGTGGTTTAGTAGAAAAATGCAAAAATCTGTGTCCAGCTTGAATTTACGTATAAAACTTATGGCTGGCACTTCCGAATCTCAATAACGGGGACGTTTTCGAATATGGTTCCTTTACTAATACTTGGTGACGCAATGTGTGACAGTAATAACGTTTGATTTATGGCGTCACATGTAAGGGTTTACGAGAAATCAATAAAAACTTAATGTCCAATCAACCTGAGTTCAAGATGGCTGGACACATGTATCTCCACTGCCTGATGATCTACGACCTTCGAAATGTGTTCAAAATGTTGTGACGGGGACGATAATGATAACCTGAATTTGTGACGCAGAAACTTTGCGTAGTTTCAAAGATATTGACCATTTAAATTTTCCCATACAAACATCCATTAATATTGTGAGGTGACCATAATTTTACATAAATAAAGGATTTCTTTGCTTTTTAGTGCTCATGAGTGCGATTCGGAACGCGGCCATGATGATGAGATTTGCTTTGTGTGTAATCTGTGTGTGACTTGTTTGTAACTGATCGTTACAAACTTTCAGTTATTTACTTCGTACAACTATTGTACTTTGTTGTGTTTTCATACAACTATTGTTTTGTGTTTTGTTTAAAAACCAATGTGTCCTTGGTAAGTAACTTGAATTACAATGTTTTTTTTGCGAAAGTTGTTAGTTTTTACGATTTGTGTCGTCAGTCGGATGTGCGCCCTGTTTTATTTATTTAAGTATTAGGTACACGGGGTACACCGGCAGAACATTTGAAATATAACCGATAAGAATACATATAAAAAAAATTCCCAATTCATCTGACATAATTTGACAGCCATGTCATACGAAGAAAATTTTGAAAATAAAGCATGAAGACTTAAAATGTTGACCAGAGCAGCAGCTAGACGTGCACGCCTACCACCTCCGGACCCGTCGCTCAGCTCCGCCTCGCCGCCGCCGGAATCCAGCCCCATCGTGAGTGCTGTGACACCGGCAGTGGCAGTTGCGTCGAGCTCGAGCGACGAGTATTTCTCTCCGCCGACGTCGCCAACACCTGTACGTCGGCAGGGGAGAGGCCGGCCACCGAGAAGCTTGGGACTTAGGGGCCATCCGGCCCCGAGCCGGGTCCCCGCTGCCGGTGGTTGTGTGCAGCGCATGAGATGGACTAATTCCATTAACGAGAACGTCATGCGCGCATACTACGGGTCTACAGAGGGGGGAACTAACCTCACTGCGTACCGTGTTGGGATGCTGTCTCTGTTCCAGGTACTTGAACCAACCGTCAACGTTTCGGCCCAACGACTGTCGGATCAGGTGCGGGTCATCCAACGCAATCACATGTTGGACGACGCCGTACTTGATAGGCTGCGCTCAGAGGTACTGAGCAACCGTATCGTTTCAACTCCGGCACAAACCGCGGTGCAAGCGTCAGTTATTGACGCAACCCCACCGCGGTTCAACCCAGCTGTTGTAGAGGAAGATGATAGGGTTGCTGTGGTAAGTAGCCAGTGCAACGACCGATTGAGGAGCGCTCTGGAAGATGCGCTTCGTGAATATCGATCCACTCCTACCGAACTTAGGCCCCGATTACCACGGTTACCCATGCATAATAAAAATAGGGCGCTGGTGTGTGCCTTGGACTCGCAACTCGAGAATATATTCGAGAGTAGCGAGAACCTCGTTGATACACACTCGATCCTGTACTGTGGGGCTGTTGCGGCATGTCGTTTAGCTAACGTCAAGTTCCCAAATTGTGACGTAGCTACTCGACCAAAACCAGCTGTACCAGCCTGGCAGCGCAGGATCGAGCGCCGCATCGACGGGGCCAGGGTACTCATCGGCAAACTACACTGCTTCAGGGAGGGCAATACACGACCACGTGTGATGCGCTTTGTGAGGCGGGCATTCTCGGGGACTGGAATCAGTCCTCAAGAATACATGTCCCGTGTCACAGAGCGCATCGACTTCCTGAAGCAGAAAGTTTATGCATGGGCGAACCGTATTCGGAGGTATAAGCGGCGGGTTGATCGGTACTCACAGAATCGCATGTTCCAGAGCGATGAGAGGTGGGTATACAGAGCTTGGGAGCGACCCGAGCTAAATATGACGGACGTGTGCCGCCCGGATGATGCGACCACGAGTTCTTTCTGGCGCAGCATCTGGTCGGTGCCCGTCTGTCATACTGAGGCTGACTGGATGCGTGATGTCGAACGAGTGTGTGAACCTATCCCAGAAATGGAGCCAATTTTGATTACACCTTTAGATATAGCCAGAGCAGTTCGTCCGTTACCGAACTGGAAATCACCGGGACCGGACGGACTGCACAACTTCTGGCTCAAATGGCTTAGTAGTTCACACACTTGCCTGGCATCCCAATTCCAGTCATCGTTAGAGTCTGGGTCCTTACCGCAGTTTTTAACAACAGGCGTTACCCACCTGCTCCATAAGTCAGGTAGTCCCGCGGAACCCAAAAATTATAGACCGATCACGTGTTTGTCTACGGTCTATAAACTTCTTACATCCATTTTGAGAGCTAAAATTAATACACACATTGACAAAAACTCCATTATGTCTGCCTCTCAAAATGGATGTAGGAATGGGTCCCGCGGCACTAAGGAGCTACTCCTCATCGACATGACCATTAGCCAACAGGTTCGTCGATCCCGCAAGGATCTGTCTACATGCTGGATAGATTATAAGAAGGCCTACGACTCGGTGCCACATACATGGCTCATGAGGGTGCTGGAGTTGTACAAGATAGATGCAACTCTACGCGCCTTCCTTGAGTCGTGTATGGGGCAATGGAGGACGGTCCTTCGATATCCAGGATGTCGACAGATCCAGGGGAACGATGAACCTGTATGGATTAAACGGGGAATATTCCAGGGCGACAGTCTGAGCCCACTTTGGTTCTGTCTAGCCCTGAATCCTCTGAGCACATTGCTGGAGGATTCCGGTCTAGGCTACCGGTTGAGGAGAGGTGGTCAGGTCATATCTCACCTTCTTTACATGGATGATCTGAAACTCTTTGCCCCCAACAAATTGCGACTGATGGAGCTACTGAAAGTAACTGAAACTTTCAGTAGCGCCATCAGGATGGAATTTGGTGTGGACAAATGTGCAGTCATGTATGTAAAGCAAGGGGAGATTATGGAATCCGAGGGAATTCAGCTCTCGGATTCCATACACCTGAGAACCCTTTCCTCAACCGAAAGCTATAAGTATTTGGGTATGTCGGAAGCGTTAGGCATTAACGTAACTGACATGAAGCAATCGTTGAAGGAGCGCTTCTTTGGACGCCTGAACAAGGTATTACGTAGCCTTCTTTCAGGCGGAAACAAGGTGCGCGCCTTCAACGGTTGGGTCATGCCGGTTTTAATGTACTCTTTCGGCGTACTCAAATGGACTCAGACCGAACTCGATGCCCTGGATAGGAGAGTTCGTACACTGCTTACCGCAAACCGGATGCATCACCCACGATCATCAGTGATGAGGCTGTACATCCCGCGGAAGTGCGGGGGTCGAGGGTTTTTAAACGCGAAGTCCCTTCACAACCGCGAGATGTGCAGTCTTAGAGAATATTTTTTTAAAGTCGAGGTGGGTATGCACCGAGATGTGGTCGCAGTGGACAAGGGACTCACCCCGCTGTCCATGGCTAAGGAGAACTGGCGCAAACCTGAAGTACTTACTACCGATGACCGCAAGGAAGTATGGCAAGGCAAGGAGCTTCACGGACGCTTCTACCGAGCTCTTCATGGGCCCGATGTAGATTTTCTAGCGTCCGTGTCCTGGTTACGTTTTGGCGATCTCTTTGGAGAAACTGAAGGTTTTGTCTGTGCGATTATGGACGAAGTTATGTTGACGAACAACTACCGGAAATATATTATGAAGGACGGGACGGTTGACGTGTGTCGGGCATGCCACCGTCCGGGTGAGTCCATCAGACATATTATTTCTGGTTGTTCTCGTCTGGCTAACGGCGAGTACTTGCACAGGCACAACCAAGTAGCCAGGATTATTCACCAGCAACTTGCCTTGAAATATAAACTTGTGGAATCTGAGGTTCCGTACTACAAGTATGTGCCCGACCCAGTTCTCGAGAAAGACCATGTCACGCTGTACTGGGATCAGTCTATCATTACTGACAGGACTATTGTCGCCAATAAGCCTGACATAGTAGTGATAGACCGATCAGCGCGCCGCGTAATGATAGTCGATGTTACCATCCCGCATGACGAGAACCTCGTGAAAGCTGAGAAAGAGAAACAAATAAAATATCTCGACTTAGCACACGAGGTTGTCGACATGTGGCATATGAACTCGGCTGTCATTGTGCCGATCGTCGTGACGGCCAATGGCCTTATAGCCAAGAGCCTCGATGACCATCTTTCGAAGCTCTCCTTAGGCGGTTGGATCAAGGGCCTGATTCAGAAGGCAGTACTCCTCGATACGGCTCGTATTGTGAGGAGGTTCTTGTCTCTGGAGCCCTAACCACCGGTAGCTTGGACCCTGCTCCCGCTACCGGCGGACCACTATTTTTTATATTTTTAAATGTTTTTTATATAGTTTTTGTTAAGAAATATTTAAAAATGTATTGAGTGTGTTAGAAAATAAATAAAGGAAATAATAATAATATCTTTATTTGCATAAAACATGGTATACATGATGTTACAATTGGAATAATAAAGTGCTTACATGTTTTGCCAGAATTATACTTAGCATGCAAATCTTTCACTTAACACTAAAATGCAAATTTCTTTTCCAGAAATTCCTTTAAACTATAGAAATTATTCGTAGTCAACCAATTAAACAATTTGATTTTAAATAATCTAGAATTTAAGTTTTTTATGTTACTCGGTATCTTATTATATATATGAACACAATTATATAAGCAGCTTTTATTATATTTAGCAAGCTTGGGCAGATCATGTAGAACGAGTCTCTGTGGATCACGCCGGCTCCGAGAAATAACATCATTGGCTGATTTAAACAAAGCCTTATGTTTATTAACGAACATGCATATTTCATAAATATAAAGGCACGGCAACGGTAACAACCCTAGTTTTTTAAATATCGGTTGACAGGATTCCTCCGGAGGCATCCCGTACAATGCCCTAATGCACTTTTTTTGCGCAACAAATGCTCGGTTTATATCTGTGCTATTTCCCCATATTATAAGCCCGTAACGTAGTAGGGATTCTACATATGCGTGATAGGTCATGATAGCTGTTTTAAGGCTCGTTACATTTTTGATTTGTTTAAGAGCATATACAAATTTATTTATTCGCTTTGACACATTATCTACATGCTCTTTCCAGTTTAGGTTCTCGTCAATAGTTACGCCTAGAAACTTTGTTTGTGCTACTTCTTTAATTTGTGTTATGTTTAGTTTAATATTATATTTAGGATTATTACATTTATTGAAATTTATATATACGGATTTATTAAGATTTATTTTTAGGTTATTTATGTCAAGCCATTGTATTAATTTATCTATAGTGTTATTAATTTCAGTCTCATGAATATTTATACAATTATTACCTTTTTCTGTCGCTATAATAATCGTAATGTCATCAGCAAATAATATACATTGGTGGTTGGTTATATTAATAATGTCATTAATGTACAGTAAGAATAGGATAGGGCCCAGTACACTCCCTTGTGGAACACCACATTTATTGTGCTTGTATTCTGAAGAAAAAGGCACCATATCCTGATTGCCGTCTATTTTATCGAACGTTGATTAAAAACTTATTCTAAAGAGTAAAGACATGTGTTCCATTTGGGGTGACACAATAGGTACCTGGAGTTGATCCATAAAACATAAGTACCTACATAAATTAGGTTTTGTTTTTTACTTTTAAGGGAATCTGACGGTATTTCTCCGTAGCTTCGTCGCTTTGACGCCTCACGCCACTGACTGGGGGTCGGTCGTCGCCGGGGCCGGTGGACTGTCATTGGACGTAATGGGAGCTCCACACTTTCATGCGCGGCGCGACATCCATCCATAATAATAATTAGGCGTGACAGCTGAAGACGCTGATTGGGAACGCCTCTATACCAGGCCAACCAACTCCATACAAATCAACTCCATTGAAACCGTTTGATTATGCTACTGCTCGCGCTGAAGACGTTGCTGCCCGTCACTCTGCTCCACGCTGTCGTACCTACCATAATACAGGTTAGCCGGGCGAATAGTTTGCGTTAACCTTGGGGGTAAAAATCGTTCTACAATGGCAACTATTTCGAAATATTTTCTTTGGTTACTCTTTGTTATTTGCATTTGCAAAGCATCTGGTGTTAAAATTAGAGGACGTAAATTAAAAGTTACATTACAAGAACAAAGAGAAGTATTTTTGAAATATAAGGATAAGATTTCTCAACTGTCTTCGAAATACGACAAAAATGTTTTTACAGATATTGCAAAAGACTTAAATAACAAAATGTCACCAAAAGCATTACATCTTTCTTTTTTGCGAAATTTTCCTGAATTGTGCCATAAAAAAAATATTACTGTCGAGTACAATGTAAAAAAGGACACAGAACCCAATTTTAAATAAATTCATTTTTTTTTTCAATTCAGTTTTTTCTATTGATTTCAATATCTACAGTTGTTCGTATTAGTATCACCAATACACGGATTTTCGTCCATTAAAGAAAACACCTTAAAATATACTTATCCTACATAAAACCTACAATATTGGTTACCCTACTGCAGTGTTTGTATGGGGAAATTTAAATGGTCAATATCTTTGAAACTACGCAAAGTTTCTCCGTCACAAATTCAGGTTATCATTATCGTCCCCGTCACAACATTTTGAACACATTTCGAAGGTCGTAGATCATCAGGCAGTGGAGATAAATGTGTCCAGCCATCTTGAACTCAGGTTGGCTGGACATTAAGTTTTTATTGATTTCTCGTAAACCCTTACATGTGACGCCATAAATCAAACGTTATTACTGTCACACATTGCGTCACCAAGTATTAGTAAAGGAACCATATTCGAAAACGTCCCCGTTATTGAGATTCGGAAGTGCCAGCCATAAGTTTTATACGTAAATTCAAGATGGACACAGATTTTTGCATTTTTCTACTAAACCACTGTACTTATCACAAAACTTTTAGCTTGGTGCCCGTCACAAATTTATGTGACGCCCGTTGATATGCAAAAAGTCGTCAAAATCAATCACTTCCGTTACCGAGATTGAGAGACCAGCGAAAAGTGGTTTTTCAAGATGGCTGGACACGTTTTCGATCGATTATCTAAGATTCTGTAGCGTCACAAATTCTGAAATAAGGGTGTTTAGCCGTCACATAAAGTGACCTATTGACCTAGTTAAATGCAAGCTATTTTGGTAATCGTAACCATATTCAAATTCAAATAATTTATTGTGGATTATAGGTTCATAAGATGTTCCGTTAAAATCGGGTAAGTCTGCTTTGTCCTGCCATTGAGGCATACAAAAGTCATGTCACAAGTAACAATAGATGTGTAGTTAAAGACATACATCCAATTGTCATGCAATACATTATGATTAAATTAGTAAAATATTTATGTCCAATTACAAATATTCATTCAATGGATTCGCTTTAATGTATTGTCATCTAGAAATTCTCATAAGATTTACTTATCAATAATTCGAGAGATTTATGTCGCTCATAGTTCTGAGACAAATAAACATATAACAAATGCATCCGCAAGATGTTAACCATAAAACATCAGTACTTACTTAACCTATGCAAATAATGCCAAGGACTCAAAAACAATTTAAATAATAATAGATTTAAGTGTTTAGAACACAACAAAGGTTTTACGGCGACTCCATGTTATTGATGTTCGAAATCAAAATGGTGGTACCGTTTCCGTGTAATAAAATTGTTATTTGAATTGTTTATTATCGTTTTAAGTGCTTTACGATGATCTAAGTACTAACTGACTAAAAATATAGTTTTACATGTCCAGTCACGAGTAATAACATAGAAACGGTCTTTAAATCCAAATTCATGTAGCAACATTAAATCGCAAAAATAAGTATGCAAATTGTAAAAATAAGTCCAATAATTATGTAAACGTCAAATTGGGTCAAAATTAAATACACATTTTTATCAAATTTTCGTTAACAACAGATTACCAAAAACGACTATTAACGTTACATAATTAAGTACCCAAGGAAATTTCAAAAACATGTATACAGTACAGTTTCGAAATAATGTAAACAATTACAAAGCAGCAGTTTCAAGCAGCTTGGGCTGATACTTAAAAATTACATTGGAAGTGTAAACTTTTTACTGATTTTGCTTCGTTTATATTACTGTGAAACCAATGTATACCCAGTTTTGACACAGTTTGATGGTTAGGTTATTTAGAAAAAAAATTAATTGAAATGTTCTGATTCGAACCAAAGTGCTATAACATGATTATATTATATTATATTATAGCTAGCCCGACAATATGGGCTAGCTATAATACACCGCACCGCACCGCACCGCACCGCACCGCACCGCACCGCACCGCATGCTGGGCTGGCTGAGGAGTGGAGGGAGGCCTTTGCCCAGCAGTGGGACAATATCCACTGCTGGGCAAAGGCCTCCCTCCACTCCTTCCAAAGCTCGCGCTTCTGCGCTACTTCTTTCCAATTCTCAAGGAAGACATCCAGGTCGTCCCGCCATATCCTTCGTGGTCTACCGCGACCCCGTGTCACTGTTTCAGGGCACCAATCCTGAGCTTTACGGGCCCACAGTTCGTTCGGCATACGACAGCAGCATACGACATTTTTTTTTTCAGTATACGGTATCATGAAAAAAAAAATGTTATCATGTTAGAGCACTCTCATCAGGTTAAATATGGGTATACATATATGTATCATTGATACCTGTCCAGTCCCTCTTGTGACCACGAGACCAACTGAGCTGTTCATCATCATCAATACAACTAACTTAGACATTCTTAGGTATCAAGATTTGGTCCAAATATTGAGAATCCATTTCAATTCAGATCTAAGTTAGTTGCTTGTCAGTGCTTACTAACATGGTCGTAAGTTTTACTATCAGTTTTTGAGTCATGGATATTCGAATGAAGAGAAATTCTATTATAAGTCCTGACTTTCTCAGTGTAATATACAAATAAGCACTATTTATCATAACAGATTGTTTTATTCCAGGGCATCTTCTCCTACCTTCACGACGCGAACTACTGGGTGAAGACCGTCCTGAGATCCTTGGTGAACATGTACAGTCCAGAACCGTTCGTCAAGAAAACGGTGTACGAATACCTGTGGAACTTCACCGATCCTGTGCTGGACGTGTCCAGGAGTCTGGCTCCTGGCCTGGTGCCTGTTAATAATGCTGGGATGTTAGATAGGGTGAGTCTAGGGTTCTCAAGTTACACTAAGCAATAAGAGTAAAGTTCGGATGTTCAAAACTAAAAAAATACAAAGCAAAAACAAATCGTGTGTGCGGGGGAAGGAAGGGG
The DNA here is from genome assembly GCA_905163415.1 of Noctua fimbriata. Classification (NCBI taxonomy): domain Eukaryota; kingdom Metazoa; phylum Arthropoda; class Insecta; order Lepidoptera; family Noctuidae; genus Noctua; species Noctua fimbriata. The sequence goes on from LR990951.1 coordinate 7,147,409, forward strand.
AGCTCCTTTGACATCCTGCACTACTCAAATAATATGATATGATGCCTAAGATGCTCGTTTTTTTTCGTATAAAATATTCGCAATTGCATTAGCATCCGTGAATTTAATTTTTTAATCAGTCGCCATTTATCTATGTCTCCGATTTGACTTCTACGACTAATCAGTCACGCGTATCGAATGCACATATAGTTTTAGCATTGAGAATTTCTGAGCTGATCCAAAAGTCGCAACGTATTTCTTAGTTGTGGCGATGCTTGGGGTATGCAGTGATGAGTGCAGGCGGTTCATAGTTATTTGATTGTTGTAACGGGTATTCAAAAGCCCAAAAATTCTTACCAAAAGTAATCGAATTCCGCAAACACTGGATTCTGGAGGGTCAGATAGACAGTTACTCCATGTAAAATACTGGTTTTTACTTAGCTGCAATCGGTAAGGCTTGAAGTCAATGGCAAATATTATAATGAGGTGTAATTAATTTTTTAGGTCTACTCCGACTTCACAGACGAGATGACTGTGAAGATAGGTCCTCAGTGGGGCCACAAGGAGTTCTTCCAGATCGATCGGTTTAGAGGAGAACCACAGCTGCCTGGATATGATCCTGATGTAAATATTACAACCTATGTTCTTTTAGGCCTTCTTATCCTTTGTATATTATGTTACTGTTAGTCTCCGTCATCCCAATGCTGACCAAAATAATCATAAATTTTATTTAAATTGGTGTTGAGTCTTGCCAAGGTGTATCGTGTTACCCAGTAACTCGGTGAGAAGTTGTTTAAGTTACATAGGTAGTCGCTCCATGTAAAGTACTGCATCCATCCACTAGAAGCCGACCCCAACATAGTTCGGAAAAGAAAGTCTACCTAGGCAGATGCTGATGATGATGATGTATATTTTCCAGGCCTGTCCAGACCGTATCTTCGGCTCCACTGAAGGTGTGATGTACGCACAGCGGCTGACTAAACAAGATGTACTGAAATACTGGAGGAAGACTGTTTGCAAGATCATGCCGCTTTATTTTGACAGTAAGTTGAGTTCATCTCCTTCTTCTTTTATTTTACATATTTTCCGATGAATCCTGCTGGCACACAGACCTCCTACCATCTGTTTCATATGAAGTCATGTCCAATTGTCCAGTAGAAACTAAGTGGCCTTACTCACTTCTTCTAAATGGCATATGTAAAAATGTAAAGTAAAGTAACTGTAAATTGGATTAAAAATATACGTTCTCATGTTAAAAATAAACTGACTTAAAGATAAGCAAATCAAGTATCTTGACTTGACTCGCGAGGTTGTCGTCATGTGGGATGTGAGCTCAGCGATCATTGTGCCGATAGTCGTTTCAGCCAATGGCTTAATTGCCAAGAGCCTCAACCAATACCTGATGAGGCTCTCGTTAGGCAGCTGGATCAAGGGCTTGATTCAGAAAGTGGTACTCCTGGACGAGGTGCGTATTGTTAGGAGGTTCCTCTCTCTGGAGCCCTGACCGCCGGTAGTTTAGACCATGTTCCCGATACCGATGGGCTACTATTTATATATTTTTAAATGTTTTTTATATTAATTTGTACAGGAATATTTAAAAATGTAAATCGTATGTACAGAAATGAATAAAGGTAATATAACTGCCTTAAAACTAGATGGAGTTGGTGTTCCCATATCTGAGAACTCGACGAGAAGAAACACCGAAACTCTCTCAGAGAACACAGTATCTTTTAAAGCTCAAACATAATCGCGTTCAAGTCATATGAGGATCATGTTATTCAATGAATACAGAGCAGTGTCTGAGGTAGTCTTTTAAAGACCACGGTGATCTATATGAGCATTTGCGTAACCAAAATCCTTCAAAAGCATATGATTAACAAAATATCTTTCTCCTTTCCAGGCGAGCTCACGATGCACAACGTCCCACTCTATCGCTACAACCTGTCAGAGAGTGTCTTCGACCGCGTCAAGAATGGCACTGACTGTTACGACACCGACCCGAGTCTTCACCAAGGACTTAGCGACGCATCGAAGTGCTACTTTGGTAAGAATATTTATATATATATATTTATACTAAATAGGCTTGCGTTTGGCCGCTACTCGACAGAGGTGAAGCGATGTTGCGACCTTGGATGGAGCACGCTTGCTAGAAGAAACCGATTCACTCGAACTTTGAAAAGATAGATTTGATTTCTTTTTGCTATTCATGAATGTACCACTGCTGGGCAAAGGCCTCCCCTATATTTATTGCAGGAATTCTTTTTATTCGCCACTTCTAACCACCCATTGCAAGACTTGGATTTATCTACGGGTTTTCATCAAATCCAATTGTGTGTCTGAATTTGGATTTCTAGGACTCGTAAAGAGAGAAATGCATAAAAGAAAGCTTCACATGCAATTTCAAACACCTTATTATTTACTAGTGAAGCTTTAAGGGCACTATCAATTCCAATACATATGGCCTATATTGATGATTTCGTGGTGCATTGAACGCCAAAGATTTTCAATTGTACTATCTGTTGAAGTTTGTTTTGATCAAAAATATACTTGACTACTACAAATAAATATGACTGAATATACTGTGACCACTTCAAGGTTGCGTTGCTTGTCAAGTAAAATTACATCGATATGTCGAACTTGGTACATTTATTTTAGATCTGTGTTTTCCCACCTGCACATGTATAAGTTGTTTGAAGTTGAAGCCACTTTGTGGAGCCCTGACACTTCCAGCAGGCGTGGCAGTAAAATCTAAAAGTATCAGTGGCTTTAAACGTAGAAAATTATTTTTAACTTTTTGTTTCAGACTTCCCTATGGTGGTGTCGTATCCACATTTCTACGCAGGTGGCGTTCCGAAAGACCGCTTTGTAACCGGTCTCACGCCAAACAGACTCAAACACAACTCTTACGTTATTCTGGAACCAGTAAGTATATAATATTTATAGCCTGAAAATCTGGTAACCACTCTTACCAAGGGAAACTGTAATTGCAGTAACTGGGTTGTGGAGGTCAGGTAGGCATTCGCTCTATGAAAAATACTGGTATTTGGCTGCATCTGGTTAGACTGGAAGCTGACCCCAACATAAACCTATTGACCGCCACGGACGTCTATGGACGTCAAAACGTTAGTGCTTTAAAAAGTGTTATTTTCGACGTGCTATGCCGTCCGAGGCGTCGTGAGCACTTTTTGATTTGACGTCTATAGACGTCCGTTGCGGTCAATAGGTTAAGAAAAAGGCAGGCAGGTGATCAGAGATGACCAGCCTTAGTAAGACTGGTTGTCTCACTTTCGGAGTTCTGACTTCCAATAACGACTGTCAAATGTCTACGAATGACAGCCTGACTTTTATCTGTTGCTTGCTTATTTTTATCCCTTATAATCTCTATCTTCTCTTACAGTACACCGGTACGCCATTTGAGGCCGTGGCCAGAATGCAGAGCAACCTTAGAGTCCATGATCTAACAGGATTCGATGAAAAGTTTACCAAACTGTCCAATAGTGTGATACCATTGTTCTGGGCTGAATATGTAAGTATCAAAGGTTGGATAAAGTTTTGTCCAATTTCGAATCCTCCGAGTCAGTTTTTTTTTGTATTTCAAACTTTATTTCAACGGTGGTTCTTTATACAAAAACTTGCCTCCTTTAGAACCAAGTCTAAAATGACAATTTTGTAATAAGAACTTTACTTTACTTTATTTAGTTGGAGTAAAGTTCAAATGTCATAAACGGGCTCGGAAGCATTGGTAGGCCTCCCAAATTGGTCAAATCTTCCTAACGTCACCTAACTACAGACCTTTAACAGTTATAGTTTGGCCACTTTAAGTGTGCAGTTCAAGGTGGCGCTGCTTGTCAAGAAAAAAATGCATCGATATGTCAAACTTGGTACATTTATTTTAGTTTTGTTTTCCCGCCTGAACAGATAAGTTGGTTATAATCCAATTTGTTTTACTAACCGCCATTTTTTGTTACAGCATCAAGAAGGCTTACCATCACACATACGAACGGCCATATTCTTCACTAGAGTGATTCTACCACCTTTATCAACAATAATATCAACGTCTATGATCCTTCTAGGCATTTACTTACTAACCAAATTATTATACAGAAACAATTTAGAAAACGATAGCCTAAAATCTATTCTAATATTTAAAAGTAAAAATGCAACTAAAAATAAAATACTATCGTTTGAAAAAGAATCGTTTTTGAAAGCTAGTTAACTTTTTAGACGTCTATTATTATGTATGTCTTTGAGTCGATATTTTCTGTACAAAGATGTTTTAATGCGTGGACATAATCGGAATTAGCCGCCATCTTGTCTTGTCAACGTCAATCGACCGCCAAAACATTCTTGTAAAACTGTAAATGAGTTCACACTGCAAAAACTGGTTTGACTCGCAGAACTCAATTGGTAAATAGCTTAGTAGACAAAAATTAGATTTAATCAAAGCTACAGCAAAGATTAGTTTTATAACAATTTATTTATAGAGAATGTAAGGTCTGACCATTGCAGAAGTTAACATAATGTAAAAAACAAACTGAGTTGGCCCTTTTATGCTGTACGATTCACACACTTTCCCAATAACTGTAAAACTAATGGCGTTAGCATAGCTAGCTCCAAGCATCGTATCATTGATTAAACATCTGTTAATGTAACTTTATATTTTAAAATAACTGGACCTCATTGGTCAAATAGGACTTAGCTATAGTCACGCCATCTACAATAAGCTTTGATAGGCCTTACCGATACATTTATTTTATTTATTTTATTTTTATTTTATTGTGTTAGGGTGGCTTACAGCTAACAATACACAAATTAATAGCGAGGCAAACAACAACAAGCCATTTACAAGCCTCCACAGTTAGCATTAAACTATTGTTGCACAAACTAAGAACTAAGAACCAAGCATAATATCAAGAACTAAGCATAATGCAGTAACAAATGCAGATTAAATATTAAAATTAAACGCCTGCACAAGCAGGCACGCAGGCGCAAACACTACTAAGATTCATCATCAACAACACAGCTTTTAGACAAGGCAGTACTAATTGTCTCTACGCTGCTCGCAAACAAATCGATTGATGGGTGTTCGTTCATTACAACTTGGTTAAATGCTTTGATTGAGCGAGGCAAAAAAGAATTGCTACGGTAAACTGTACGAGCGTAAGGAGCACGAAGAAGATTTCTCAAGCGAGAATGCCGAGGTGGAACATTCAGGGACAGCTTAGAAAGAAGTTCAGGACACTCGATCCTTGACTGTGCTATTTTCACTAGGAACCGTATATCAGATATATTTCGCCGAGTTACAAGTGAAAGTAAGTGGAATCGAACGCATCGTTCCTTGTAACTCAGATAAGGGATTTTAAATTTATAACCTAAGTATCTCGTGAATTTCCTTTGTATTCGTTCCAATCTGTCTGAATGCACTGCATAATTCGGATTCCAAATTTGACTACCATATTCGAGGTGACTGCGGACGTAAGCACAATACAGAATTTTCAGGGTTTTCATTCTCTTAAACGAACTGGCATTACGTATAATGAATCCCAGGGCTTTGGACGCTTTTTTGGCAATATGGTCAACATGATACTCAAAGGTGAGCTTACTGTCCAGAAAAATACCAAGATCTCTGGTGACATGAGTTCGAGATAAAGGCTGATTTGCGATTGTGTAATTAAATATTATTGTTAAGTTCTTCCGGGCAAAGGTGATAACTAAGCATTTAGATATATTAAGATCTAATTTATTTATTCTACAATAGTTCACTAATCTAGATAAGTCAGCCTGCAAACGTATCGCGTCATTTAGACTCTTAACTGATGTAAAAATTTTCATGTCATCTGCAAACATTAAGTGTTTAGAATGTTTGAAACACTCGCTGATGTCATTAATAAAAAGAATAAATAATAATGGCCCCAATAGGGAACCCTGCGGCACACCAGAGGGGATGGTTGACCAGGAGGATATAAAGCCACTGAGCACCACTGCTTGTGTCCTATTTTGTACATAAGACGAGAACCATCTGTATAGGTCGCCCCTAATGCCCAAGTCGAAAAGCTTCCTCAGCAGAATATCATGATCGATTCTATCGAACGCCTTGCTGTAGTCGGTGTAGATTGCATCGACCTGGGATCCATTATCCATATGCTCAGTAATAAAATCTGTGAACAGGACCAGGTTGGATACTGTAGACCTTCCTCTCAGAAACCCGTGTTGTTGAGGACTCAGGCTAGAAACCACACTGCAGTACAACTGATTATAAACTATGCGCTCCAATACTTTAGCTAGTAGACAAAGTTTTGAGATGGGCCTATAATTTTCAATTTTATCTTTAGCACCCTTTTTATGGATGGGTGATATAAAAGCTGATTTCCAAACAGAAGGCACAATGCCTTCAGATATTGACCTTTTAAATAAAAGTGATACAGGTAAAGCTAGTTCATCAGCGCACTTAACTATAAACACAGCAGGCAAAGCATCTGGGCCGGCAGATTTGGTAAGGTCAAGAGATTTTAAATATTTATGAACAGTCAATAAGTCGATTTCAATTGTACCTAAATCACAGTTAGAAGCACACCCGGTCGAATCACAATTGCGACTTGCAGTGGAAGCGTCTAGGAAGGTTGTCCGAAAGTAATTAGCAAAAAGTTCACAAATGCCCTCTCCCGAGTCACTTCTACTGTCGCCATATGACATACTCGACGGGAAATTGCTGTTCATGCGTTTGCTTTTGACATATGACCAGAATAGTTTTGGGCTAGTACCTAATGCGGACTCAATTTTAGTCATGTAGGCCTTATAACAAAGCTGTTCGATATCATTGGCTCTATCACGAAGTATTTGATATGATAAGCGATCAGAAATATTACCGTAGACTTTAAGTTTATTGTAGTATTTAAACTTTTCTTTAAGTATCTTAATGAGCGCCGAGTTATACCAAGGTGGATATTTAAAGAGTTTACACAGACGCTGAGGGACGTGTTTATCTCTGATTTCGAATAACGTTGAGTAAAAATTCCCGACAGCTTCATCAACAGTACCTTTCAATATTATGTCGTCCCAGTTAGTGCCTCGTAGGTCCGATCGAATAAGTTCGTAGTTGCCTTTGTTATATTGATGCGCCATGCGCGCACTGGTGTTAAGTGATTGAGGTTGGACAGTAGCAAACTGAACTAACAACGCAGGGTGATATGAATCCTCGAGAGTTAGGGGTTCTAAACATGCTGAGACGTTGACGGGAGTATTTGCGAGGACTAGGTCTAGAATTTTCCCGTGCCTGTTATTAATAAGGTTAAATTGCTGTAAGCTACAAAAATCAATGGTATCAACAAAATGAGTAAACAAGCTAGTTTGGGGCACAATAGGTCTAATTCCATCATTTGAGGCCGTCCAAGTTATGGAGCTCATATTAAAGTCTCCAAGAATAATAAATTTATCTGCGGGGTGGTTATTCACTACATCCGAAAGATTGTCTAAGTACGCCTGTAACTGACTAGCGAAGCTATTGCCTAAATTCTGTTCACACAGATACAGAGTACATATGTTAAGTCGGTAGGTTCCTTTATCACAGGTTCTAAATTGAATAGAAATCCAAATATCTTCCGCACTGGATTGCCAGTCAACATTCTCAACTACAGCAAGTTCACGGCGAACCGCCACCAGCACGCCGCCACCACGCGCCTGCGCTGTGGCCGCATAGTCACGGTCGCGCCGCCACACTAGGTATCTATCGTCGAAAAGTTCACTATCCAATATCCCATCAACGAGCCAGGTCTCAGTTAAAGTGATTACATCATAGTTACATTTAGCTAAATTCCTGTAAAAGTTGATCGACTTCGTCCGCAGTCCCCGAACATTCTGATAATAAATGTTTATTTCATACATTATAGAACGGTACACCTACAAATAAGTGGTTCATTATAAAAGTGAGTAAATAATGCATGACAAATCCGAATAAGATGATAGAATTCCGTTTCCCAACAAAAAATATATTATCAAAGCTCAATGTACAGCGCAGAGACACAAACATTGTGAATAATTCACGTTTTATTTTATATAAACTATTGGTACATGCATAAGTGTTCGTTATTACGGATAGGTCAGAAAAAAACTTTAAATATATGTTTAAAATAACATAAAGACCAAGACAGTTAATATTTATCTCCAAACGCAAAACACAAAGCTCGATCAAGAAGCATTTTAAATGAACAAAAGACAACTCAACACCCATCAAAACATATTTGTTAGCGAGCCAATGAACATATCTATAGCAATATATTACACACTTCGGCACAAAAGAAATCGGAGCGTAACAAACAAAGCGAGTATGGTCAAATGGACTTTGGACTGGGATAGGCGATTCAATGTTTCGCACGCTGCTAATTAGTGACACTTTCGATAATCGTATAAGCTTTAGATTATTGTTTATTAGGCTTAGCAAAGATGAGATGAATTTAACCTTATGATATACACAAGCAGCGTTGAAACTAGGCAATAAATAAAAATAGACATAGTAGTAGAAATAGACTAATGAATTTTCTGTAGGTCCCGTTCCGTTGCAACGATGAAAGTCTTGGTGGTGGCATCTCGTTTTACAAAAATCTTCATGTGTTTCACCCACACATATTGGAAGTTTTTTTCCTTGGCTAGGGATTTAGTTTGCGAAAGCAACATTTTGTTCTTTATAGTCAGATGATCGTTAACAAAAACCCTGCCCGTGCTAGCGATTCCAATATGTTCGGGAAGTAGGGGATCCTTGCAGGAACGGGCAGCCGCGATAAAATCCTCTTTCACATACCTGTTCATAAAGGAAACAATGATGTTCTTGCAGGTAGATGCGTTAGTCGGTATCCTGTGTACAAAATTAATTTGAGTCTTCATAATGGGGTATGAAACTTTGTCACCGATTTTTTTCACTATATCGAAGAGGTTCTCTCTATCCTTCATCGGCACCCCCTTAATTTCAACATTATTGCTGCGGAGCCACTGATCCATGTCCTGATGACCGTCCTCAAGCCTGACAACCGCTGATTTGGTGAGTGTTACGTCTATCTGCACCGCTTCTACCTTCATTAGCCTTTTGTCCAAAGCTAGAACCTTGCCAGGAAGTTCCTTGAGATTTGTCAGCTCCTGCCGTAAGAGTTGCACTTCAGATGCCAAGCTGGAGAGAGGTATAAGGTCTCGACGGATGCTGGACAGTTCACGCATTATTGTATCCAGTGTAACCGGAACAGGAACCACTGGTGAGGCTGTGCTAGAAAGCGATTGAGTGCTTGTATGACCTGGATTCTTACAATTAGCACATCTCCATGTTGCTTGACGCTCCCCGAGCTTGCGATAGCCCTTCTCCGTGACTCCAGAACACGGAAAGTCATAGTGTTTGCAACATACCGAACACTGAATCGCTTCAGCGACTTCTTCACCACACCTTCCACAAATAACCATAGTTAGTAAATTCGATAGCAGGTAACAACAATAATTGGTAACTTATATCGCGAACGACCGCTGACGACAAATGGTAGACGCGCGACGCGTTCTCGCTTGGACGTCTGATCGGAGCAGCGCTCACTCGGACACTGACTGATTTATGCCGTAGGAACTTACTGCGAAACTTAAAACCTGCAAAGATCCTTGGCACACTGTATTTTTTTTCGACTCTAGACATGCAAATCTTTTTTTATAGGGGAAAAGGTTTACAATGTAAATAAAGACTGAATATCATAATTTTCATGACATGGCCAAAGTATCCGCGAAATTTTAAATAAATTGAGATAATAATAATGTTTAACTTTTTTTCTTCTTATTATCTACCTCAATAATGTATCAGTTGAACTGGTAAGAAGAGTTTGAGGACTAGCTGCGGATATCGGACTCTGAGAGATAATCACCTCAGTATTGTATAAGTCGGTACGACCAAACCTAAAAACAAGTTTTTTTTCTTGTATCTCAGTATCAAAAAAAAAAACCAAAAAACGTTGAAATTAAATCACTGTCATCATAATATTTTTAGTTTGTTTTTTTTTAATGTTTTAGTTCGACATTTCTTTTTTTCCTTTTTAAATTGTAATTACAGGATTTTATTAACGTAAATTACTCAAAGTCGTTTCACACTTATTTTACCTCTGACTTTGCGTCACTGTCAAAAACTCAGTGATCTTTATTTTCGCAACAATACAGTTGCTGTTGCATTACAGCTGTCAGATAGGAAATAGTAACTGTGAAAAGACTATACTTAGCCCAAGCTATATTTTTTTATATTAAACTTTTTCTATTGTATAGTTAAAAGGTGTAAGTTAATTAATAATAATAAAAAATGCATTCAGGGGTAGTTTGTAGCTGTGATTGTTCCTAATTTAAAATAGTAGCATCAATTTTGCTCACGGTAGCTTTAAGGTTATTTTAAATAAACAAAACATTTATTAAATTATTGTTTTATTTTTCGCCCACATTTATGTTTAAGTCTCATGTAATAAGAGGGCGAGCCTATAGTAATCAACCTGACACAAATCCAGACTCGGTGGTTGAGACGGAGAAATTTCTAATGGAAAACATAACATAACACTGCTCGGGCAGTGTAATCTTGATGGGATTCGAATCCTGGATTTCAGCAGTCGCGCATGTGACCTCTAGACTAGCTATTAAATTATCGGCATGATATATCTAAAAGGTTAACTCATTCTGATGATTCCTATGAAAAAAGAAACGATGTCCCGGTTCAAACACTGAGCTTGAACTTGCCTAACAACGGAATGTCAACAGAATAAGAGGTCAGATTATACTGGTGTTATTATTACGGACGTATGGCTGCTTGCAATAAGGCGCTTGAGTTTATAAAAAAGTTCAAATTTCTCAAGGGTCTTCTTCAACATTGATTAACTTTGGAGCCATTCAAGTATTATGTTCGCAGAATTTCCATCATCCGAATGAACATTTAAGTTTTACAACAAAAAAAGCCCTGTTTCGTGTTTCATTTTCACAATAAACCACAAAACGCGCTTGGGCCACATTCCGTGCCGCTGAGTGTACTTACCCGAAGAAGCTTATTCGTTTTTATACACAGCCCTAGTTTTTTGCCATTACAATAAACATAACGTAACCAACGATGAAACAAAACGTTGTAAGATATTTTCATGCATTTGCATACTTTTTAATGTGTAGTTTCATTTAGTTGTGACGAATTTCGATTTATTCTACATCTGTATTAAAAAACTTGCTCGCCAACAACAAAATTTGAATTTGAAACCCAAAATCCTACGAAACTCATGGAAATAAAATTAATAAAACTTTGTTTTGAATTGATTTCTGACAGTAGCTGTCAGTGTCAATGTCAAAGAAAAGGCCTAACACCGTCTGAACTCCCTGCCTGCGTTGGAAATTCGCGGGTGTAAGCAAATTTTATTTATCTTTAGTTGTTCGTCATAGCCCTTTCTTTTTGTATTTTTAGTTTATAAAACCATTTTTCTAATGTCTTTCTATCAATACAAAAATATTATTTCATTTTATTGTCTAAACTTTTATGTAAATTAGTTGAACTGCGGTAACAATGAATGAAACTAAGAAAAATATTGAATTGAATAATGGTTGGACATTGTGTCCTTCAAAAAGCTTTCCTGGCAAATTTTATTATTTCAATGTGCTAAGTGGAGAAGCCGCATGGAGCCTAAACCAAGCTGATGTATGTATAATTGTAAATTACCAAAACATACCTACAGATAAACTTCTTACACCTTGTTAACTTTTGACATGACCTTTGAAATTATTGCTGTTTTGAAATCGCACGCATGTCAAAGAGGTTTAAAAGTTTTGGCCTGCGTACTTTCCGCCATGTTTTTTGCCGGCATCAATAGAAACAAGTATTTCTATAAAATATAATCTTATAAAGCGTCACGTTTCCGAATTATAACTTTATTTTGTTGTCTGCTGGCGTATTCATTCATCAAATCATTAGTTAAAGGGTTCACTATTTATTGCAATGGAAATAAAATAATAAGTTATTTACGAAGTTTTTCAACGAATTTTTGTTGTTAGTTTCGAAAGTAGGTGGTAAAACAACGACTCGCGGTGTTTGCTATAAATCTTCATGAATATTTCCGTAAGTTTACCTTTGTATCGCCGTAGGACGACTTCTTATCTATGTTTTGCTCTGCACCTCCAGTTGAGTTCCCAACAATGCAATAATATTTATTTATGCATGAATTTTTAGAGTAGCTAAGTGTTTGTGTTGCATATAAAATTGACCCATAATTTAACAGGACCATTTAATCATGCTAGGAAATTCCTATACATCCTACACACACAGAGACATGTAAGCTAAACATTAAATTACAATAACCATCGACAGCAATTTAAAAAAAAAAACAATTTTGTTTCCAGAATCAGGATATAAAAAAAGAAACCAGCTTTCACAAAATAACAGACAAATATCACGGTTATCCTGAACCAACTACGCTGCCGGATGAAACTACGCCCATAGCCCAAAATGTTTTAACTAACACCCAAAGACCACAATGTCTACAACAACAGATTCCTAATACCCCACAACTGCCTACGTTTGGCCAAGCCATGTTTCCTAAATATGTGGCCAATGAACCAGTAATTCCCAATATTGTTTGGACTTCTGTACTATTCCCAATGTTCTGTCCGGAAAGAAAACCAATGTTTGACAAAATCACACAAATACCAGATTTTGAAAGAGATTTTTTTGCAAAAGCTACTAATATACCGTTATGTGAACGCTTTAAAAATTACGAGCCACCTATTCTTAGTTTTGATACAAAAAATAAGACCGCAAATCTTTTACTAAAATATGAAACGTCAACTCCAAAAAATTCATTTCAAGAATGCGTTCCTGGATCGCAGAATGCCTTTCCAAAATCATTGATTAAGGAACCAGCATTAAAATTGGAACCGAAATTACGTACACCAAAAATTCCTATTGTTTTCAATAGTAATGAGAAACCAATCATAAGTGTCACCAGTAACATTGAAAGTATTAAACCAAGTGCAGAGGTTCCTAAGGCTGTTCAGAAAGACAGAGTTTTGAAGAGTCTAGAAAGCACTGATTTGAGATTCCTCTTGCTGGCAAAGAGAAGATCTTCGGATACAACTGGAGCAGTTGAAAGTAAGTTTTATCTTTTCCATAGCCCATACTGTCTTTGATGGGCCATAGTAAACATTATATAGAGCCCTGACACAGGCAGAAGGTGTCACAGCAGTCCTCATAGAACATGGTGAGACTAGCTGGACAAAATCAACAACCAGTGATCCTCATGAGCTCTAGATCATATGAACTTGAGGACCACTAATCAGAAGTCATGGGAAGATGCCTTTGTCCATCATTGGAATCGGGCTACCAGTAACATATTGTCTCACCGCTGGCCAAAGGTGTTCTCTAGTCGCATGCGCAGTATCACCGTGTTTAGGTCTTCACATACAGACTACTCATAGTAAAACATTGAAATATAGGTTTTATGTCATGTAACTTAACGTAGAATTTTCAACAAGGCCATAAGTGTATGATGCGTGGTCTATGCGTTTACTTCTTTCCACAACTTGCTTTAAAGCTCACATTTCATTACCGAAAGACGTGGATTCGACGTCGAGTTTGTGCCTTTTTTCCACTTTATTGTTGTAGGAGCTTGTGGCTAAATAATAACAGCCACTCGGATCAATCTTCAGGTTAAGCTGCGCTAGCCCAGGTTGGTCTGTGAATGGGTGACCACCCATTACATACCGAGTTTCGAGTTTGGGTTGTATATGCTTTCCATATTAAGCTATTTAGATATATTAGCATGTCTTGGCTGAAATTTGTAGATCTTTGACAGTGGTCCGAGGCAGTCCATAGTCCGAAAGTGTGACAACCAGTCGTACCCGGGGGTATCGTAATACCCAGTACTAACTGGGTTGTGGAGGTCAGATAGGCAGCCGCTCCATGTAAAATACTGGTATTCTGCTGCATCCAGTTAGCTGGAAGCTGACCCCAACAATAAATAGTTGGGAAAAGGCTAAGCAGATAATGACGATTGTTCATTGAGCCCAAACCCTCCCCTTTATGCTAAATTCTTTGCATATTTTCAGGAAAGAAACAAAAACTAAGTGAATCAAAACCTCTGACTCTCAAGCAAAAGGTAACATTTAATCTAAACAATGAAACAGATAATGGCACCACTAATGAAAAGAATCAAAAAGACATAGTAAGTAAACACTGTTTTAAGCTTTCACGGTTTAGAATTAAACTTGTACTGTCAATTACGGGATATCTTCCGTGATTATATAATAGATATAATATTATTTTATTGTTATATCGGGAGCTCAAAATAATTAACACAGAAGATAAGTAAGTGACAGTATAAGTTTTGACATTGTAAGTATCTACAGGGTGTTAACAAACCCTTCACATAGCCGTCAACCAAGCATTATGTACATCAAACTAAGTAACTTTACGCAAAAATTATTGCTGGGAACCTTGATTGGAACTTGAACCTGGGAAACGTGATTTTTCATCTCAAAAAAAATGTCGATTGACATTTTTTTTGAGATGAAAAATCACGTTTTACGGTAGGACTCGATGGAAAGCACTCAAAGCATTGTGCTGCTGGATGGGTTGAATAGTACGGGGGTCGTGGAGGTGTGTAAAGTAAAAATCGTACATTAAAAACATGTATTAAAAAAAAAATACTTGTGAAAAAGTTGGAACTTTAGCTCCAATATCTCCGTGACTAGAGGGTTCCCAGGTATGGTCTAGAACAAAAAAAATATCGCAAAGACGGGGAGAACAAGTGGCTTTCGGCTATTTTAAGGGGTTTAGGGTTTATTTACACCCTATAAACTGATCTTCTATAGCTATAAAAATAAATAAAACCGAAGTGTCTGTTTGTAATTTCAAATAACAGCTTTTTACTGAATGCATATGAAAGTATACAGGGTGAATTTTTCAAGTGGGCGTGGATAGCCAAATCCGAAACTATGAGGAATAATGAAATATATTCAAAAGAGTCTCGAGCCCGATTTTGATGAAAACTAAAACTGCATCATTAGATTTTTGGAAAATCAATATTCCTAGCCAGGAATCGAACCCGTTGATTTTGAAAAAAATACACGCTGTATTATTACATCATTCGATAGTGTCGCTATTAAGGATCAAATTCTGGGAAGTAATGTGTAATTTTGTCCGTCTGTTTGTTCGTGCTAATCTCCAAAACGGCTGGACCGATTTTGATGGGGCTCTTATATACAACATAAGTTTTAGTATATGCGAAACCCGAAACACGTGTCTAGTATTTCTATGTAAAGAATCTATGAACAAAATTTCAAAACTGTATCATGAAAAATCACAAAGTTATAAGCTTGTTCTGTTACTTAGTGCTCCCTACAAAAACATGCTCACCTCGCGGTGAGCTTCCCCGCGCCTCGAGCGTCGTCTTGCACTCATAGATAAATAATATGGCAGTAGGTACCTAACCGTACGGCGATTGTATTGTAATTAACACGTGACAACATTTTCCATCACACTTACAGGCTTTGGACTGTCGTAATGGTCAAGTGTAGGCCGATATTATTATGTACTTTATCCGTAAAAGCAGCCGTAAGTGATAAAATGTAGCTAATGTGATCTGTTGCACTTTATGCCAACCATTTAAAGTTCAAAATGGATGAAAAGTGGTAATTATCACATTATTGAACCACAGCAGGCTGTAGGTACAAATAGTAACTTTCTACAATTAACCATCTTGGCGTGTTTAAAAATGTAAATGATCACACACACATGGTTACACGATACTTATTACATACGATAGGTACACGATCAACACAACTGTAAGGCTCACGGCACCGGCGCCGGGAGCGTGACACGTGCGCATTAACCTGTAGCATCCGGCCGACTGAAGGGGTTGTCTCACCTCCGCGCGAGCGCACGGCGGTGGCGATGCGCCCGCTCCTTGTGCCTATGACTTACCGTGAACTGTGTTGTGCGCGTATGATTTCGGATACTACTCTTTAAAAATATTTTTGGGACAAAATATAACATGGTTTAAAAACTATTGGAATCGATATAGTTAAGTACTTATTCTGAACAAACTATATTCAGGTTTCGCATATACCATTAAATTAAATACCACATGTCAGCTAGCACGTACATGTTAAACAGTAGCGCTTGCGACCACTAGACCAATGAAGCCAAATGGACATAAATGCCTAATACATAAGTATCTTGTTTTTATTTTCAGCCAACATCAAACCAAACCCGAACCTTAAACACTCCAGCATTAATCAAAGATAAAACTATAACATTTTATATGAAAGATAAACCTAAGATCCACACCACCACACCACATGCGGAACAACCACCAACATTCCTACCAACTGCTATCAACCAACCACCAACTGCCAACCAGCAACCAACATTCCTACCAACTGCTATCAACCAACCACCAACTGCCAACCAGCAACCAACATTCCTACCAACTGCTATCAACCGACCACCAACTGCCAACCAGCAACCAACATTCCTACCAACTGCTATCAACCAACCACCAACTGCCAACCAGCAACCAACTTATAAGAATACAACTTGGTATATAGTGGTTGATACAGATGTATTATTACTGGATTATGAGTTGATAGACAGAATTGTGCTGTCGGGTAAGTATTGTCTTATTTTAATGTTTAGATAATTTCATTAATACTGAACAAGAGGACATCCGTAAGAGAACCAAGGTTACCGACGTAGCCCGAAGAATAGCCAAACTTAAGTGGCAATGGGCAAGGCACATTGCTCGCAGAACGGATGGCCGATGGGGCCGCAAAGTTCTGGAGTGGCGACCGCGAACCGGAAGACGCTGCGTTGGAAGGCCTCCCACTAGGTGGACCGATGACCTGGTGAAGGTTGCAGGGATCCGCTGGATGCGAGTCGCACGGAAGCGGTTAATATGGCGGCACTTGGGGGAGGCCTATGTCCAGCAGTGGACGTCTTTCGGCTGAAATGATGATGATGATGAACAAGAGGTAAAGGGAGGATCTTGTGGCTAAATAATTGCTGCTCGGGTCGATCTTTAGGTTAAGCCGCGCTTGCCGTGGTTGGTCTGTGGATGGGTGATCACGCATAACATAATGAGTATCCTCCCTGCCTCGAAAAGCACGTTAAGCCGTTGGTCCCGGCTGTCATTTGACAGTCATTACAGGTAGCCAGTAGCTCGAAAGTCTGACAACCAGTCTTACCAAGGGCTATCATCGTGTTACCTAGTACTAACTGGGTTGTGGAGTTCAGATAGGCAGTCGCTCCATGTAAAATACTGGTATTCAGCTGCATCCGGTTATATTGGAAGCTGACCCCAACATAGTTGGGTAAAGGCAAGGCTGATGATGATGATGATGAATTGTCCTACTGCCCCATTCCTTCCACTTCTCTCAATGTTGTTCTCTACCACTTCATCATCTACCCTACCTACCTATCTAACCTACCCTACCTGAGTGACATGTGCTGTCAATTGCGGAAATTGCCAACTCTAATTTATTTAAGAACTCTTTTTTTTTTCCCCGTGCATTTTTCAGATATTTTAATAGTTATTCTGCTATTCGGGCCAAAGACGAATCCAAAAGATCAAAGATCTTTAAAATCGGTCCAGCCGTTCCCGAGTTATAAGTGTTCGAACAAACCCGACTTTGTTTTATATATTAAGAAGATGCTCAAACCATTCCACCTTTCTTTTTCTAGATCCAAAATGCCGACTGGTCATACCTTTCGCGGTGGTGGCCGACATAGAGGCGCTGTGTCTGGGCGACTGTAATGGCCAACAGCGAGTCATCAACGCTCGGCAGTTGACGAGGAAACTGGCGACGCCTCCACGACATTATATAGGTACTAGCTGACCCGCGCAACTTCGTCTGCGTTTGGATTTTCCCCGTTTTTGCAATCTTTTTCATAAATGCTCCGCTCCTATTGGTCGTAGCGTGATGTTATGTAGCCTATAGCCTTCCTCGATAAATGGGCTATCAAACACTAAAATAATTTTTCAATTCGGACCAGTAGTTCCTGAGATTAGCGCGTTCAAGCAAACAAACAAACAATCTCTTCAGCTTTATAATATTAGTATAGATTACTTGATGTCATGGCAGTTCTGTCATACAAGCCGAAAAGCCCGGCTTGCCTTACAATCAAACTCAGTTGATATTTGTTTAAGTGAGTCATCAACGCTAGCCAACTGACGACGAAACTGCAGCACCTCCACCATATTATACAGGGTGTAAACAGACCCTTCACATAGCCGTCAACCAAGCATTCTGTACATCAAACTAAGCAACTTTACGCAAAAATTATTGCTGGGAATCGATTTTTTTTTTTTTGTGGTGAAAATTCACGTTTTACGGTAGAGCTCGATGGAAAGCACTCAAAGCACTTTGCTGATGGATGGATTGAATAGTACGGGGGTCGTGGATTCATGAAAATTCATGTTTTTAATGTAAAATTTTTACTTTACACACCTGTAAAGTAAAAATCTTACATTAAAAACATGAATTAAAAAAAAAAAAACTTTTGAAAAGGGGAACTTTGACCCTCAATATCTCCGTAACTAGAAGGTTCCCAGGTATGGTCTAGAATAAAAAAATAAAAAAATGATCGCAATGACGAGGAGAACAAGTGCCTTTCGGCTATGTTAAGGGTCTATTAACACCCTTTATTATACAAATAAATAAAATTAATTAATTAGTGTCTGTTTTTAATTTACAAAATAACAGTTTTTTTTACTGTAATGGAAGTATACAGGGTGGAAGGGACACCGACGCGAAAACGGTTACCACGTATTCAGTACATCATTCTGAGCCCTCCCACAGAAATTTTCATCGGTTATTAAAAAAAAAACTGTTTCCTACAAAAATGCAACACCTACACAGTTAAAATGCATGGAACAGCTGTTTTTTTTTTTAATAACCTGAAAAAATTATATGTGCTCAGAATGATGTACTGAATACGTGGTAACCGTTTTCGCGTCGGTGTCCCTTCCATCCTGTATACGGTACTTCATCATCTGCCTAGCCTTATCCCAACTATGTTGACGTCGATTGATTAAATAATTTTGTCCACAGTCGAACCTCGAACTTTAGAAAATGGTAGCCTAGAAGTGACTACCGAGAGTATTCTTCAATGCTGCATGAAAGCTGTTAATAAGAATTATTATGTGGTAAGTAGTTGTTAACTGAGTTCTCATCATCATCGGCCTAGCGTTTTCCCAACTATATTGGGGTCGGCTGCCAATCTAACCGGATACAGCTGAATACCAGTATTTTACATGGAGCTACTGGGTAATACGATACCCCTTGGTAAGACTGGTTGTCAGACTTTTGGGCCACTGACTATCTAACGACTGTCAAAGATCTACAAATGACAACCGGGACCAACGGCTTAACGTGCTTTCCGAGGCACAGAGGTAACTCGGTATGTAATGGGCAGTCACCCATCCACAGACCAACCTAGGCAAGCACGGCTTAACCTAAAGATCGACCCGAGCGGCTGTTATTATTTAGCCACAAGGTCCTCTCTCTCCTCTCTTTTAACTGAGTTCTCAATTTCATTTATTTGATTCGGTAACTCTAGCGCGGTCACTAATCATATTTTAATCAATATACAGCTGCAAATTGTAAAAAAAAAATCCTATGTTCACAAAATGAATAAATGAACTTGAATTTGAAAAAAACACGTAAGAAATTTTGCATTTCGCGGGCTACCCTGGCGATTCCCTCTTAAAACCGTGTCATGTAATTTTGTTGTTTTATGTGAAACCCAACATTCTTTTTCAGATCCTAATAACGAATGACCCAAACCTTCAAATCAGAGCGATTTTACAAAACATACCGTCTTATAAACTAAATGAAATAAAATATGGGATTGATATCAAACCTCATACTACATCAGAATTCAAAAATATCCAAATTAACAACTCGACTAATGACATGGGCACCAAAAATCTATTTCAACAGAATTTAAGTCAATTCAGTAACTTAAACAATAAACCGGAAATTACTTCACAGGAGAAAACTATGACAGTAACACAAGTACAAGAAAAAAAATTGTATAACCAGAATTTTGGTTTATTTAATATTAAGAGTACAGTCAAAAAACAACTGTTTTTGAGTAGTGATAGCGGGACAGATAACAGCAACAGTGATAAATTGATTAATATTACTAAACCGAAAAGTATGAAAAATATTGAAAATATGACAAGACCTGATAGTGACGGAACTTCGGATATTAGTAGTGAAGTATCAAGTTTGAAATTAAAAGATAAAAATGTGATAAAACCTCGAAATGCGAGCAGAAATCCGTTTCTACCCCAAAATGTTAAAGAAAACGGTTTTGGTAACTTTGAAAATCGAATCCACAATCCTACTTCTGTTTTTAATTTCAAAAAGACAATTCCTAATGAAAAAGTTTTGAAACCAAATCTCGATAATAATGAATTTCAAAAAGATTCTTTGGAATATAATTTTGAAAACACAGAAAAAGTATTTTGCTCCATTCCGATTACAAATTTAAAACTTTTCGAAACAAATTCGGAACCAGAAAATTCTGTGAATCCATGTACTTTATCATTACGACAAGAAGCATTTGGAGATACCAGAGACAGTAGACCCTTAAATCCTTCACAGTCACGAATAAAAAAAATCATCAATACCATTAATAATGATTCGACAACGAAAACCCAATTTGAAAATAGTACTACGAATAACAAAGACGGCACAGGAATATTTAAAATACCTAAACGTTTACCTATCAAGAATGTAACACGAAATACGTCCGTTCAAGCCGAAAGTCCGACAGCGAATGACAAAATTGGGAGGCGAACGAACATAGATCCCATAGACGAGAATCTAAGGAGGTTCTGTATAAAAAGTAAGAATATGATGGTGAAAATAAAGACAAGGCTTGATGAATGGGTATGCTGTTATATGCAGATTATGGAAGAAGCTTTGGTTAATATTCTAGCGGTATGTCTTCCCTGTACAATTATTTTTGTTTTAGATTTTAAATTTTGCTATAGGGGTAATGACGTTTTTGTAATTTTGCTACACCGCTTTAAATTACCATCTTTGTATATACAACATTAGTTTTAGTTTATGCAAAACCTGAAACACGTGTCTAGTATTTTTATGTAAAGAATCTATGTACCAAAACTGTATCATGAAAAATCACAAAGTTATAAGCTTGTTCTGTTACCTGGTTGTCCGCACTAAAACGTGGTCACCACGCGGTGCGCGCCTCCAGCGTCGTTCATTTGACAGTAGGTACCTAAATTATTGCGATAGGTACTTAATATCGCTCAGTGTCCAACTTGTAACTTTTTTTAATATTTTTGGGACAAAACCTAACATGGTTTAAAAATTATTGGAATCGATTCAGTTACTTATTCTGAACAAACTATATTCAGGTTTGGCATTTACTAAAAATAATGTTGTATAACTCCGGTATGTGTGATCGTTAATCTTCTCAGAAACACTTTGACCAATTTTGATGTTTTTCTTCTACTAGCGAGTTCATTGACGGTCGCCCACTTTTCACTCTTATGCTCTGAGTAATAAAGTTGAAAAGTGGTCGACCTCCAGTGAACGTGGTGGAGCATGTGTCCCCTTGGTGACTTTTAAGGGCATTACATTGCTCGATGACCTTGATGATTTAATCCCTGTACTGGTTTTTGTTGACTTGGCCCTCACATTTCGCAAAATTTCGGTTTTTATTTATTATTTAAAAATATTAAAAGAAATAACAGAAAAAAAAACAATACAGATTGTTAAGTATATCATTACGTATTTGTTGTTACAAAATTCATGCCGATCTATTCAGCCGTTACAGAGATAATTTACAATTAAGGTTGAAAAAAGACCTATTTTCTACGATTAACCAAAAAAAAATGAGAAGGTTTATTAAAATTTTAAACAATACAATTTATTTGTGATGAACTTAACTATAACATACTTTTTTACACGGAAAACGCACGAAGGGATTCATCAACAAATTTCTTTGAACATACGCTGTTTTTGGGATTTGAGCCATGTAATGCCCTTAAGTATAAAGGCTGTAGAAGTGCCCTTAACGAAGCCGAAAGGCATTTGTTCTCCCTGACATTGCGATCATTCTTTTGTTCTGGACCATACCTGGGAACCTTCCAGTTACGGAGATATCGGGGGTCAAAATTCCAAATTTTTCTCAATTTTAAAATAAATTACTAGTTTTTAAGGTTATAACATTACTTTAAATACTCCCATGACCCGTCTACTATTCAATGCAGAAAAAAGTCGTTTCCTAGCAATAATTTTTGCGTAGTTACTTAGTTTGATGTACAGAATGCTTGGTTGACGGCTTCGTGAAGCGTCCGTTTACGCGTTGTATTTAGGCTTAATAGGTGTCGCTGATGTCGATATTTAGAAAGAACAGGACGACGTCTGTTGGGTTGCTTCATTGGACGCTAGCGCTGCTTCTGATTAGGAGGCCGTGGGTTCGATCTCCGGGTCAGGCAAAGTGAAATTAGGTTTTTCCGTCAGGAATATCGTAGTATCAACCCGAAGTCTGAATTTGCGCCCGGTTGATGGCAATAGGCTCGCCCCCTATTACGTGGGACTCAAACATAACTAAAGGAATGTGGGTGTACACCTCTGCTTAACCCCTTTGGGATTAATAGTGTGATGTTATTAATATTTCTAATAATTCTATTTTTATTTACAGAGAAACATCGTCTGTATGAAAAATACTGTAGCGCCATTAACATTGAAGGACACATTAAATTGTATTAAAATGTTGTATGACAGTCATACAAGAATAAGAGATATCACCAATAAACTATCACAGTTGCTAGACAATTGTATGATTTGTGTTCAAGGTAAGAATATTTTTTGACATTGAATTAAAGACACTTTAAATCTCTAATACTAACAAGTATTAGAGATTTAAAGTGCAAAATAACTCGCGTGACAGCCATTTTAGGGTACCGTAGCCAAGCAGCAAAAACTACAACCTATTACCTATTATACAAATACAACCTATTTACGGCGGATAAAGTCATACTGTGCAGTCTATTAAAAACAGCGTTTTTACTGAATGCATTTGAAAATATAAATATACGGTACTTATAACAAACAAACATTTTTTTTAAATTTTTTCTGTCTGTTCGGGCTAATCTCCGAAACGGCTGGACTGATTTAGACGGGACTTCTTAGTAGAAGTCCCGTCTAGCAGATAGCTAGTGATATCATATGCTACTTTTATTAATTTTAGAAAATAATTTTAGGGTTCCGTGCAAAATTTTAAACCCTTGTAATTGTTAACAAAATCCGATTCAATTAAGGAAGTAAAATTTTTATAATCATTTCACGTGAACGGAGGTCGCGGGCAACAGGTAGCGGTAAATATTAATTCCGACTTCGGAATCCTTCATTGCACGGATGAGCAGTGGTGGCCCAAAGAGTAACGGACTCGCCTTATGAGGGTTCGAACCCAACCAGACTCATTACTTTGGATAATTTATTTCATCACCACTGCTCTCAAAATGGCGAAGGAAAACGTCGTGAGGAAACCGGCATCCTAGGACCAAAAATTCTGAAATCTGACATCCCGAACCCGCAGTGGGCCCACGTGGTTTATTATAGCCCATTTTCCCCCTCATCGAGACGATGAGGGGGAAAATGATGAGGGAGAGATTCTATCTGCTATACAACATTATTTTTAGTATATGCGAAACCTGAATATAGTTTAAGATTTTAAACTATCATGGTCACTAACATTATTACTTAGACAGGAAACGGGATATTTACCATGTTTACTATTGTTGTCGAGTTCCCGATATCAACATGGTAAATATCCCGTTTCCTGTCTAAGTAATAATGAATATAGTTTGTTCAGAAAAAGTAACTGAATCGATTCCAATAATTTTTAAACCATGTTATATTTTTTCCCAAAAATATTTAAAAAGTTAAAAGTTGGACACCGAGCGACTTTAAGTACCTATCGCAATAATGTAGGTACCTACTGCCAAATTATTATTATCAATGAGCTCAAGACGACGCTGGAGGCGCGCGCTGCGTGGTGACCACGATTTTGTGCGGATAACTAGATAACAGAACAAGCTTATAACTTTGTGATTGTTCATGACACAGTTTTGAAAAAAAAAATTGTACATAGATTCTTTTCATAAAAATACTAGACAGGTGTATCAGGTTTCGCATATACTAAAACTAATGTTGTATAAGTTATTCAGGACTTAGCCGGAGGTTAAAAGAGTCAATGGATTTTCTTGCCCACTCTTTTCCATATAGATCTACGCTTTGGAATGGGCAGCTACAGTACTTTCACAAGTATTATGCCTTGTGACTGGGACTGTAGCTTCATTTTATTGTTGTCTTTGTTTCGACAATTCAAAAGTGCCTGTAATTGGCCTACTTGAAATAAATGCTTTGATTTTGGTTGTAACAGTCCATGGGTCCATTTTGTTATCATTCATCATTTGCCTAGCCATTCCCCAACTACATATGTTAGGGTCGGCTTCCAGTCTAACCGGACGCAGCTGAATACCCGTATTTTACATGGAGCGACTGCCTAACTGACCTCCACAACCGTAGTAGAAGTAGTTTCATTTCATTTCATTTATTTATTCATTAACAATTTTCATTGTGTCTGAATGTTTTACAAAAAAGGAATTAAATACAACCTAAAAGTAATCCACAACTAAGATCTAACACATAATCAAAATCATTTTGCATGAATTCATAAAAAAAAAAAATAATAATAAAAATTTAAATTTAAATGAAAACTAAATAATAAAAAATAATAATCCTTAACATTACTTCACTGAAATGGTTACTTCAGTAAACAAAAATCTAATACACGTCCACAAACTTCCATAAATAATCTAAACATGTCAAAACTAAATTAATTCAAATAATCTAAACGTATGATAACCTAAGATTTATGGTGAGTTATAAACTCATCAACGGAATAAAAACATTTTTCTAATAAAAACTCCCTAAGCCTCTTTTTAAACAAAGTGGTTTTTTTATAACAGGCATCTTAAATCTTTGGGCAAGCAGTTAAACAGTTTCACCGCTTGATATCTAACACAATGTCTCACAATATTCAGTTTGGAACTAATTCCAAGCTTCAAGTATTTGTTCCGTGTGCTTTCCCTATGGTGTCTTTCTTCCTCCGTTTCATATTCACTAATGTGCTTTGCCAGGCTGGTCAAGACTGTTAATATGTACAGATTTGGTACCGTAAGGATAGAAAGCTTTTTAAAATATTCCCGACATGACTCGACTTGGGGAATACGAACTATTGTTCTGATCGCCCTTTTTTGTAGTACAAATGCTCTATCTGAGTTATACCTGTAGCTATTTTCCCATAGTTGAATACTATACCTCAGTCTTGACTCCACCAATGCATAGTAAACCGATTTTAAAATATTTACACAAAGTTCATCTCGCAGGCTTCTGAGGGCATAACATGCTGATGAAATTGATCCGTCTATGGCTTTTAGTTCATTTTTCCAGTTTAGTAGTGAATCAACATGAACTCCTAAAAATTTTACTGAGTCTACGACATCTATTTTGTCTCCATTTAATGTTACATCTAAACTATCACAGCCACGTGATGTAGACTTAAACAATATGACGTTTGTTTTTTTAGAATTTATGGTTAATTTATTAGCCATAAACCATGATTGAAAAGATTCAAGAGCCTTGTTTACAGTATTACTCAATGAGTCCGCAGTATCTCCGCTAACAATAGCATTTGTATCATCTGCGAATGCTATTAATTTCATATTTGAATTCAACTTTGTTGCTAGGTTAAGTAAATCGTTCGTAAATATCAGAAATAGGATTGGACCTAGTATCGAACCCTGTGGGACACCTGTCGTAACGTTTTGTAAGTTTGAATGGTACACTACTTGAGCATTATTCCTATTCAAGTTTTTTACCTCTACAAACATTTTCCTATTTTTTAAGTACGACCGAAAAAGCCCTAGAACTTGTCCCCTTACACCATAGTGTTCCATTTTAGCAAGCAATAGAGTGTGATTTACAGTATCAAAAGCTGAACTCAAGTCCAAAAAGATTCCAGCTACCCTAAATTTGTTATTTAATTTATCAACCACATCGTTAACTAAAGTGCTAATAGCTTCCGCAGTTCCAACACCCGTTTGATAACCGAATTGTCTATTATTTATAACTTTATTAATACTGAGATGAGTAACTAAACGAATTTTAATTAATTTCTCAAAGATTTTTGAGAGGGTTGGCAAAACTGAAATAGGCCTATAATTTTTTATATCCATCTGTGAACCTTTTTTATATAAGGGAATAACTTTCGCTATCTTTAGTTGTTCAGGGAAAATACCAGCATCAAAACATTTATTGAAGAAATCTGATAACGGTAACCCAAGAATTTTAATATGTTGCTTTATAACACATATAGGCAAGTCATCATATCCACTAGAAGTTTTATTTACCATTGACCCCACAACTTTTTCTATTTCTTCAGGAGTCACGGATGTCAAACACATTTCACTATTCACCCTGTCGGTAGATTTTTTTAAAAAGAGAAGTGAATTATTTTCGTCCTTAATATCCAAAAAGTGATTATAATTATTAAAATGTTCAGCGAATGCATTTGCAACTTCCATAGGGTCATCAATAATTTTATTATCCATTTTCACAAAAAGTTTATTTGTATATTTATGTTTATCTTTGTTCCTATGGCGATTTACTACTTGCCAGATTTCCTTGCTTTTATTTTTAGCTGCCTGTATTTGTTCCCTCACAGCAATACTTTTTGCACCTTTCACAACTTTCCGAAATAACCTAATGTAGTTTTTTTTATAAGTTTGTATGGTATTATGACAACTTCCACTATTTACACACAACAATCTCTTCATTTTACTCGACACCCTTATGCCTTTTGTTGTCCATTTTATACCAGTACTGTTATGTTTTAAAACTTGTGTTTTTTTTGCTTTCTGAAGCTACAATGAAAAGCATCATGAAATTTCTTTAGAAAAGAGTTAATTCCCGTAGAAGACCAGTCAATACCTAGCAGTTTTTTACTAAAAGTCTCGTGGTTATTTTTTGTGAGCATTCGTTTTTCAATAATAATCTTTTGGTTATTGTTTGTTATTTTTTCCATAACCTTATGAAGCTTTATTTCACAAAAAAGTCCTGCATGTCCATCTGCTAAGCCATTATGGTCCACGGAAACTTTTTGAATGTACGAGTCATCTAAGTTGGTGATAATATTATCTATACAAGAAGATGACTTATTTCGAATAAAAGTAGCCGTTTGAATTAAGGTTTTAAAATTATAACATCGTAGAAGATTAATAAATTCGGTATGCTTTTTATTTTCACAGAGGAGATCGATGTTAAAATCACCGCATATGATACTCTTCCTATTAAAAAAATATTCTAACATTATTTCGAATTTTTCCATGAATATTTTAAAGTTCTTTTCATCTGGGTTTTGATAACAGCAGCTTATGTATAATCCGGTGTCAATATCTTTAGTACAACATACTTCGAATGCTTCAGATTTATACAATTTATCTATTGGCATACAATTTAAAACTGATATATTCCTATGTCCCAAGATAAGACTACCGCCTCGTTTTTTGTTAGATCTAGTATTGTGTGAAACCAAGTTGTAGTCAGTCAGAGCAAATAAAGGTGCATTTAATTTGTTCAGAAAATGTTCAGTAACACAGATGAAGTCGAATTTTGGTACGAGATTATCTACATAAAATTCTAGTTCGTCTTTTTTATTGCTAATTCCACATAAGTTTTGATGAAAAATAGTTAAAGTAGCAAAATCATTCATGACTGTATCTTCTTGACTATTTTGAGAATCAAGCAATGTGTTAGGCTCGAAAAAAATCCTCATTTACTTTAGTCCTGTCTATTTGAACAGAAAAATAGTAGGGAATAGTTCCCTTCTGAACCCCAGCATTGGATGGCATACGAGTTTCGCAATCTGTAAGTTTTGTGATTACGAGATTACTTTTGACTTGAAAGTAATAGGGAATGATCCCTTTTATAGGTTCCTGTAAGTTAATGTTCGATTTCAAACTTGATTTGCAACTTGCCAATCTCTTTCTAATTTCGCTGGGATTTAAGTATTTATCTCTGTAATAACTACAATCTATATGGTAATTTAATGACTTACAAATATCGGATAGTTTTGTGGAAGTTTGTTGTATAAATTGACACTTTTTAAACTTACGACATACATTTTTTAAAGATAAGTTCAACTTATTGATGTCCAGGTACACGTTATTTACGACATTAAGAACGATTACAGTGTTATTATTGAATGTTTCTAATATAATTTGTAACTGAGACAAGATGAAGTTCAAATTATGGTCATTCTCGCCCACGCAAATTATGAGTTCGTCGTCCGTTGACAATTTGATATTAACGCAGTTGGCTACTATATTGTTGCACGGTGCATTTGGCTTCGTTTCGGCGACGACTCTGTAGGTTTCGTACTGAGTATTCATTCTTGAACGTGAGATGGCTGCCGCTAGCCCGACGCAGCGCTGAGATCCAAAAATGAACATCTTCCTCTCGGGTATGGTATTTTGCCCAATTTTGGCAGTGCAAGTCCTAACACTGGGGATGCTCACAACGTCCCGCTTCGGTTCCTGGGTTGTGGTTTCACAAGTATTGTTACTGCGTTGACTACGTAGCACCAATAGCCCAATACGCTCAGTAAGGGTAGCAATCTCTTGTTCAGCGGTCTGTAGTTGCTGAGTTAGGGTTAGAATGTCCTGCTTCAAGCGTAGTACGTAGTCACTGGTGGCGACTTTCAAAGTGGATGATGATGGAGAGGACGGTATAGAACTTGAGTTGTGCTGCTGTGACATAGCTTGCTTGTTTTTCTTAATACTTGAACGAGGATTTCGAAACATGGAGGAAGTATGGCACAAGGACTTCAAGGTGCTGTTTTCTGTTGTTAATTTGTCAATTTGTTTATGTAGATCGGTGTTTTCTAATGATACATTTCCCAGTTCCTCTTCCGTACTTTCCAGTTTATATGTGAGTTGAGCTATTATCTCCTTTAATTCTGAACTTGTTTCCAAGTCTGTTACAGTTCTGTCAACACTCCTTGAAAATCTGTTGGGAGTAACATATGACTCATCAGATGTTTCACAGTCGCTGAGTATATGGGAGTCAAATAACTGTATACCCTTTTGAACTGGGGAAAGACGTTTCAATGTCTCACATTCTCGTTTTGCCTGTGTATTTAATACTGCTTTTGGAGGCGACGCCGACGGGGTTCTTAAAGTTTGCTTTCTTCGTAAAGTAATATTAGATGACGTAGGGTCGGTTTTGGCGTAGATTTTATTTCTAATACACATCCTACATCTCCATTTTTTTTTCGCTTCTGAATCCTTAAGTCGATATGTAGGTTCTGGGTATCCAACGCAGTCAAATTCAAATCTATTAACACAGGCAGAACACAAGGCAGTACTTTTTATGTCAACTTTTTTTTTGCAAGTGTGGCATGTAACTAGTGGTGCCGCCACCTTGCGATCACTTCTACTGTTACTTGTTGTGGTAGTATTAAATGACATTGTGTTTTTGTACTGGATAAACTTTTTAGATTTCAAATAATTATTATCATGAATATATAATTTCCGAAAAGTGAATTTTGTTCGGAGTGAGATTTGAACTCGCGACTTCTTGTGCGACGCAAGTTAATTGGCAAAAGTAGGTAGCTGTCTTAACTACTAGGCCAACTGTGTATTACGTAGACATCTCGAATTTTTTGAGTAGTTGCGGCAAAGTTTCAAATTATTTTTGCGACAGTTTAAAGTTCAAAATTACTTTTTCTTTGTGACGGTTGACGTTTAAAATTTTTATGAATCACTTTTTCACTTTGTTTTTGTTGAACTGTTTTTAGTACACTTATTATTGAAATAATTGAATCAATTGAATCACAGAATGTCTAATGGATATTAATATATAGGTTTATTGAGGATTGTCACTTGTTGTTATTGTTTTATGGTACGGTTTTTGAGCATATAAGTTTTGGTTTTCACACTTCACAGTTTGTGTATAAAACTCGGAGATAACACTGTCACTAAGTTATTGGTTAGTTCTGTATCAGTACACTAATTTTTATTCACTTTTGTACGCTAATAGTATTTTTAAAGATATTATAAAACACAGAACGATTTTGCCGACGTCAAACTAGACGAAGCGCCGTAGTAGTTGTTGTGTGTGATGTAGTAGGTAGTAGTTTCAGTACTACAATACCCCCGGATAAGACTGGTTGTCACACTTTCGTGCCATGGACTACTTGTAATCACTGTCAAAGATCTACTCGACAGCCAAGACCAACGGCTTTGGTAAGACTAGGGAACACCTTTGGCTAGCTGTGAGATAATATATTACTGTTAGCCTGATTCCAATGCTGGACAAAGGCATCTTCCCATGACTTCTGATTAGTGGCTCATGAGGACCACTGGTTGTTGATTTTGTCCAGCTAGTCTCACCATCTTTTTTGAGGACTGCTGCGACGCCGTCTGGCTGCGTCAGGGCTATGGAAAAGATAAAACTTACTTTCAACTGCTCCTTCAGTTGTATCCGAAGATCTTCTCTTTGCCAGCAAGGGGAATCTCAAATCAGTGCTTTCTAGACTCTTCAAAACTCTGTCTTTCTGAACAGCTTTAGGAACCTCTGCACTTGGTTTAGTACTTTCAATGTTACTGGTGACACTTATGATTGGTTTCTCATTACTATTGAAAACAGTTAGTACTAGGTAATACGATACCTCTTGGTAAGACTGGTTCATCATCATCATCATCATTCTCTTGCCCTTATCCCAATTCATTTGGGGTCGGCGCAGCATGTCTTCTTCTTCCATACTTCTCTATTACTCGTCGTCTCATCCGACACCTCCTTTCTTGCCATATCATTCTTTATACAGTCCATCCATCAAGACTGGTTGTCAGACTTTTTTGACTTTTCAGACTGGGTCCATTTTGTTATGATTTTCTAAAAAAAATGATATATTTTTTTTTTCAGGTAAAATGAAATTGTCCATAGCACCGGAAGATTTTATGAAAATATTTGGATATGGTGTGCTACTAGTTCTCGCTTTAAAGGTAATTTATGTTTTATTAATACAAGGTGTAAACGAACCCTTCACGAAGCCCTCAACCAAGCATTCTGTACATCAAACTAAGTAACTTTACGCAAAGATTATTGCTGGGAAACGACTTTTTTTTTTGGGGTGAAAAATCACGTTTTACGGTCGGACTCGATGTAACGCACTCAAATAATTGTGCTGATGATGCATTGAATAGTACGGGGGTCGTGGAGGAATTTAAAGTGAAGTTATACCATTTGTATTCAAAAGAAAAAGTTGAAACTTTGACCCCCAATATCTCCGTAACAAGAAGGTCCATCGGGAGTCCAGACGTACTGCAGGTTATCACTCATACCTTGTCGATGTCCCACACATTCGCACGAAGCGCTTTGCTACATCATTTATTATGCGCACAGCCAAGGAGTGGAATTCCCTGCCTGCGTCGGGGTCATATGAACAATGAAATGTCATTGGGGTCATATGAACTTGGGAACACCCAAGTTCATATGACCCCAATCTATTTAAATCGCGAGTTAATATGCTTCTTTTGGGTTAGCTCGTTCCATCGTCGACCTCATCTCTGTCCTCAGGACTAGATTGAGGTCAAGAGTAAGCCCATACAGATTTAAAAAAAAAAAAGGTTCCCAGGTATGGTCCAAAACAAAAAAAATATCGCAATTACGGGGAAAACAATTGCTAATTTGATGACTACAAATTTTGCTTTACTTTGTTATTTTAATATGTGTTATAATACTCTCTTTTATTTTTATAACTTTAGTTACTGTAATTGGTTGTAAACATAACCGTTATAATTAAATATATAAACGATCTTTCTTTCTATTGAGACTATTATTTATTTCTAGAACATTCTCCCGGGGAACGAAGAACTCAAAGAGGCTGAGTTACGCCTGAGCGCCTTACAGACCAAGTTGGAGACTAACATTAAGGAAGTGAACCCAGATCTGGTGAAATCTCCTTCTGTAGGGTGCGCAGAAGTTGACCAAGACCAGGAGGAAATGCGACCTCCGTGTGAGTATCCTACTAATATTATAAACTAGCAACCCGCTCCGGCTTCACACGGGTGCAATATACATAAAGGGTGTAAATAGCCTAACCCTTAACATAGCCGAAAGGCACTTGTTCTCCCCGTCTTTGCGATCATTTTTTTGTTCTAGACCATATCTGGGAACCTTCTAGTTACGGAGATATTGGGGGTCAAAGTTCCGACTTTTTTACAAGTTTTTTTTTAAATACATGTTTTTAATGTAAGATTTTATTTTACGGGGCACAAATGTGTCTATTTAGTATTGTCTCTCTCTCACTTCCTGTAATCCTTCCAAAGGTTGTCTTGAAAATATCGCTTTTAGCGATAAGACCGCGAAATGTTTTCTTTTATAAATGTTATTTATATGATGTACATAATAAAGAATACAGGGTATAACCAGACCCTTCACGAAGCCGTCAACCAAGCATTCTGTACATCAAACTAAGTAACTACGCAAAAATTATTACTGGGAAACGTCTTTTTTTTGGGGTGATAAATCACGATTTACTGTAGTACTCAATGTAACGCAATCAAAACATTGTACTGATGGATGGACTGAATAGTACGGGGGTCATGGAGGTGTTTAAAGTAAAAATCTAACATTAAAAACATTTATTTAAAAAAAAACTTCGAGAGAAAAATTAAATTATCGCAATGACGGAGATAACAAGTGCCTTTCGGCTTCGTTAAGGGCCTTCTAACACCCTTTATTCTATCACGGGGAACTTAAACATAACTTATGAAATTTGTACTATAGTGTAAACTTCTTTTAGAAAATTTGTAATTTAATGTTTTTTTTTTGACATCTGTAATTTGATATTTTATGTAGACAATTCTTGATTTAGTACTTTTTTTGTTGTTTTTTTGACATTGGAATTTAATTATTTTGTCACAAAATTTGCATGCCGAATTAAGTAGGCGGAATATGCTGAACTATTGTGTACCTGTGTGTTATAAAATCTGTAAAATACCATGTTTCAAGCGAATAAATGAATCTGAATCTGCCTGACCCTCTAGATAAAACAGCCCCCGAAGCATGACCACCGTAGACAAGGATTTCTTTGACGGAAGAATCGACAAAATGACAGATAGTGCAAAGAAATCTGTCATTGTGTCGACACAATCTGTCATTTTAAGTCTACGGTGGTCATGCTAGGTGTGATGTTATTTTGAAATATTTTCAGTCCTGAAAAAGAGATCATATGTAGTAGACTATCTAAAGAAACATTACGAACAATGGGCAACATACACGGAGGATGTGGACGACCGTAGCATCCATAAGATTGAAAATGTAAGTTCTTTTGTAATTAATTTAATTACTAATAGTGTGCATAAAGTAGAGAAACTCGTGGCTAAATAATAACAGCGGCTCGATTCGATCTTCAGGTAAAGCCGCGCTTGCCTAGGTTTGTTCGTGGATGGGTGACCACCCATTACATACCGTGTCTCGGAAACTACATTAAGCCGTTGTCATTTGTAGATCGTTGCCAGTCGTTTCAGTGGCCCGAAAGTCTGACAACCAGTCTTATCAAGGGGTATCGTGTTACTACAGTACTAACTGGATTGTGGAGGTCAAATAGGCAGTCGCTTCATGTAAATTACCAGCAGGATATTAGATATCCAGCTGCATCCGGTTAGACTGGAAGCCGACCCCAACATAGTTGGGAAATGGCTAGGCAGATGATGAATGACGAGGAGAACAAGTGGCTTCGTGGAGGGTCTTTTACACCTATTAGGAACTGGTTTTGCTGTTGGGCGGCGATGCCGCTGCGATGTATGTTTCAATAAACCTTAAGTAGGTAAGAAGTGTGAGATCAGCGGTGGCCTAGTGGTGGCGGCTCATTCCTACAAACAGTAAGTCGTGGGTTCTCAAACCCAGGCAGGCGCATTACTTTGTGTAATTTATTTCATCGCCACTGCTCTCAAAACGGTGAAGGAAAACATCGTGACGAAACCGGCATGTCCTAGAACCAAAAATTCGAAGACACGTGACATCTACCAACCCGCACTGGGCCCGCGTGGTGGATTATAGCCCATGGGAGGGCCCATTGAAAGGATGCTGACTATTCTATCTGCTAGATAAGTTATTCGGGACTTAGCCGGAGGTTCAGAGAGCCCATGGAGTTTCTTGCCCATTCTTCTCCATAGAGATCTATGCTTTGGAATGGGCAACTACAGTACTTCCACAGTTATTCCCTCTCATAGAGGGGAGGCCGTGTGTCCCAGCAATGGGAACATTATAGGCTGATTATGCTAGGTAAGACGTGTTAAGTAAGTTAATCTTTTTTATTGTTTTTTCCTACGTTTCAGCACACAGACTTCAAAGTAGTAAGAACATGCGGGAAAAATCTAAGTTTGTTGAAATTAGGCAGAAGAAAAACTATGACTCTCTCTAAAAATACTAAAGAAAATGATTTGGCCACTAGAAGTAAAGCTGATCCAAAAGTTATAAGATTACTTGAAAACAATCAAATCATTAAACCAGACAAAACAGTAACTATTAAAACAAATAATGAAACAAGCACAAAATTAAACAGTCCTACTAACAATGAAAATAGTCAAAATGATTCTGAATTAAATGTAATATTGACTGACAAAGAAAAAGATGTGCCTTTGAAGAAACTTACTGACAATATAGAGCAAGAAAAAAATATCGGATCAAAAGTTAAAGAAGATTTGAACTGCACGCATGTGAACAGTGTCCTAAAAGAAAACGCGGAAAAAGATGGACTGAAAATCATAAGAAATATCAAATTGATAGATGAATTTAAAAAGAAAATAAATATTAGAGAACCTCTTGATTTAGACTTATTAGATTATTCCGAAATCAATGAACCCTCTGTCAATGAAAATGTCGATTTTGACATTATATCCGAAAAAAATAAAAAATCTGAAGAAATAACTAACTTTAACGAAAATGATTTTGGATTAACGGACACTATTTGTACAATAGACGATCTTTTCATTACGCCTTCCGTTAGCCCCGAATCTAAAAATACAGAAAATTCTATTAACAAAAATAATTCAGAAAATTGTAACTTTAATTCTATATCAGAAAATAACAATAGACAAGCTCATATTCAAGAAAAAAATAGTAATGAAGTTGAAAGCGAGACATTCACCGAAAAAGCAGACAGTGTTATCGGAAATGATTATTCCGAAACTAGAATGGACATTTCCGAAATACCCAATTACAATTCCGGTACAAATTTGGATAATTCCCAATCTCATACTTTAGAAAAAACGGCTGAAATTGGTCAGGATGGTAGTACTAACGATTCTGGATTTGAAAATGATAGTACGTACGCTCATTCAATGATCAAGATATTCCTTCATGAATTGAGTACTACGTTCAAAGCGATTCATTCGTTTGTGTAAGTATTTTTTTCTAATTTTTTCCTTTTTTTTTAGTGGTAACAAGCGCAACCGCTGACCCTGAGGTCCTGAGGGTTCGATTCCCAGTTCGGGCAAAATTAATATTGGGTTATACCATCAGAAATTTCTCAGTAGCAGCCACGGAGTCTGGATTTGTGCCCGGTTGATGGCAATAGGCTCGCCCCCTATTACATGGGACTTAACATTTTGAACGCCATTGTCACTTAAGTGACAAGCAAGCGCGTGCCCTATACGCCTAACGTCATAAATATGTAACAAAATGGTAGGTGAAATTGTGGCTTGGCGTGGAGGGGACGCCATTTCTGCTCTGGCGAGCAAAAGGTTAAAGAACTAACGAAATGTTGGTGTACTATTAAGTACACCTCTGGTGATCATCATTCTCCTGTCCTTATCCCAATTTATTTGGGGTCGGCGCAGCATGTCTTTCTTCTTCCATACTTCTCTATTACTCGTCATCTCATCAGACACCTCCTTTCTTGCCACGCCATCCTTCACACAATACATCCATCGGTTCTTTGGTCTTCCTCTACTTTTCTACCCATCCACATTCATACTCAAAACTTTCCTCACGATATTTTCCACATTCCTCCGCATCACATGCCCATACCACGACAACCGATTACCACACAGCTTCTCAGTCACCGGCGCCACTTTCAGACTTCCTCTTATATACTCATTTCTTATTTTATACATTCGCTTAACACCACACATCCCCCTTAGGCGCAATTTATACAACATTATTTTTAGTACATGCGAAACCTGAATATAGTTTGTTCAGAATAAGTAACTGAATCGATTCCAATAATTTTTAAACCATGTTATATTTTTCCCAAAAATATTTAAAAAAGTTAAAAGTTGGACACCGAGCGACTTTAAGTACCTATCGCAATAATTTAGGTACCTACTGCCAAATTATTATTATCAATGAGCTCACGACGACGCTGGAGGCGCGTGCTGCGTGGTGACAACGATTTTGTGCGGACAACTAGATAACAGAACAAGCTTATAACTTTGTGATTTTTCATGATACAGTTTTGATATTTTGTACATAGATTCTTTACATAAAAATACTAGACACGTGTATCAGGTTTCGCATATACTAAAACTAATGTTGTATAGAAACGGCGTAAGGTGAAGGCGCAGCGCAGGCGCGCAATTTATAACTAAAGAACGGCATGCCTGCGCCGCGCCGCTTGATTATAATTCTCGAAATATCGCCTACGTACATTTTGTATGAAAACATTTTGAAGCGGCATCATGTCTGCGCCGCGCCTTCACCTCACGCAGTTTCTGTATAATTCGCGCCTTACCATTCTCATCTCAGCCACATGCAATTGCCTTTCATTCATTCCTTACCAATAATATCCCTTACCACTAAATATAGGCGTGAAATTAGGAATTTACAAAATTATTTCGATATTTTCAGTACTAATTTCATTGAAGAAATCCATGAGACTGAATGGTCTGAAAGAAGAATGAATGTTTTACATCATCAAGCAAGTAAAACTTTGGAAGACTTGGTGGCTATCATACAACAGTTAAAATGGTTTGTATGACCTTATTAACTCCTATTTATACTAGCTGTGCTCGGGACGAGCTCGTAGTAATCGTAATAATAACAGCCGCTCGGGTCGATCTTCAGGTTAAGTCGCTCTTGCTTAGGTTGGTCCGTGGATGGGTGACCACCCAGATCTCGAATACTGGTAATTCAGCTGCATCCGGATAGACTGGAAGTCGACCCGAAAGTAGTTGGGAAAAGGCTAGGCAGATGATGAGCTGTGCTCGCGGCTTAGCTCACGTGGATGTTGGACCCTGAAGGTCTATTCAAGATATTGGTGAAGAATTTTTTTAATCGGTTAAAAGTCCGCACTTGGGGTCTGCCAACGAGCTATGGAGCGAAGTACACTGGGTGTCAAACTTACGGACCGCATCAGAAACTCCATACTTCGCTCCAAAACTCAAATAGCTGATGCTGGCCTTACAGCTGCTAGGTTGAAGTGGAACTGAGCTGGTCACGTCTGCCGCATGTCGGAGGAGCAATGGGCAGACATTACCACTCAGTGGATACGAAATAGCAGGAAACGACAACGTGGCAGGCCCAGAAGGAGATGGCGGGATGAGTTGGACTCTTTCGCAAAGGATTGGCCTACAATCGCACTAGACCGCGAAATGTGGAAGGAGGGAAGGGAGGCCTTTGCCCTGCAGTGGGACAATATAGGCTTATAATGGCTAGTAGTTTTGGAGATAATTTTACCTCTACATCCAAACTTTATCTATTTATTATATTTGTGTAAGTCAAAATAAATTAGCGAGCGAAACTCTAAACGTAATAAGTAGTATTGATTTCTACTTATCGATTATTTAACATGAAATAATTCTTCTTTTATTTACAAACTACAAATCTTTAATAGTAATAAAAATATGTACAAGTATCAAAAGGGTTACAGGGCGTCCAAAAATTAGTCCACATCGCTGTCAACAGGAAAAGTGCCCAGAAGGCTGCAGCATTGCCACGTCGGATGGCAATGCTAATTCTTTTGGCAAAAAAATAAACCCGCGCTCTGGTCACGCGAAGAGTCGACCAACCGCTTGGTGATTTCTCGATATACTATTGACATGAAATAATATTTATATTTCAGTATAATCCAAAGGGAGTCTGCAGAAGACACAGTATTAAAGAGGTTATTGAGACACGCGGGCGTTGAGGCGACTACAGACAAGAGGGCAACGCGATATAGGTGAGGATTCGCAGTTTAGCTCTCAATTTGAGTTTCCGGAAAATAACTTTGCTGCCCAAATATTAAAGTTCAGTTTCCACAATGTCTGTAGCAACCCATAGTATAAAATAATATAAATATATGTCGGATTTGTCAGAATTTCGTTTTTCTCGTACATCATGTGTGCAGACGATGGGTTTCGTGCTAACTAACAAATTACTTGAGATTACAACTTAACACAATAACACGGAGCACAATGAATCGGGTACAGTTACAAGACGTCTCAACT
Organism: Noctua fimbriata; assembly: GCA_905163415.1. Lineage (NCBI taxonomy): Eukaryota > Metazoa > Arthropoda > Insecta > Lepidoptera > Noctuidae > Noctua > Noctua fimbriata. Next base: position 7,185,955 of record LR990951.1, read on the forward strand.
CCGTCGCGTCCAAATCAGGGCTCTGTAGAAGCACGCTGTGGTGTGGGTAGACTTGTAAGTAGGCCCCGGACATCACCACCAGCACACTTGCGATTCATTTTATGTCCATACTAACGACCAGATCCTACATATACTTTTGTTTTTCTTTAAGACTGCCTCGTTAGTCGAGTGGTCACAAGCGCGACTGCTGAGCATGATGTCATGAGTTCGATTCCCAGGTCGGGCAAAGTGTTATTGGGTTTTAAAAACTTAAAACATAACTGGCTAAATGTGGATGTACTAATAGGTACAACTCTGCCTAACCTTTCGGGGACTACTAGCCTGATGTTATGTTGAATATATTTTCTTTTAATTTCAGACAAATCGTTGTCAAATGTTTGGAGCAGAGCTTAATTCTGGAAAGTGCATTGAAAATCATAGTTACAACTACCATAGGAGATTTTGAAGCTCTCTCAATCAACACAGAAGCGTTAAACTCGAGTTTAAGATATTTTAATATTTTTGAATAACAAGATTAAATAGGTATTAAGTTTTACCATAAAATGTGCCAAAAATGATCGATTATAGTTCTTTTTTGAAAATGGATAAATTGTTTCCAAAAGTTGAAATAATCAGCAGTTAGTTTAACTATGCATTGTTGGTCCAGTGGTAGCAAGCACGACTTCTGAACACGGGACCTTTCGTTCGATTCCCAGCAAAGTGAGGTCTTTCATTTAAGAAATTTCTCAGTAGCAGCTACATAGTGTGAAATTGTGTCTTGTTAATGGCTATAGGCTCGCCCCCTATTAAATGGGACATAAACATAACTGGCGAAACGTGGGTGTACTATTAGAGTACACCTCTGCCTAACCCTTCGAGGTTTTCAGGCGTGATATTATGTTTATTTTAGTTATAGGGATAGTATATAGGGTGACTGGTAGTTAGTGAACGGTACAATAGTAATAAGACAAAACGGCGTCACGCGACTAACAGCTGATAGGTCAAAGGCGCGCGCGCAAATTTCATACGGCTGTTGTGTTATTGTGATAGTGAATGAGTATTAAAAAAATGTTTCTTTTGGAAAGTTATTTGTTATCATGAGTACAATCACGTGTTTAAGTATCGTTCACTAATAACCAGTCACTCTATATAAACTTTTACAGTCGAAATATAATTTTGTAAGTAAAAGAAAAGACAAAAAAGTAAATTCCAATTATGTGTCTATTATTCAGGGTCAAATTAATTTAGCTAGCGAAACTCCAACTTGTCAGGTATCGTGTAACTACATGCGGACATTGAATCCGGAAAAAAAACATCAAATCTGTATTTTTTTTCGACACGTGTGGTTAATTTCGCCAGAAAATTAAATTTGGCCTTGTAGAATGTATTAAAAGCGTAAAACGTTGTCTTTGGTTGCGTGCGTCATTGCAGTCAATATAAAATAAAATATTCTAGGACTGAAAAGTTTCAAACATTTCTTCTACCTCATATGCCATAGATTTTTTTTAAATACAATAAAAATAGGCTGGCCTATTGAATACAATACTAGTCCATATAAGAAACCCTCGGATGTAGTACTTACTTTTATTAGAATGTTAAACTTAAAAAAAAAACTACAGCTCCCAGCAATTAATACTATCTGCTTAGTCTTTTCCCGACTAAGGGTGACCATCATAACATACTGGGATCTTTAGGTTAAGCCGTGCTTGCCTAGGTTAGTCTGTGGACGGTTGACCGCCCATTACATACAGAGAAAGCACGTTAAGCCGTTGGTCCCGGCTGTCATTTGTAGATCTTTGACAGTCGTTACAGGTAGTCAGTGGCCCAAAAATTCTGACAACCAGTCTTACCAAGAGGTATCGTATTACCCAGTACTAACTGGGTTGTGGAGATCAGATAGGCAGTCGCTCCATGTAAAATACTGGTATTCAGCTGCATTCGAATAGAAGCCGACCCCAATATAGTTGGGAAAAGGCTAGGCAGATAGACGCTCCCGATGAGAGAGCGTCTTTGTATTACTAGGTTACATGCATATAATGCTTAGATTACGGATAAGTGAGGCATTTTAACACACTGTATACAGGGGTGGCGCCGACAATACCACAATAAATGAAAACACTGCTAATACTAGTTCATAGGAATAATATTAAACTATCAAATAAATCCTAACATTAAAATGAAAAAAAAACTAAATAGCATAAAACTGTTAACGAAATACAACACCATTTATAAAAAATAGTTTACTAACCTTAAGTATAATTTGCACTGATTCGCGATATAAATAAACTATAAGGAAGGAATTTGTCAAAAGTTTACATGTGTTTATCGTACCGATGTGGGGGTCATACAACCAGTCAGTTCTAGCCTATTAATCTATTTATTTATTATTTATTTATTTATACTTCATGTGGTACATAGGCGGACTTAATGCCACAAGGCATTCTCTACCAGTCAACCTTTGGGTCAAATAGGATAGCATTGTGATAGAGTCCAAAAAAATAAATAAGAAAAAAATTCAATTTTTAACATAGATTGATATACATAAATAGGTACATACCAATACACATATATACACTAAAATGAAATAAACTAATATATATTATAATACATACAAATAGTCCAAATACGAGAAACCTTATATCATGATCATTCTCTTGCCCTTATCCCAATTCATTTGGGGTCGGCGCAGCATGTCTTCTTCTTCCATACTTCTCTATTACTCGTCATAATAATAAAAAACCTTATAATAATCTCAAAATCTAACACTAATCTAATCTATCTCTCTAATCTAATCTCTTTTTTTTCTTATCTATCTGCATCATGTAGAAAATAGAAAATAATGCCCTCTGACTAAACTACTGGATATATTCTAAAGATTTTTTTATGAACACTGGGAATGTAATGAATATACACAGTTTAATTTATTGTCGTATTGTCGGCACTAGCCTGTAGATGTTATTTTGTGGTGTTCGGTTGTCAAATTAGATTTTTTTCCACCAAAATTAAGTGTATTACGGTAATTTAGAGTTAGACATTACTTCCTCTCTGATTGAAGGAATATCATAATTTTAAGCTTAGAAAGTACTAATTGAAAATATTTTGTAATGTGCGTTAGCAATATGTATGTGTACGGTCGATCTCGTAATTGTCTTACCACCCCTTATTTTTGAATATTACTTACAAGTTTAATTTTGCTTAAAACCGAAATGACATAGATTTAATCTAAGTCAACATCGTTCTACTGCTCTTACCCCAAGTAGCTTGGCGACCGAGCTCTGCCCGTGTGAAAGTAGAAAAAAAAGTTTATTTTTTTCAGATATGAGACCTAGCTAGTAGCTACATCGATTTTTCGCCCTCGTAAAGCCCTATATTGCAACTTGCATCGAAATTGTTAGAGCCGTTCCCGAGAAAGTGTTTACAAATATATACAAGGTGGAAGGGACACCGACGGGGACGTTAAAACGGTTACCACGTATTCAGTACGTCATTTTGACTTCCCTCCGCATAGAAATTTTTCATCGGTAATTTAAATAAAAATCAGCTGTTCCATACATTTTGACAGTGTAGGTATTGCAGTTTTGTAGGAAACAGCTGTTTTTTTTTTAAACCGACGAAAAATTTCGATGTGGGAGGTTCAGAATGATGTACTGAATACGTGGTAACCGTTTTAGCGACGGTGTCCCTTCCACCCCGTATACTAATATTGCTCAAATCGCTCGTAAAAATTTTGTACACCACTATTTTTTAATTAGTACAAATACTTAAAGGGCTTATTAGAGAAGGTCTTGTTATTACATTATGTAAAGTCTCAATAAATAATATTCATAAACATCAAAGTTATAAGCGTTTGTTTATATCCCAAAATGTCACTCAATTTATGGAAATATAGTTTGCGTAGTATTTTCTAGTGGTAATTGTTATGAATGATTGATTCAATTATGAATTTAGCAGTTATGACAAATTTTCGTGGACAATTTTGGGATTTCGTTTTTTTTACTTTTGATTACACAAATATTATCACTAATGGGTACGGATAGAGCTCATTTTTTTTGTACTAATTAAAAATATTGGTGTATAAACTATCGCACACTATGTCGGGGCGCAGACACTACTGTGCTAAGTAAGCATTGCGACCCGACATAATGTGCGCGAACCTTTAATAGTCTAAAATAGATGATGATTTATTTGGGGTCGGCACAACATGTCCGTCTTCCAAACTTCTGGTCATCTCATGAATTGAAAGTGGTACAATTTCGAGGTTGGCTATACTTATGTGATATGGAGTAAAGTGGTTAATAAAACAATTTTGTACTATTGATACTTATAAAATAAGTACTAAACGTAAGATAAGTTTGTCAAGTAAAAATATGATTAAATTATCAGCTCTGTTCATATGGATAGACGAGGAAAGCTGAACGGATTCGTACGCATCTCCATACAAAATCGTTGTTTTCTATGAAAAAAAGCTGATCAGAGCTGAATAACTGTGGTTACTCCATTAGTCGCACTACGCGGCGATGACTATGACTTTTGACCACTGTAGCGTCGACCAAAAAGAATGTTTGATCACACAACCGGACGTCTGAAAATTTTTGTTCAAGATCAATATCAATAATCTTTAATACACAAGAAAATGGTTACAAAATTATGTGAAGTCCCTGACTCCTGTGCTAGGTGATAGAACTCTGTTACAGGAGCCAGTGTCCTCTCCCAAGAGGAGATATTACAGAATTTTATGCAAAAAAAATAAAAATTACAACAATAAAAGATAAATTAAAAGCGTATTAGGAGCGTTAACGACTTACGACATTTCATACAAACTGTCAAGGCCTTTTTTTTTTCGAAATTTCTGAACCGATTTTAATTAAACTTTATACGCATAAGCAGGATACATAAGTCTAAAAAGTTGATAGAGAACATTTTCTAAAAATAGTGTTACAGCTAAATTAGACCGATTTTAGATTTTCCGTAGAAACAGAAATTTATAATTATCTTTTTTTTAAAGACATTTCGAAAAGTTCTCCGTCAACTTTTTAGACTTATGTATCCTGCTTATGCGTAAAAAGTTTCATTGAAATCGGTTCAGTCGTTTCGAAAAAAAAGGCTTGAAAGTTTTTATGAAATGCCGTAAGTCGTTATCGCTCTTAGAATAAGCCTGTAGTTTGAGAGTGTTTGCGTGTGTGTGAGCGTGTGTGTGTGTATGTATATGAGATGTGTGGATGTCGGCCGGTACTGCGATAAGACGTGGTCGTCGCTACGTACTGCGCGAGCTATTTTTTTGTACTCTGTACACACTTTGTGTCATACAATATCAGATATCATAAACATTACAGAAGAATAATATAGAAAAAAAAACTTTTAGGATAAGTAAACCTCACGAGTTTAAAAATAAGGTTTAAATTCGTTTACGATTAGCTCTCTAGAAACTGTTTTGTTCAGGAGCTCAAATACTGTATTGTTGTGTAAAAAAAATTATTTTTCATTATGTTAAAAAGCCTGGTCATAGCAAAAGCGAACGTCGGGCGCTTTATTGCAAGTAAAATAAGAATATTGTGATTTTGTACAGTGATACTAAATCGGAGAAAAAAATTTTGAAAAACTGTTTTGATTACATTTCATTTAGGTTCAATTTACATCGAATGGCAACGGTCGGCAGTTTCACTGTCAAACGATTTTAAGCTTTATCTCCATTAAGAAATTTATAGTATCGCGTGAAAGACTGTAGGAGGCGCGGTCGCCCGCGGTGTTGCTGCCCGTCACAGCGACGGAGAGAAACGTCATATAAAGGTTCGCGCATATTATGGCCCAGTGAGAGCAGCGGTGGCCCAGTGGTTGCGGTCCCGACTTACGAGCAGTAAGTCGTGGGTTCGAATCCAGGCAGGCGCATTACTTTGTGTAATTTATTTCATCACCACTGCTCTTAAAACGGTGAAGGAAAACATCGTGAGGAAACCGGCATGTCCTAGAACCAAAAATTCGAAGACATGTGACATCTACCAACCCGCACTGGGCCCGCGTGGTGGATTATAGCCCATTCCCTCTCATAGAGAGGAGGCCTGTGTCCCAGCAGTGGGAACATTATAGGCTGATTATGCTATATTATGCCGGGGCAGAGCGGGCCACAGCGTAGCACACGCATGCGCACACGCGTTAGCACATTTTGGTCCGTTGCGCCCGGGCATAGTGTGCGATAGTTCATATAAAATACATACGAGCGATTTGAGCGGATTTTTGCGCTGCGACCCAACCCGCTGCGGCCCGACATAATGTGCGCGAACCTTAAGCGATAGGTATTATGCATTTCCTAATTCTGTAACTACATATGTGTTACGGTCACGATTCATATTTTTAGTTCAATGTAGACACTGACCTGCAAATTGCAAAAGTAACAAAATTCCATTTCGCGGGATATCCTGGTGCTTCCCTCTTAAGGGGTGTTCTTTACGTAAGCACTACAGGGCTGCGGGACTGTTCGAAAGAGATACCGCGGCCCTGGAACACAAAGGGCAAAGAAGGAACATGGATGGGTTTTAGTCAGTACAAGTCTGAGACTCCCTTCCGCTCCGCCCAGAGCGGGGGGGGGGGTCGTTTTGATGATATCATATATATATAAAGGGTGATCTTTTAATCACATTAAGTTTTTTGGCCACTTTTTCCCCCGTCTCCCTTGTTGCTCGTGAGGCTACTCCACGTGTGTCAGCATCACGTATATTTTTTTATTATTGAAAAGATCCGATAGTTGTAGAATCAACTATTATATTAAATTAATTATTGGTTAAAATATTTTACACGTCACAGTAAACAATTATTAAATAAATTAAATGAGCTTAAATTAGAAATTAAAATTTTGTGGTCGCACCCAAAAATATCGCCCATCGAAACCCCCCCCCCCCCCCTCCTTCGGACTTCACGTGATTCAAGGACGACCCCGAAAAGCTTAAATCGTTTGACAGTAAAACTTCCGAGTGCTGGATATAAATTGAGCCTTACAGTCATTTTCATCTACTGTGGTCTGTGGGCCTAAAAAAACGGTCATAAATTTAGTATTGTAAGTTAAAAATGGTTTTGATTCCTGTATTGTTAATTTTTTTATGTTTAACTATATTGTTGAACTAGTTTTGTTTGTAAACAGTTGATTTAATAAAAAGTGATTTAATTATGAACTATTTACTTTTATTTTTGACTTCATTTTGCGATGAGTTTCCTCAATTTTGTCCTTAGCTCTTTATAGGACGGCTCATACGGAATAGGATTTTTTTTGCCTAAGGGCTCACTGCCGGCACGGCACGGCGTGTCATGGAATGAAAAAAAAAAGATTTTATTACTAATCAAGTTACTTTGAATCTTATTCCAATGACTTAGAATTCATGTTACTTTATTTCGATACCACGATGCCGCGAAATGACGCGACGTGCCGCGGGATGCTGCGGCATGCCGTTTCATTCCACGGGTTGCCACGATGCGCCATTGCATCCCACGAGACGTATGGGTCACTTTATGTCAAGGAATTATGATTGCTAAGCTAATTGAAATAAGGTTGAAAGTTCGAACTTCGAATCCGCGCAGAGCAAAACTGATTGATGGCAGAGTGGCTGGGCAGGATGCCACGGGACGCCGCGGGATGCCACAGCATAACCTGCCGTAAGTATCATGGTTCCGGGATTTTATACGGAGGTACACACACTCCACATTAGGACCGCCTCGTTGGTCTAATTGCCGAAAAGGGACTACTCACAATAGCTAATGCTCTCGATAGGAACTTTCTAACCTTAAACGATAAAAAGACTAAAATAATTACTTACTATAAGACCACGACATCAAGCCCCCCCCCAGGACAGGACTCTCACATTTAATTCTTGCTCCCATAAACCTAACTGTCGAACTGCAGGCTGTTCGTGCACTGAGTAATTAGGTACTAGGCTCTTTTAAAATGATAATTGTACTGCCTATATGCAACATTATTTTTAGTATATGCGAAACCTGAATATAGTTTGTTCAGAATAAGTAACTGAATCGATTCCAATAATTTTTAAACCATGTTATATTTTTTCACAAAAATATTTCAAAAAGTTAAAAGTTGGATACCGAGCGACTTTGAGTACCTATCGCAATAATTTAGGTACCTACTGCCAAATTATTATTATCAATGAGCTCAAGACGACGCTGGAGGCGCGCGCTGCGTGGTGACCGCGTTTTTGTGCGGACAACTAGGTGACAGAACAAGCTTATAACTTTTGAGATTTTTCACGATACAGTTTTGAAATTTTGTACATAGATTCTTTACATAAAAATACTAGACACGTGTATCAGGTTTCGCATATACTAAAACTAATGTTGTAAAGATACCTTAGTGGATTATAGGCGAGATGCTATGGCAAATTGGTAATTAAATAAAAATGCTTATTATATTTTTAATGTACGTAGTACTTTATTTGAATACTTGGATTACAGTTGAGAGCAGAATTATAACATACAGTGTAGTTTTAAATGCATTATTATGAGCATACAGTAAATGATCGCTCAAATCGATACGGACAGCCGGTGTACACCGGACACCGTCAGATATTTCAGTATTTGGCACACATCATCGGCCTAGCCTTTTCCTTATGTTGGGGTCGGCTTCCAATCTAACCGGATGCAGCTGTATACCAGTATTTTACATGGAGTGACCTGCAAGACCCGGTTTGTAGTGGGTAATACGATACCTCTTGGTAGGACAGGTTGTCAGACTTTCGAGCCATTGACTACCTGTAACGACTGTCAGATCTACATATGACAGCCGGGACTAACAGCTTAACGTGGTTTCCGAGGTACGGAGGAAACTGTAGGTAATGGAAAGATCTGACAGTGTTCAGTGTCCGCGTGAACCAGTTTTGGGCTGATCCATAAATCGTAATTATAATAATTATGGTTTTTCTAATGTACTACTAATACTTGATTACTCTAGTTGCGATTATTATATTTTTCACAATGGCAATACAGATTATGCAATGGCTGGCAAAACTAAGAAATGACAAAATGGTGTAAGTACTAATGCGAAGTATTTAGATAGTACAAAGAAATAAAAAATAGGCACCTTAAGACAATAATAAAAAATATATTAAATAATTTCGTTAAAAATCAAAAAAATACAGGATAAAAATAAATTAGCAATATTAAGGGTGAAAACATCTTTACACGCCCACAGGCATTTTCGAGTATCTCTATCTCATTCTTTCACGTAGAGGCGTCATTCGGTGGAGCGAGAAGTCCGGTCGAAAGCATGCGCATTCATTCGCATCGGAAGCACTGTAACGTGCGAATGGCTCTTCTTGTCACTTAGACTTGCAACTCACCAAAGTGAGAGCCACATTTTTTTTAATAGCCTTGACTGTCCCACTGCTGGGCAAAGCCCGCTCCCCCCCCCCAAAATAATTCGTTCTATGTGCTCTTTTTCCGTGCCTTCTCAAACCACCCCACGTGGTACGCGTCCAGATCGTCTCGCCATCTCTTTCTGGGCCAGCCTCGTCGGCGCCGTCCGTTTTCTGGCAACCAACGTGAGGAGACTTTTGCCTAACGGTCATCGGGCATACGGCATGTAAAGCCAAGTCAGAGGCCCATGGGCGGCATAAAACTCTGACACCAGGTTAGGTACTAACCATAGGTTAAAAAAAAAAGTCGTGTATGCGGCTGACGAGACCCGCCCAATCCCATTTTGGCCTAGCAGAATTCTTGTCAACGTCCACTATGCCCGTTTTGGAACGCAGCGTGGTGTGTCGAACCCTGTCTTGTCTTTTGACACCCAAAATGCTGCGTTCCATTAGCGAGTTCTAAGTGACAAGAATAGAAAAATATACAAGAAAATGCCGATTCGTGCGTGTAAATGTGATTTCATCCTTGGATATCGATACTGATCACGTCTGCAGAGTTCCACTAAGTATTTTAAAATGACCTTTATTTAAAAAGTATTTTAGAGCGTTTATCAATCCTAAAAGGATGTATTCTGTATCTTTATGATTAACTGACCGCCTCTTTGCTAGTTCAAAAGAGCCTGTAAATAGTTTAATTTAAATAAATACTTTGATTAAAAATACAGAAAAATTAGCATAATTGTTTAAACAGCAGCAGGGTTTAGGTGCCTCGCAAATTATTTTCGCATATTCATAGGCCTTTCAAATATCCTAAACATAAATAAAAATCTACAATAATACAAAGACATGGAATCATTAATTACGTCTAAATCTAAAATTAACCGACTGCTGCCAATAAAAGTTGTGCCACATCTTCCCTAGGGGATCGGGCGGCTAGCTTCATAGTAACACCTCCGCCTGCGACAGCTAGCCGAGCCCTAACCAGCACGGGTGCTCCGCCCCTGAAAATACCGCCTCCCCTAATGTCTTTGACCGCATCACCTACAACAGCACCCTTCGGAAGGCCCAGGTGTTCGCAAACAGCCCTAGCAGCTTCGTTTATGTCATTTTGGGAAAGAACAAACGTGTCACTCGCTTCGGGAGCATCTGCTGCGCGCTGCCAAGTCTGTTCCCAATCATCGGATCCTGCCCTAGCACGAATTTGATCAGAACAACCCATTTCGAATTCCTCCAAAGGATACGAGTCGGCGTATCCTTCACCGGGATCCGGGATTCCCGTGTTGGGATCGCAATCGCGTACTACGAATTCTAGTGTCGCTCCGAATGTGCCTAAGCTGTCTATAAACGCGCAAGGGTACTCGATTATTACAAAAACGCTGTCAGGTTTGTCGTAAGCAAGTTTTTGGCAAGGAACAATGGATTTTATGTCGTATTCTGGCGGGACCTCTAACCTGACATGTACTTGCTCTAAAAGCTGGTCGCTGAGAGTGTTAACGCATTCGAATTGTAAAATGACATGGCGAGCATAAACGTGCTTTAGAAGACGAACTCTATACTCGGTTTCCGCTTCCGTCAAATCAACAGGAACATTCGTTTTGAAGACCGGTCCAAGGCGCTCAATGCCAGGAATTTTGGCTAACTGTTCCGCGTAAATTTCTTCAATAGATGTTTGTACTGGTTTCCGAACTTCGATTTCGACTATAGCCTCTTTGCTTTCCTTTCTCTCTTCTTCGGCGGGGACTGTCAAAATGTTAAATGGCTCATCTGGGGTTGTCGCTAAATGGTCGCGTAAAGCCTTCTCCAGTAGAACAGGGTTCGGTTTGGGAACATTTACAATGTAATCATTGATTAGTTGCTGATCTCCGGTGTCTAAGATAGCGCTGTAGTATATAGCTCTGTCCCTCACTTCGTCTTCTTCGTCTAGTTGGCAGCGAGCGAGTAACACCCTGATATTTGGAAGCAGTTCTGGTCTTTGGGCCCCAAATTGAGCGACAGCAGACACGGCAGCCGCCCGAACTGGCCCAGACTCCAAAATCACTCTGTTATAAATAAATCTTATGTATCTCGAAGGTTGACGCGATTTTGGACCTTCACGTCCCAGTAAATGCAGGATACGGACAGCCAAAGCCGTGTGTTCGCAATCTTCGATGAACTCGCAGAGATGAGCGAGCCCTGTCTCTTTCGCTTCAGCGTTTTCTTCCACCAAAGCGATGATAGCATCTGCTATAGCTGCCTTGTACTCTAGACCACCTTCATCGCGTAGCATTCCTGCCAAAAAGGCTGCTAAAGACTGATGTTTCCTCGGGAATTTCGTACACAACCTCCTTATAGCCCGAACCACGACAATTTTAAACTCATCTGAGATTTCAGACACGAAACTCGATATTTGCTTCATCAATCTATCCACTGAGCTTTCAGCGCCCGTTGCAAGTAAAGTAGTCACTGCCAAAGTAGCTACGGAACGATTTGGGTCCGAAATCAAGTTCTCCAAGTCAACCGCGCAAGCTGCAACGGCAGTTGGATGTTTAGCAGTCAATCTAGCAAGGGTCCTGGCCCCAGCAAGTCTTAGAGACGCTTTTGAAGACCCACAGAACAGCTGCAACACTGAAACGGCTGGAGCCAAATCTCTAGCTGTCTTCCTAAGGTTGACGATCGCGTGAGCGGCTTCATAGATTACCATTTCTGACTTATGGCGGAGACAGCACTCGATAAACTCTATGTAAGGTTGTGCGGCATCAGAATCGTCGTCTTCTACGAGTTGGGCTGCCAAACGGATTAGCAGGCAGAGGGCGTAGGGCGATTTTAGTGGAGCCCTAGCTAGCCGGGTCACCAATTTGACGGTGGAGAGCTTATCGTTCTTTCTGGAGCCTGCGACGACGCCAAGTGCGTGGTAGGAGACCATTGCGTTGTCCGAGCTGATGGCTTCCTGTAAAATGAGAAAAGTATTTTATAGTAGCCTGAATAGATCTAGGGTTTTTGAGTTCTTCTATTAGAAAATTCTCAGAAGGAACCTGGAGTCTGGATTTGTGAATAGTTAATAGCAACGGCTCGCCCCCTATTACATGAACCATATTGGTGTAATGTGGACAAATAAGAGATCCATCTCTACCTAACCCTACGGGAATACAGGCGAGATGTTATTATGGATTGCGCAATTCACATCCACATACGTCATATAATTCATGGTAGTAAGAGTGTATTTTGGGTTCTTCATTGGAAAATTCTTTCAAATTGTCCACTGCAGGACTTTCATGCCTTTTCAGTCACACACCAACCATGTATTGTATTATACTGTAATGAGTACAATTGTTGCTATCAATTTGACACAAGGGAAGTTTGCATCCTTTATTAGTACTTATATACAACATTTGTGTTAGTATATGAAACTCAAAACAATGAAAATATAACTACGTATAAATGAGTGCGTGGTTAATATGTTTGTAGTAGATAAAATAAATTAATAACAATTCAACCACTCAATAAATCATTATCAGATAATTGAGACACACATTTGTAATTGATAAAATGTGTTTTATGATATAAATCAAAAATATGGGAATGATAAGCAAGAACATTGTACATAAAAAAAAAACATAAAACATAAAATTCCTGACTATCTTGTTAGTCTAGCTAGCTAGTTGGTTAAAAACATTGCAATGTTTTGATTTGACATTTCATGACTAAGTATTTAGCTCTATACTAAAGTTGAAAGTTTAAACAGCTGTTCATATATCTTTTTTATTGCAGTTTGGCAAAGCAACACTGATGAATTTTTCTACAGAACTTTTTAAAATTGCTTTAAAACTGCCATTAAAAAAAATCATCAAGGTTACATTGTGACATTGGTAGGTAGTTGTAAAACTATAAAGCTTGTAAAAAAACTATCAAATTGTAGTGTGCCTGGAGAAAGTTATTCCATGAAATTTATACAAATAAATAAAATTGAAGTGTCTATTTGTGATTTCAAAACAACAGCTTTTACTGAATGCATACGAAAGTATATGTATACGGTACTTATAACAAAGAAACATTTTTGTTTGTCGGTCTGTTTGTTCCAGCTTATCACCGAAACGGTTGGACCGATTTTGACGGAACTTTTACTGGCAAATAGCTGATGTTATCAAGGAGTAACTTAGGCTACTGAAGCTCAGGCTTTGGCCATCTTCGGCTTCATAAAGCAGAATGTAATTTAATTAATTCAGCCTCGGCAAAAGGTAGTAGCAGTAGCCGATTAATTGGCTCCGACTTCGGTTGGAAACTAATTTATAGATTATCTAAGTATTTCTCTAAAGCTTGAAGTAATATTTTAATCAGTCATGAAAGAACTAATCAGCCACACCTACTGAGCTATATATTAAAGTTTTGATTATGAATATATACTATGATGAATAAATTGAATGAAACATGATATTATGGGATGAAAATAAACACTACAATTAAGCCTAAAACTGAATGATGAGGTGATTTACTACAGTTACTACATAATAACAATAATACAAACCTGAGCCTCATTAGCCCACCGACGGACCAAATCAGGAGAAGTCGACGACAAATGTAACGCAGACACCAGGGCGGCAGAACTGACTGCAGGGTTCTTGTCAACAATTGCTTGTTTCATATACCTCTCGATAGCTTGCAGCATCGTACTGTCAGTGATACTGCAAAGAGCTCGTATAGCAGCTGCACGGTATAAATCCTCCTTGCCAGTCATGTCTTTAGTCAGCGAAGAAGTCACGATGATAACATCTTGGGCGAGCGTACTCAATTCTTTGATGCAAAGGTAGACCATACGCCGTAACATGACATCTTTCGACTGAAACAGCTTCGTAGTTGCGAAAAACGCTTCCGTAGCTTCTTGTGTAGTAAATTTCTGGTCTCCCTGGTTCAGTAAATACAGAATTTTCGTCAAAATCAGGGAACATTTTCGTGGATTTACTGGGGACTGGTTGAAGTATCTAGCTTCTTGTAGGATGATAGTTTTGTCTAGATTCTGGTAAGGATTACCGCCACTGTCTTCCTCCTCCTTTTTGTCGCGTTTAAAGCTCATTTTGAGCTTGTTTGGGCTTCCCAGAAGGAAATTATAAGGTGCCGACGAATACAGCTTACACGTCACTTCGAGTCGATGAAACGATTAAATGTCACTGTCAAAATAATAGGAATACGTTTCGTTGTTCCTATTCGGAAAGTTTTCCAGTTATACGTAACACGACGTTTTCAGCCTTACCAAAAAATGATTTAATTTTCCAAGATAAAATCATTTGTTTTATTGTAGAAAATTCAGCCTCTGTTAACGGCTCAACAGTACTGTTCATTTTTTAAATCTTGGTGATGCTGCGACAGTTTTTATTTTTGTTAGCCCAAACATCACTATCACTATTACAGTATAATTAGCATTTTTGCAGCGTAGAGGTCACCTCGAAAGAACAATGCTTCGGCTGCATGTTGCAGGATGTCTAAAGATGGGTCTTTAAAAATGACATTAAGGTTCCTAAAACTCCTCATCTTACGGCCCCAGATTAGTGGGTATAGTCGCTATTTTCTAGTGTCCCGCCTTTCCTACCGCCGATTCTCTTTTTTGTTTTGCTCGGCTCTATAAGGTCGCAGCGTGATCTTCCTCAAGAATTAGTCTCAAATAAAAAAAAATGCTAACTCAATAAATGATATTTTTTCAAATACGACTGGTAGTTTTAGAGATTAGCGCTCCCAAACAAACTCTTGCAGCTTTATTAGATTTAAGGGAATTTTTACACCCATTAGATGATGGGTTGGCAAGTTTTGGAAAAAACCAGTGAGTTTCTGGCCCGAAGTCTGACTTGGCTTTGATTAGGCCTTGTCCACACTTTTATCATGACTGAAATCTTGACATATCCAGATTCTCTTCATCACGACAGTTTCAAAGCTTCGCTACACTTTCTCGAACATATCAGAAAAACCAGCCTTACCTTGGTATACAACAAAAAATAAGTCGAAATCAGGGCTTATTCCACTTTTCCCCGTTGGATGATCCCCATTGATGGGGATTAGTGAACTTTTTGTTCACTATTCCCCGTTGACCCAAATTTTTTATTTAATGGGGATAAGTGAACTAAAAAGTTCAATAATCCCCATTAGGTAGGTACGTTAACACGCTTTTTTATTTTATTATTCCATGCTTCGAATAAATTCGTAGTGCGATGAGTCTGTCCAAATACACACCACGTTTTAATAAAATCATCTTGTAGCCATTGTCTGAGCATGTAATTTCTAAACTCCTTGCTATTATCATCATCAGGGCTTTGAGAGGCAACATAAAACCAACCCGCAATGATTTTATCTGATGGTAACAAAGCCAAAGATACGTAGAACGAAACTCATTTTTGCCGTGGGGTTAGACTTTAGAATCCTTACATACTCCTTATCGCTTGGTTCCACGTTCATACATATCTGACACGCACACCGGATGAGAGTACTACGTATCAGATCGGTGGGTTCTTTTTGAAGAACCCACCATTAAGGTCAGTGTATATCCTCCTAACGCGTATCCTGCCGGCGTTGCCACACGCATCGAAATCGAATTACGATAGAGAGGCGAAAATAAATAAAACTCGTTATTTATATAAATATTTACACTTTATTCGTTTGTCTCGTCGATGAGAACTCACTCGTTCAATGTATTGCTGTATTTTGACTTTTCAACAGTAACTATACAATTTTGAAGTCCGTCGAGTCTAGAAAATGATTTTATTATATTTTTTTTAAACTTAGTTACAGGCCTACCGTCTTAGGGACCGTCCCAGTTAAACGGTGATCCTGTAGCAAACATATTTTTTAATTAAAATTCACAAGTGCTAGAAAAAACCTAATACTTGGAAATCCGAATGCTTGAAAATCATACTTGTGTGGTGTGATTTTCAAGCATTTGAAAACGGAAAAAACAAAAAACAACCAATTTGACAGACTTTAAAATTGCAACGTCACTCTAAAATTCATAGACAAAATGGCTCATACATAAGAAAAATACTCAAAAATGCGCCATTTTGCAAGAATTAATTTAATTTTGACTACATAATAATTTTCTAAAGTATATTTTATTTTTTTTCCTGTCAAATACAGCAATTCAATTCCAGAACCATGAAAATAATAGTATATACAATCGCATCAGTCGTTTATTAGAAAAAACCTTAAATATACAGTTACGACGGGTTCAGAAAATAGGTGTGAGCAGTATTGCAAGTTCATAGAAATATCAACTTTAAAAATAAGGGAATTGAGCTCATTTTAGAAAGTCAGGAACTGTTGAAAGCTGAATGCGTATATAATTGGACTGTAGTAAGTGGAATTAGGGTACATAATCTTTTAACTTTAAAAAATACGCCATATTTAAGAATTTAGACATTGTCATGTAAAAATACTGCTTAAATCTATTTTCTGTGAGAGGAAGCGTCGACATTTTATTTTTCTAAACTTATAAAAAAATTAACTAAAAATTAACTTCACTGTATGCACACAAAAATATCACAAAACCTTTTTTTTTTCAAAATATCTTGACGACTGCCAGTTTTTATAAAAAAAAATTGCCCACTACCACGATTCGTATTTTTTTTGTATTTACTAAATCATTTAGGATTTAGTAAATACAAAAAAAATACGAATAACTGATTTCAAAGAATTTTGTAAATATTTTTGCATGCATACATATAAGGGGAATTCATTATGTTCAAGGTTAAAGCTAAAGGCTAGACAGAATACATAAGCTGTAAAATTATTATGTAAACTTAATTACATTAAGGGAACACATAAGTCATCAAGTTAAGGTATTATGGAGAAGTTTCATAATGTTAATAAGACCGTATTTAAGCCGCGTCGACACGATCAGAATATTTTCTGACTGAGTGGAATCGGATACCGTGTCAACGCGGTTTTAACTAAATAACATTAAAATATAGATCAAAACTAGAAAATCACCAATAAATCACTGAGAAATGGATTATTAAGTCAAACTAAATACTTAACAAAAAAAGAAACGAACATACACAGTATTGGGCGTTTTTCTTTAAATCCCTCTTATCATCATCATATCAGCCGCAAGACGTCCACTGCTGGACATAGCCCGGGACCGGTCAATGTGGCGACACTTGCAGGGACCAAGTGTCGCCACATTGACCGGTCCCGTGCGACTCGCATCCAGCGGATCCCTGCAACCTTCACCAAGTCATCGGTCCTCCTAGTGGGAGGCCTTCCAACGCAGTGTCTTCTGGTTCGCGGTCGCCACTCCAGAACTTTTCGGCCCCATCGGCCATCCGTTCTGCGAGCAATGCCCACTGCCACTTAAGTTTAACAATTCTTCGGGCTACGTCGGCAACCGTAGTTCTCATTTCTGATTTGATCACGCAACGAAACTACGAGCATAGCCCTCTCCATTGCCCTTTGGGTGACTTTAAGCCTTCTGATGAGGTCCACGTTTCGGTCCCGTATGTAATCACTGGCAACACACACTGATCATAGACTTTCGTCTTGAGACACTGCGGTAAGTTGGACGAGAAGATACCACGCAACTTCCCGAACGCTGCCCAGCCGAGTCAGATTAGACGATTGACCTCTTTCTCGAAGTTAGACCTACCTAACTGGTCCGTTTGTCCCAGGTAGACATAATCGTCTACAACTTCGAGTGTAGAGTCTCCGATCTTGATAGGAGTGGGTGTTACATTGGCATTCAACATGACTTTGGTTTTGTCCATGTTCATTTTAAGACCCACTCTTTCGGAAGCTCGATGATTTCGGACGATGAATCTAATGGCTTAATCAAAGTTCACTCGATATGCGCGTTGGTCGGAGGTAGGACACGAAGTGATAGAACAAGGTTCTCACGATGGCGGATTCGGTCGTTCTTTTTTGAAAATCGGATAGTCAGGGTGACCAAAGACAACATCGTGCTGTCACTCACGCGCATGACAACAGGAAATATCGGCGTCTCGTTGCAGCAATGTGCACAGAGGTACGTGAACCTCGATTCTTTGTAATACGTTTCGTTAAGGTAACGGAACAGACGTTTTGGCATCAGACAGTTGCTGCATGTGTCAAATCTTCAGATTTATATGACAACACTGGAAGCCAACTACATTAACCACATAGGCGTAAATGATGCTGTGACGTTTGACAGGGGATGTTGCGCCGACCCCAAATAGAATGAAACAAGGCAGGACGATGATGACCTGAAGCCCACCACAGTTACGAAAAGGCTAAGCAAAATATACAGGGTTATTCTATTGTAACAATACATAACAAATCGAGTTATAAATTCATGAAATAATGCTACGGAAAAATCAGACCTAATCCCTATAGTTATGGAAGTCAAAATGTGTTGAACACTTTCAAGGAAAAAAATCATAAGAATTCCCCTCTGACTTAAGGTTAAAAATTATATTACAATAATATTTTTTGGCATTTATATGGTACAAAATTTACAAATTTCTGCCCAGTATGAGAACAACCTCTATTGAATAATAAAATGAAAGCCACACCCGCCGGAAAAACACAGGCATACCTAGATAACGCAAGTATCACAATCCGTATGAGAAACAACCATACCATATTTTGACTACCTAATATGACGTCATAAGCACTATTCAATAGACTACGTTTTTGTTCTTTAAACGTCTACAATTCAGTTCTTGAGTTGTAACATTGTTGTTTTAAACAAATTAGCTTGCAGTGACAGTAGCTATGTTAAGCTTAAAATGCTTAAGCAGTCTAAGTGATGCTCTTGCGTATCTAGTTAGATATCTATATCTGTGGGCATGATAATGAAAAACTGGTATACATCCTCCTTTTTTGAAGTGGGTTTCAAATTAGTAAGTATCTTTTTTCATTTAATTTTACACAGTATTATTTTGTTTTTGGCAGTGACACAGGCAGTCTTTCATATATTTTTTTTGGTTCTAAGACATGCCTGTTTTCCTCACGATGTTTTCCTTCCGTTTTTCTATACAAATAAATAAAATTGAAGTGTCTGTTTGTAATTTCAAAATAACAGCTTTTTACTGAATGCTTAAGGAAGTATAACAAAAACACTTTATTTAATTTTTGTCTGTCTGTTTGTTCCGGTTAATCTCCGAAACGGCTTGACCGATTTGAACGGGACTTTTACTGATGTTATAAGGAGTAACTTAATTACCACGTTCATTTTGGAAAAAGAATTAGAGTTCTGTGCAAAAAAATTTAAACCCCTGAAATCGCTAACAAAATCAGATTTAAATAAGGAAGTAATATTTTTTTACGATAATTTCACGCGGAAGAAGGTAGCAGGCAACAGCTAGTTGTTAAATAAGCTGAGTTTGATTCCTGTATAAAGTACGATTTTTTAAACAATAACATAACATAATCAGCCTATAATGTTCCCACTGCTGGGACACAGGCCTCCTCTCTATGAGAGGGAATGGGCTAAAATCCACCACGCGGGCCCAGTGCGGGTTGGTAGATGTCACATGTCTTCGAATTTTTTTTTTTGGTTCTACGACATACCGGTAAAACAAAACTAAACAATACTAAATGTTTTATCAAAAATTGTGCATAAAGTATTTTTGGTAAATTTCGTGTAGTGATCATAATTCCAGAGTTCGCCTTTCAAGATCTATCAGAGAAAATGTATGTACGTATGCAGTATTTTTTTTATACAGGGTGTAACAGAAACGGTATAGTCATATGAAAGGATATGCTGCAGACCATCAAACTGAACAACTTTCTCCTTGGCTCCAATATCCTAAATGCGAAAAAATTATAAGCTGTCCCATACATTTGGGTCGAGCGGTTTTGAAATTTTGTATGGGACAGCTGAGAAGTTTTTCGCATTTACGATATTGGAGCCAAGGAGAAAGTTGTTCAGTTTGATGGTCTGTAGCATATACTTTCATATGACTATACTCTTTCTGTTACACCATGTATAGATTCGAAAAAGAGGTTGTTACTCATACAGGATCTATTCGCGACAATTTCTTTTCACGCCAAGTCATAGACTAAAATAAAGAAGAAAATAAACGTTTTTAGGTACAGTCCATTCTAGGTTATTTTACCTCTGACGGCAGCAAGTCAAAAACAACTTTATTATAAAGAGCATTAAAGGCCACTGTGAATTGTCAGAACGAGATTTGTATGAATGAAACTTTTGACGTTTTTTCATTAGTAAGTTGCACCCGTGCGAAGCCGGGGCGGGTCGCCATTCAGAGATAAAATAACTGTATTTCATGTATTACTGATCTCAATGCATTTAATGTATAGCCACAGTTTTGGAGTTTGATATTTTGAATGAAACATCATGAGGATACATGATGGATGGGACACCGACGCTAAAACGGTTACCACATATTCAGTACAGTCACGAGCACCAATATGTAAATACATAACAATTTTTAAAAGTGTTTTTCTCCTACTGTTCTGATTAAAACTTCATATTGTTATGAACATAGTATTTTATAACCCATATTTTTATGAAAAAGATCCTATCTCCAAGTTACAATCGTAATTTCTCGTGAAAATTGCTTTTAAATTTAGGAAAGTGTATACATATTGGTGCTCGTGACTGTACATCATTGAACATGACCACACAGAATTTCTTTTCAAAAGTATTTAAAAAAAGAATACAACTGTTCCATACATTTTGACCGTGTAGGTATTGCAGTTTTTTAGGAAACAGCTGTTTTCTTTTAATAACTGACGAAAAATTTACATGTGGAGGGTTCAGAATGATGTACTGAATACGTGGTAAGCGTTTTAGCGATGGTGTGCTTTTCACCTTGTATGTATTTTCCAAAAGATTTGGTCAAGGTGTATTGTATTACTTCTGGATTTAAGAAGTAGATAAAAATCTGTTGATTTTCATTGTTGAACATCCTAAAAACTGTGACCATTGATTTAATTTAAATATAGCAAACAGTGCATTAACTTAAAAAAAGGTGCCGATACAATTTTGTTAGTATACAACACTGAAAAACCCAGTGTCGCCAAACTAAAATTACTTTTAAAACGTAAAATACCTTTGGTCTACTCCAAAGCATAGTTAAAATATAGAAAAAATCATTTTAAACTTGATCACTAGCAAGTCTGTTCCACAGTCTTGCGTTTTTCAATATTCTTGCATCCGTTTTTCAAAAGTCTTGCTTTGCTATAACTAACACAGCACTTTACTTAGCGTCTGTTTAATACACTTTACAGAACTAGTTAAAAAAGTCTTGCATAATTGAATTATTCGAATTCGCATCACTTGAACACTCTGTTTGGTTAATTTGCGCGATTTCACAAGTCTTGCTTCACACTCCCTGCATTTCTTTACGCACGTTTTTGTTCACGTCTCTTGGGTCCCTTTATACGAGTTTTATATAACTTTTCACAAGTCTTGCTTCACATTTCACGTTTCTTGCTTCATTCGTGCGTGTAGAAGATTAGTTGAGGGTTGGAGTCGTCCGGGGACATTTCTAATTGGACGTACTGTGGCGTTGTTCGCGCCGATTCGTAGGAATTGCCACCGTTGCGTGATAAGGAGTTTCTTGATCTGGAAATAGAAAGAATAGAACAATTAATAGGTATGGAGGTAAACAAATAGAAAATAAGGCTTTATTTAAGTCATTAGTTGAGATTGAGAACCTACAAAATCCTCTTAAAAACTACGAAATAAAGGCTCTGTAAATATGAAAATTCTTATGAAGTGACATGGACGTGTCGTGTTCAGGATCGCAAACAAAAAATATGTACTACATACATATTCAATTCTGAAATCATCAAAATTTGTATGATTGAGTTTGACTGCCTCATTGGTCTGGTGGTCACAAGCGCGACTGCAGAGCATGAGTTCTTGGGTTCGATTTTCAGGTTGAGCAGTGTTATTGAATTTTTCCCTTAGGATTTTGTCAGTAGTAGCCACGGAGACTGGATTTGTGCCCGGTCCATAGGCTCGCCCCCTATTATAATGCACTTAAACATAACTGGCGAAATGTGGAAAAAAGTGTGTTCCTGCATATTGACGATTTAGGTGATCACAAATAGATGAAATAAAAGATTTTATCCGTAAAATCAGGGTTAGCTTATCGTTGTTGAAGTTTTAACACCACATAACTCAAAAATAGCAAATTTACAGGAGAGTGAAAAAACTGCATACTTATACATTTCATAATTTGCGTTCACTTCAAATTAGATAGAGACGTTGCTTGTTTCTGGTTCACTGAAACAACGCCTCTTCCGATTCTTTAGCAAACGGCATCAAAATATCAAAATCGGCCAAAAATTGACTTACGTGGTGTTAGAACTTCAACAACGTTATATGAACCAATTTGAATATACTCACTTGGCTTTAGCGTGTGTAAGTATGTGGGATTTGAGGTTCGTGCTCTGCGCGAATTTCTTGTTGCAGCCGTCGAACGGACACACATATGGACGGTCCCCTGTGTGTATGCGGACGTGGGTCCTGAAATGTATGGAAGATTAGGTTTTATTTACATCATCTTTTTGCCATGGCTGTGCATGACGTTTTCGCTTTGATACCTAGGTTGGGATTGTGTTATAAAGGTTTTTAAATCAAGAATTTTGTCAGTAGCAGCCCAGTCTGGATCTCTGGCTATCCGTGGAGGGTTTAAAGGCGTTGTGTTCTTTTATCTATTGTTAAAGTAGTCTGCCTACATATAAAAAACTCACAAATACGAACTCTCTCTTTATAATTCTACTTTTCCTATTACAATAATTTAAAAAATGGGTAAGTTTATGAGGATATATGGATGTTTGTTTCTCTTTCACGTAAAAAACACTGAACGGATTTGGAAGAAATTTAGCTCACAAATAGTTGTTAGAATAGGACATATAGGATACTTTTTTACTTTTTTTTTGTTGTTGTGCGTGGGATCAGTCCCGTGGCACAATTTTCGAAATGCGGGCGAAGCCGCGGACATAAGCTAGAATTAGTTTAGATTTGTTTTAAAAATGATGAAATTTAAAAACATAACACTTCCTTGGCAGTGTGGTAAAAATACACGCAGACGAAATGTAAGCTAAGATATAAACCAAGTCAGCATACTCACCTTAAGTTAAAATCTAGTGAGAACCTCTTCCCGCAGCCCTCGAAGGTACATTGAAACGGCTTCTCCCCGGTGTGGACTAGTTGGTGACGTTTTAACTTTGAACTTTCTACGAAGGCTTTACCTGAAATGGGTTTAAAAGAAGTGATGTAATTTTTTGACATGACTACAGTTTGGCCCAAAATTAGGACAGTAATTCGCATTACGCTGAAACGAAACGTTGTTTACGGATCCGGATTTGGTCATTTAGGGTCAGTTCACACCGAGACGTGACGTGACGCGACGCGGTGTGCACTTAAGCCATTTTATGCTTTATCTCCATTAAGCCCCGAGTCTTTTAAACGATACTATATATTTCCTAATGGAGATAAAGCATAAAATGGCTGACCGCAGCCACAGCTGGTGTAAATTGGCCCTTAAGCAAACCAAGTATCTTGGCTTGGCCCGCGAGGTTGTCGACATGTGGGCTGTGAACACAGCGATAATTATGCCAATAGTTGTTTCAGCCAATGGCTTAATTGCAAAGAGCCTCGACCAACACCTGAGACACTGACAGACTCCTGGACACGGCTCGTATTGTTAGGTTCCTCTCTCTCAAGCCCTGACCGCCGGTAGCTTGGACCCTGTTCCCCATACCGGTGGGTTACTTTTATATATATATACTTTTTTTTTTTAAATCTTTAAAATTGTAAAAAATATATGGAAGGAGAATAAATAAAGGAAATAATTTTGGCTTAAATAGTCCTCATCTTCGCGTTGATTGTTTATACTTGTATAGCTGCTGTGTCGTCTTTCATGGAATGTCGCATTGGTGTCTAACGGTTGCTGTTTCATTTTGATTAGGGGCCATAAATTATTATCATAAATTATGTCACACGCTCAGGGGGGCGGGGGGGGGGGGGGGGGGTCTACAATGTAATAAAATTCGAGATGTCCCGTTTCAAAATTAATATATCTAAGTATTAAAACACGAAATTTGAACTATAAACGGAAACTTTAAAAATAATTCCAACTTTATCTGTATGAATATGTACAATTACAAAATATGTGACATCACCCCAAGGTCACAAATATGACCAGCGGTCTCAACAAGTCAAAAAATCATGAATTTCGTGTGACATATTTTAGATGGTTTTACTTTATGAGTAACTTATATTTTTTGAGACATGAAGAAAGAGATATTTTTTACTTACCACATTCAGCACAAACATGTACTCTAGGCCCGTGCGTGTGCAAGTGTTTCCTCATCGCCGAGTTGTCTCTGAACATTTTAGTGCAGCCTTTGTGTGGACATGCTGAAATGTGTACAAGACCACATTATGACGAAATAACAACGAACGAAAAAAAATTCTATGTGGGGGTTCAGAATGATGTACTGAATACGTGGTAACCGTTTTAGCGACGGTGTACCTTCCACCCTGTAAACAGGGTGTAAACAGACCCTTCACGAAGCCGTCAACCAAGCATTATGTACATCAATCTAAGTAACTTTGCGCAAAAATTATTGCTAGGAATCAACTTTTTTTTTTGGGGTGAATAAACACGTTTTACAGTTGGACAAAATGTAACGCACTCAAAACAATGTGCTGATGTGGATTAATAGTACGGGGGCCGTGGAGGTGTTTAAAGTAAAATCTTACATTAAAAACAGGTATTTCAAAAAAAAAACTTGTGAAAAAATTGCAAATTTCACCCCCAATATCTCCGTAACTAGGTTCCCAGTTATGGTCTAGAACAAAAAACTGATCGCAATGACGGAGAGAACACGTGCCTTTCGGCTTCGTTAAGGGTCTTTTTACACCCTGTATAAAAGATTCTTACCTATTGTTCTATCTGATGACTCAGGCATAGGTTTCTTTAGTCTAATTTTGTGTCCGGGCCGCGCGAACTCTGCTAACTGCTTGGGATCTGATAAATCTAAACCTGGAATTTAAATAAAAGAGTTTAGATTAGCTATTTACATAACATAACGCCTGTAATCCCCGAAGGGTTAGACAGAGGTGTACCTAATAGTACACCCACATTTCGCCAGTTATGTTTTAAGTCCCATAATAGGGGGGTTTAAAACATAACTTCTTACGTCTTGGATGGCTTCCTCGCGAATTGGCGAGAAGAAGCACACTATAGTGAGAAGTGGAAGGAATGGGGGGAGGCCTTTGCTCAGGAGTGGGACAATACGGGCTAACTAAAAAAAAAAAATAGCGGAGCGAGCATATTGCCATCAACCGGGCACAGATCCAGACTGCTACTGAGATTTTCCTGGTTGGAAAAACCCAATAACGTTTTGTCCGACCCGGGAATCGAATCCAGGACCTAATGCTCTGCAGTCGAGCTTGCGACCACTCGATCAACAAAGCGATTATGTGTTACAATATACCATCTGTATTGAAAAATAGTATGAGCAGCACTAAAAGACTTAGCATACGGCTATTATGTAATACTTATTTGACAAACCAAAATAACAGTATGAACATACCAGGCATTATAGCTTCGCTTCCTAATATGCTCTTCTTCCCCGTCATATACTCTGTGTAGTCAGGATCTGGCTCAGGGTTAGAACCGTCATCTGTCAATGAAAACGTGTCTATTTCAATTAATATGAAGTGTTTACCGGTCGTAGCACTGAAGAAACCGGATGAAAAAAGATTGAAGACCTATATTATAGAATTACCTGTGGCGACGTTTAAATGTACCAATTTGGAATAGACTCCTTCCTGCCCCCGTAGCATGACCACCATAGACAAGGATTTCTTTGACGGAAGAACTTGGTCATGCTACGGGGGCAGGTTATAACGTAAATCATACGAATTACAGGTAATGACAAAAAAGTAGACATTTTACATAGGCTGACAAAATGAGTGGTCCTATCGCGATAACATTTTGACAACAGTTATAGTCCAAGAAACAAATGCCAAAGAACTGTCATCCGTGTGGAGTTGAAATAAAGTGTAAATAACACCAGACCTCGCCCTCCATGGTCTTGATCTGCACTCAGCTTCTCCTTTGTCCTCTTCGTCTGGTTGCAGTAAATATCAACCTTCCTCCTAATACCTATATAACTGCACATGTGATACAAACTTACCATCATCCTCGCCGGTGGCCCACATGGTGACAGAGAACTCGCCCTCCATAGTCTTGATCTGCACCTGCTTCTGTTCCCATCTTCTGGCTGGACCGCGTGTGGCTCCGTCCATGAGGCCGACTGGTACTTCTCCTGGAATTAGTTAGTTAAAGAATGAAAACTTGAAATTGGTAAATACAACATAAAGAAGATAAGCTCAAGGTTAACTTACCGATGGGCATCAAATGCTGTATATTACTGGCGGTGTTAGTGACACTGGAGCGGGGTCTGCCGCGACCTCTTCTGAAACAAACCGACAGATTCTTTCATCATCCTTATAATAATGATACAGGGTCTATGGGGATATTGACGTGACGCGAAGACCATGAGTACAGTTCATGATTCTAGAGAAAGGTAATTAGCGGATAGATTTACCCTACAATTTATCATTCACCATTTGGTCTGAAAGCAAAGTACTTCTCTCAGAGCCATTTAATTTAGGGTATTCTTTGGGATATATCAGTTAACTGCCCTCTGCCCACGTAGCATGACCACCGTAGACAAGGATTTCTTTGACGGAAGAATCGATAAAATGACAGATTGTGTCGACACAATGACAGATTTCTTTGCACTATCTGTCATTTTGTCGATTCTTCCGTCAAAGAAATCCTTGTCTACGGTGCTCATGCTACGGGGGCTGATAAGACTCCGCGAAGTAACCAAAATTTATCAAAAAAAAAACGCGTGAAGTCGTGGATACTGCTGCTTTCCGGCAGTATGACGGAATTCGCGAATCCACGGTCCAAAGACTTAACCTTTGGACACCAATCGCATTGGTTAAAATCTACATCTCGTCTCCGGGGAGTAACCACACTTACGGGCGCGGAAACAGCGAAAGACCATCTAGTTTTGCGACTCAATACCGCGCCAAACAATTCAAGCTTTATTGCATGGCCATAAAGCTCACTTTCTTTCTCCAGGGCTGCCAGATTGTATAATTGGATACAAAAACTCTGATTGTATCCTCTTTGTATCCTGGACCCTCATGTATAATTGGATACAGAACGCCTAAATTCTATTATCTGAGTTTTCTATTGTGATATTTTTTGAGTTGCCAGATATATACCAGATGCGCGTTAAGCCTGTGAGTACCGTATTAAATGTATAAAAAAATAACGTAGGTAAGTTCACGTGATTAATCATTATTGTGTAAGTTTAAAAAAAAATTAAGGACTATCCTGACTTTCAATTTTGTATAATTTCAAAAACATTACCGTATAATTTAAAGATATCTATCTACTGGCAGCCCTGTTTCTCAAGCCAATTCCACTCACCTCCCTCACCCGCTCGACCCCTCAAAAAAAAAAACAATTTGACCACAAAACGTTACCTGCTACTCGTCGAAGGAGGTCCAGGATATAGAGGATCGTAGTGTGTGTGTGGATCAGGGCTTGCATTCAGCACCTCTTCTCCAGATATACCTGGCAGGATCACCTCCTCACTGCCCACTGAAATTTTATAGTCTGTCAGCATAGCCGACGAGGTAAGTGACGTTAGTTTTATGTGTGATTTAAGCTAGTCAAATTGAATTGGGTAGTTCAAACATTCACCAAAAATTTCAAGATAAAAGCTCGCCTTTGTACATAAGCTATATGTTGTAATTATGTGTGTATTTTTCTTAATTTTGTGTGCAATAAAGATTAAGAATAAATCTTCTGTAAGCCAAGTAAAAAAACACTTAATTTTACGCCTGAAAACCCGATTAAGTTTCAATTTATAACAGTAAAATTAGATTTTAAACTATCATGATCACTAACATTATTATATAGACTAGAAACGGGATATTTACCATGTTTACTGTTTCTATTTAGTTCCTGATATTTCGGCGCTGTTGCAAGCACCATGGTCACGGATAAACTGAAGTTATTGCGGGTGGATATCGGGAACTCAATAGAAACAGTAAACATGGTAAATATCCCGTTTCTAGTCTATATAATAGTAAAATTAGATTTTTAGTTGCTTTGAAATAGATAAATAGACTATTTATTTATGTAATAGTAACTAAAAATCTAATAGTATAGTGCAAACTAGTTGTTGCCCGCGACCTTAGTCCGCATGAATATAATTATTATAACAATATGATCCCTATTTGAATAGTATTTTGTTAACGATTTCAAAGTTTTTTTTTTTACAGCCCCCGTAGCATGACCACCATAGACAAGAATTTCTTTGACGGAAGAATCGACAAAATGACAGATTGTGTTGACACAATGACAGATTTCTTTGCACTATCTGTCAATTTGTCTTTTCTTCCGTCAAAGAAATCCTTGTCTACGGTGGTCATGCTACGGGGGCTGGATACTCTAATCCTATTTCTAAAATAAAAGAAGCCTCTATTATACAGGGTGGAAGCGACACCGACGCGAAAACGGTTACCACGTATTCAGTACATCGTTCTGAGCCTCCCCTACATAGAAATTTTTCATCAGTTATTAAAAAAAAACACCTGTTCTGTTCACTTTGACAGTGTTCTTGAGGTATTGTGCACTTTTATAGGAACAGCATTTTTTTTTAATAACCGATGAAAATTTTCTATGTAGGAGGGACTCAGAATGATGTACTGAATACGTGATAACCGTTTTCGCGTCGGTGTCCCTTCCACCCTGTATATACGGATAAATCAGCACCAGTAAAAATCTCGTCAAAAACGGCCACGCCGTATCGGAGACTCAAAAATATAAAAACAAATTTTATAAGTACCGCATACAATACTATCATACGCATTCAGTAAAGAGCTTTTATTTTGAAATTAGAAACAGACACTTATAGATAAGTGACGTCATACAAAATCGATGGGGAATTACGTTTCGACAGCTCATAAAAAGTATGTCAATTGTTTGGTGAAATGGTGATGTCAAATACCCAATTAAAAAAAAAAAAAATTGAGTGCAAAGAAACGAAACGATGGATGTATTGTGTAAAAGATGATAATTATGACTAGAACGGGGTATACGTTTAAAGTTTAGAATAACAGTGCTTGTACAACTCCACTTCAACTGTAACAGAAACATCACGCCTGTAATCGACGAATGTACCTAATAAAGAGTACATTCACATTTCGCCGTAATGTTTAAGTCCCATTTAATAGGGGGCGAGGCAATGAGGGCTATCGTTTTTGAGCTCACCAGATGGCGCCACTGGCGAGTAAGGTCCTGTCATTCATTCTATTTTATACTTTAAATTACCAATAACTTCATAAAAAAACACATATATTTTGTTACGTAACATAGTGTTAACTTCAGATACATATTTTTTTTTTCTCCAAGTACTATAACAAATATAATTTAGATCCTAACTTGCTACTTAAAATCTTCAAGTCATAATTAATCAAGACTGGCTCAATCTTGACCACAATCATGAATATCAGTAAAAATTCGTGATAAAAAAACGCGCAACGCGCTAACACTCTATGGCATCTGTCATTATATGAAGACCTTATTCTACACGAACGCCTCTAGCGGCGAATTCATACGCGATGGCACCTATTGCCCAAAAACGTGATTTCCTAAGGCTTTAAACCGAGTGACAGTGAAATTAGGACCAGGCGTATTCTTACCTTCCTCAAGGTGCTGCATACCAATAACTTGTTCTTCGACTTCCTCATATTGATCGTCTGTGATGTACTCCTCGTATTGACCGGCTTCTATCTCTTCATACTGAAAATCAGATTATTTTGTTTATAACCTTTATTTAAATTTTTACAAATTATTTTACATTTTTAAATATTCCTTAAAAAATATATATAAAAAAAACATTTAAAAATATAAAAAAATTGTAGCCCACCGGTAACGGGAACAAGGTCCAAGCTACCGGCGGTCAGGGCTCCAGAGAGAGGAACCTCCTAACAATACGAGCCGTGTCCAGAAGTACCGCTTTCTGAATCAAGCCCTTGATCCAGTTGCCTAACGAGAGCCTCCTCAGGTATTGGTCGAGGCTCTTGGCAATTAAGCCATGGGCTGATACGACTATCGGCACAATGATCGCTGACTCCACATCCCACATGTCGACAATCTCGCGAGCCAAGTCAAGATACTTGATAAAATAAATAAAATAATAATAAATAAACTGTTCCCAATGCCGGTGGGCTACTATTTTATATATTTTTAAATGTTATTTATATAACTTTTGTTTTTTAATTATTTAAAAATGAATGAATAAAGAAATAATAATTAAACGCTATTTATTGAAAGTTGCTAAATATTTGGAAAATTTGAAAAAAATAAAATATGGGGTGGACATGGACAGGACACGACAGACGTTGTCGGATTAGCTAGTCATTTAACACTTGATTCATTTTCGTCTTTATTTCAACGCATTAACATGCAATTAAACAATTAATTTTTCCGACATACAATAGTATAGCAGTGGATTGACCTTGTCTGTCGAAAGGACTGATGGCCGATGGAGAAAAGGAGTCCAGCCCTCGTATTCACAAACGATTATAGAAGTCGTACGTCTATCTTTTATTGGCATTACGAAAGCGAGCGAGATAGGTATACGACTTCCCAAATCTAAATCGAATCGAAGCAGCTGGAGTGGACACAGCGTATCAGCAAGCATAAGGCTGCGATTCCATCAGAGATGAACGAGGATGCGTATGAGGGATGTGTGTGAAACTAACCAATAATATCGCTTCTTTTACACCGCTTGAGGTATTCTAGCTATGTGATTGATTAGTGCCACACACATCCCGTCGCTGGCGTGGAAACGAAGCCTAAGGTGGGACGCACCCCAGTTAGATGGCCAAACGAATTTAAAAAGGTAGCTGGATGCTTAAGGCTGAGAACAGGGTGTTGTGGTACAGTTTGATAGAGCCAATGTCCAGCAGTAGATTACGATAGGCTGAGTTGATTAAATCATACACTCACCTTGACTCCAACCTGGTCATCCCCCTCCATCTCCACGATGGAGCCGTGCGTGCCTATCTCCACCTCGCACATGATCTCCTGGTTCATCATCTTGGCTGATGTCTACTGAAACAAGGAGGTTAAAATGTTATAGAAAAAAAAAATACATTGGAACTAACTTTGTGCTTAAATATGTCAAAAGCACTTTGCAAAAATAGTTCTTACGCGAAAATGTACAAAAGCAGGTTAAGGGCATTACATGGCTCAAATCCCAAAAACAGCGTATGTTCAAAGAAATTTGTTGATGAATCCCTTCGTGCGTTTTCCGTGTAAAAAAAGTATGTTATAGTTAAGTTCATCACAAATAAATTGTATTGTTTAAAATGTTAATAAACCTTCTCAATTTTTTTTGGTTAATCGTAGAAAAAAGGTCCTTTTTCAACCTTAATTGTAAATTATCTCTGTAACGGCTGAATAGATCGGCATGAATTTTGTAACAACAAATACGTAATGATATACTTAACAATCTGTATTGTTTTTTTTCTGTTATTTCTTTTAATATTTTTAAATAATAAATTAAAACCGAAATTTTGCGAAATGTGCGGGGCAAGTCAACAAAAACCAGCACAGGGATTAAATTATCAAGGTCATCGAGCAATGTAATGCCCTTAAACGCATTTGTGGTGGCGTCATGGAGATAACAGACAAAGTGTTAGGTGTAATTTCGTAAATTAAATAGTATTCCATTTGAATGACTGCCTTGTTAGTCGACTGCTGAGCATGAGGTCCTGGGTTCTATTCCCGGGTCGGGTAAAGTGTTTTCGGTTGATGGCAACAGTCTCGCCCCGTATTACATGGGACTTAAACTTAACTGGCGATATGTGGGTTTAATATTAGGTACACCTCTGCCTAATCCTTCGGGGGATTACAGGCGTGATGCTATGTTATGTAAATAGGATTTCCATCCCAGGATCCCACTCGTAAGTTTCATAGCTCAATGATGATGGTGATGCTATCTAATCTAGCGGATTTTGACTGCATTCGATGGCTTTCTATGGTGGTTGTCGTGAGCTTTGGTGTGCTGCTCTCAATATGTCATGAAGAGATTTTTTTTTTACAATTAATAAAAAGAAATTGAATACTAGGTGATCATCATCATTCTCTTGCCCTTATCCCGATTCATTTGGGGTCGGCGCAGCATTTGTCTTGTTCTTCCATACTACTCTATTACTCATCATCTCATCAGACACCTCCTTTCTTGCCATATCATCCTTTACATGGTCCATCCATCGTTTCTTTGCTCTTCCTCCACTCTTATATCCATCCACATAAGTAAATATTGATAACATTACTCTGTATCTGTCTACGTGTATCATTCTTAAGGCGCGACACAGCTGGTGGTCCAATTCCAAATAAAGGTATATAAAAAGCGCTTATTGGCTGTTATGAAAGCCTAATGAGAAACAATTTCGTTTTAAAAACTGCATGCTATCTTAATATGCTGTTTTTGGTGTGCTCGTAAAGATAACCAAATGCCAGGAAATGTTTTGCTAAAAGATGTTGGTTTAAGTGCAGCATTTTTTATTAATCAGTATTTTCAAACATCATGGTAAGGATCAGCTTCCAGTCTAACCGGATGCAGCTGAATACCATTATTTTACATCGACCGCCTATCTGACCTCCACAACTCAGTTAGTACTAGGTAATACGATACCCCTTGGTAAGACTGGTTGTCAGATTTTTCGGGGCACTGACTACCTGTAACGACTGTCAAAGATCTACAAATGACAGCCGGGATCAACGGTTTACCGTATTTTCCGAAGCAAGGAGGAAACTCGGTATGTAATGGGTGGTCAACCCATCCGCAGACCAACCTAGGCAATATTTTCTTTATTAAATTTTTGTCGTAGTAAATGTTGCCCTGATTCGACATGGTTCAGCAAAGCCGGACCGGCAAAATATACATTTGTATTTTGTGGCCCAAGTTTGATATAGTTTTTTTAAGCGTTTTTTTTATCAAATACTGCTTTCTGACAATCCAAATAAATAAAAACAGAGGTACATGAAGGCAGAGAAAGATAAACGATTCAACTATCTAGATTTGGCTCATGAGGTTGTCGACATGTGGGACGTGAGTACAGCAGTCATTGTGCCGATAGTCGTGTCGGCCAATGGCTTAATAGCCAATAGCCTCGACCAACATCTGAGGAGGCTCCGGCTGGGCAGCTGGATAAGGTCTTGATTCAGAAAGTAGTACTTCTGGACACGGCGCGTATTGTTAAGAGCCCTGACCATCGGTGGCTCGGACCCTGTTGCCGATGCCGGTGGACTACTATTTTCTATATTTTTAAATGTTTTTTATTTAATTTTTGTTAATAAAAATATTTAAAAATGTAAATAATATGTTAGAAAAATGAATAATGTGATAAGAAGTGAAATAAATACTTTTCGAAAAATAGCTTTAATTGTAAAATTACAGCTGTTTCGTAATATTAAAAAAAATATGCTGTATGCATCAAATCAAATCATTTATTTCTTTGCAAACATGCGTAATAGGTACATAGATGTTCTTTTATAATAAGGATTTTCATTTTTTACCGTCACATGGGCATGTAAATACTAGGTTTACAATTATAAATTGCAAAAAATAATAGCAAATTATATTAAAAAAAATTATGCTGTATGCATTTAATTATTGTTGTATTAGGTGAGAAAGAAAATGACTATCAATCAACTGCTTATCATTCAAGTTGTAGGTCAATTGAAATAAAGTGAGTGTTTGAAGGGTAAATAAGTTGACTTTCTCAATTAATGCAACCAATATTACCTATGCCTTTTGCACAAACTCGTGGCTAAATAATAACAGCCGGTCGATCTTCAGGTAAAGCCACGCTGGCTTAGGTTGATGCATGCAGCTGCATGCAGCAACTGATGCAGCTGATGATGACTTTTCACAAATGACTGATTTTATTATTGCAGTTGGAATTTCAATATTGCGCTGGGTCGAACATTCAACGCGCTATTTTAACATTTAGGCATTAAAAGGTCCCTTCACGAAGCCAAGCATTCTGTACATCAAACTAAGTAACTTTACGCAAAAATTATTGCTGGGAAACGACTTTTTTTTGGGGTGAAAAATCCCGTTTTACGATGGGACTCGATGGAATGCGCTCAAAGCATTGTGCTGATGAATGGATTGAATAGTACGGGGGTCGTGGAGGTGTTTAAAGTAAAAATCTTATATTAAAAACATGTATTTAAAAAAATACTAGTGAAAAAGTTGGAACTTTGACCCCCAGTATCTCCGTAACTAGAAGGTTCCCAGGTATGGTCTATAACAAAAAAAAATATCGCTAAGACGAGGAGAACGGCCTTTCAGCTTCGTTAAGGATCTATTTACACCCTTTATATGTTAGCAGTGAATGGAACAAGACTGTTATGATGATTAACAACACATAACATCACGCCCGACAGTCCTCCAGGGTTAGGGGTGTGTCTATACTACACCCACATTTTGCCAGTAATGTTTTAGTCCCACGTAGTAGGGGGCCAGCCTATTGCCATCATCGACGACAACATCGGCACTATAACAGTAAATGATAATTTATATTCAATGATAATGATGTATTGTTCTTATAACACAATTGTTATGATACTAGCATTTGTCGGTGACATTGCCTGGATATTTGGAAATATTGTGACAGTACAGCCAAGGCAAAAGATATATATATATAGATACTTCTACTTCCTAGGCCAGGTCATGTGATTCCTCAACTTGGAAAGCATATTAAACCATTGGTCCCGGCTGTCATTTGTAGATCTTTGACAGTCAGTAGACCACTTTAATGAGTCCTCGCGAAGGTATCAATTTAAATGGAATATTCTGAAGGTTGATCACGTATTGGTTCAATTAGTATTGTAATACCTACGTGGATTATGGTTATTTTAAAGCAAATAACCTGTGGGATATTGTTAGGACTTAGTGGACGCTTAATTTACCTTTGATGGGGCAAGGCGGTGGGATTCATTAAAGCGGTTGGTCTATAACTGGGTCATTGACTGCCTCATTGGTCTAGTGGTCGCAAGCGCGACGTTAGAGCCAATTCCCAGGTCAAGCAGTGTTATTGAGTTTTTCCCTCAGGAACTTTCTCAGCCACGGAGTCTTGATTTGAGCCCGGTTGATGGATCAATAGGCTCGGCCTCTATTACATGGGACTTAAACATAACTGGCGAAATGTAGGTGTACTTTAATTGGGTGCTATCCCTTCGGGGATTACAGGCAAGATGTTATGTTTGACTGGGTTGTGGAGGGGTATGATAGGCAGTCTCTCCATGTAAATTCAGCTACATCTGGTTACATTGGAAGCTGACCACAACATAGTTGGGAAAAGAATAGGCAGATCATGATGTGGTTCCTCATCTAAGTGTTCATTTCATCTAAATCTATTCAGTTGTTAAGGTGTAAAATGAAACAGACAGATAGTGTTTCATTCATTTGCATTAGTACTATTAGGGAAGTATAGATAACTAATATTTAAGTACTTTAATGATAATAGTTATTAATGTATCATGATAAGTCATAAATATCATTTAAAAATAATAATTATCAAAATTCTTGGATGCAGTCTGTCTTAAAATGATAGCAATGAATATAAGTTGGAATGTATATGTATACAACTGACTAGTTTTGTTGTGAAAATTATTGAGAAATAGATTACAGTCTTATATAACTAAAACAAATTGATATATTAGATGTTTTTCTTTCTCCTTGCAGGTACAATGGAGAAGTTTTATAATGTCAATAACACCGTATTTAACTAAATAGCATTAAAATATAGATCAAAACTAGAAGTCAGTGTTTTTATTTTTAAATCACCAATAGTTGACTCGAGACATGGATTATTAAGTCAAACTAAATAAATAAAATATAAAAATGACATATATATATACAGTATTGGGTGTTTTGTCTTTAGATCCATTTTATATTAGTGCTAAAATAAAAGGAGTTTGACTTTCCAAATAAGTACCTACTTATCTACCTTTTCTTGGGTTTGTTTTGTTAGCCACACATCAAGAATAAATAACAAAATGAGGTAAAGATGTCACTTTACCTCTTTGCAAGCGCAACTTTAGTCTCATAACTTTTTTATTTCTGGAGATATTTTAATGATTTTTTCACATTTTGTTTCATCTTATTTAAATGATTAAACTTAACCAAAAAAAAAAATATGGAAACTTCTCCATTGGGCAAATCTGGATGGCCAATTGTTTTTTAAGGTGTAAATGTGGTAATACTGTCCTAATAAGCATCTTTTCAGTGCAATACATATTTTTATTATATCATAATATTGTTTTGGAGAAATCATGATTATTGATATCAAGTATAATTTGAAAGTCTTCAGTTTTCTATATTTGTACCTTTGGATGATTTCCATAAGAATTTAACAAAAAGTGTTTTTAAAATGACCTATTGTATTGAAATAATTATATCTTTGTTGTTTTACAAGTTACACATTGTTTGAACAGACTGACAGCATTATCAAGAAAACTGTACTTGTATTATACAGTTATCAAAGTTGGCTTAATTAACCTCTTTCTTCCTTTTAATTGTTTGATATTTATATTCTCATCACACTCAAAATAATTAAAAACAAGAATCTAATCAGGCAGAATACACACATACCTTTGCCTACATCCTACATGATAAGAAAACAATAACTAGTCAGATTACAAAAACATTGGATTACAGATGTATGTAAATAAAACAGCTCATCATCATTTTATTTCAGCACAATTGATTTGTTTTTTTACGATTTATATTTAGAACGTATCGTGATACACATAAACTGTTGTGACTTTATGTAAATAGTGGCAGAATGTCACCCGTTCGGGTACAAGTTTTAATGAGAATTCCTTGCCTCCCACAGAGAAAAATCAGTTTTTTAGCTTTATTCTGCCGCATTATGGTGCATTGGAGTCAAACAACTATCTCTCGGGGCAGGTGTGAGTCTACTGACGGCGCAGCTCAACCGGCCGGGCCCGCGACCCAGACGATTTTTTAGATAATTATACTATGACCACGCCAAACGCTACACACATCGATACCTTATAAAATGACCTTCATTCTGTCACCCTCAATTAATCGGCCAAACGCGTAATTACATAGAAAATAGAAAACACTTGTTACGATACGTCAAAAAGTACTATGTTTTCGATAGAAATAATTTACCTGTATTTATCCAGTAACAAAAGCACCGACGGCCACCAGGAGACAAATATGGACAGATGCGTTGGCACGGAATTTTCCAACGTAATATTTATCGCAACTAGTGCCACAGTTTTCAGTGAAAAAAAGTTCGATATTTAGGCTCAAAAATATTTGAAATTTACGCGAAAATGTTTATAAAATATGTCCGACTAAACATGGCGTCCAAAGATGTCCGACCAAATTCAATATGGCGATGCAAAATGGACGCCCGTTCTCCAGCCGCTCGTACTTGCAAACTCCACCGAGAAAGGAAAAGCAACACAGCAACACTCACGTCATTTAGAAGAAAAAAAATCTTCCACATCGTAATGTTGCCATAGTCAAATATTCATTGTCATTGTTTCGGAATTAATTTTAGCAAAACAAAGCAACTGAAAATTATACTACTATTTTGATTATACAGACAAACTATCAGTTAAAGTCTCACATAAGTCTGATTATTAAATGAAGCGTATTTTCATAAATAATCACAAAAGTTCTTTCATGTTTACAAACAGAGTTCATTAGCGCAACTGTCAAAGTCTCCCCAATGCTGCCATCTATACAAAAACTTTGACATAACAGCACCATCTGACGGTGAAAATCCCGTCTGCTATTTTCCGTTTTCCTCTTCCTGTGGTTATTTAATAGTTGAGCCTAGATATTTGCGCAAAATTCGCGATGGCTCTGAGATTATTATGTAAATTGAATGTGCGGCCTGAGCTCCGTGGAGTCGTAAACTTAAGTTCCGCGGCGGCACCTGCTACATTATCAGATTTCGATCTTCAGCATAAGACCCCTGTTGTAAGGAAACAGCATCTGGTTCCAAAGGCTCACTATGGAGGTCGTCATGCTGTTACCATGCTCCCTGGAGGAGGAATCGGCCCTGAGTGCATGGGCTACGTCCGGGACATTTTCATGTAAGTATAACCTTTTTTATGAGAACCTCACAGGACTTGGATATCAGCTGATCTCTATTTTAATAATAAGACGCAGAACGTTTTCTTATAAATTATGCAGTGTGATCTGTGAAAACAAAATTAATTAAAATAACCTTGGGGTTACATTAACCGATAGTCCTAGATGCAGTTTTTATTACATAAATTCCTTAAATTACGAAACTCAGTTCTCCGGATGGAAAATACCATTAGACGCATGGCTTGATAATAAATAAACCTCTTCAAATTTTGTGCTTAAACTACTCATTATCACATGACTTAACAATTGAGGAAACTGACAATTCATCTAATATGGTCTCATATGTATAGTTATATGATATTCTTCTGTTTAGCAAGACAATGGCAAATGTTGTTTGAAATGAAGTAAATTTTTTTGTTTGGTCTTAAGTTATTTAAAATCATTACCTTCTTAGCACCACTATTATATTAAATATTCAAATTGCAATTGAAGTAGAATCCTATTTTAAATGAAAAATCTTAGGGCTTTATTTAAAAAAGTATTTACTTCCCAAATTGTTTGTAAGCAAGACTTTATCTAGTAAATAACAAAAACAACTGTTTTATAACAAACTAGCCCTGCGCCTGAGACTTTGTCTGCATAAATTGTGATAGCTCGGCTAATTTGAATGATATAAATATAATTTTTAGCCTTTGTTACTTCCTGATAAAATAGCTTTTTATTGGTGAAAAAATGGTTAAAATCAGTCCATTAGTTTCAGAGTAAATGGTACAAACAAAACAATCTTTCCTCTTCATAATATTAGTATCTTCACTAGCATCTCAGCCTTTCTTCTCATGGTATTTTAAAACTTCACAAAACTGTAAAATTCCTTAAACTAACTATTCATAATATGGAAGTTATGTTATTGTTGTATGCACATTAACCTTATGGAATTAATTTTCTTAATTTTGGTAGTAGCCGCATGTTGGTTGCGCAGTTTACAGATCACTACAGGCAGACAAAAAAAGCAACATCAATTATGTTATGTTTCTTTTATGTCTGTGTGACATGGTAATATGATAACAGAACGTGACACATTTAATAACATAAATTATCAATTTCTTCCTTAATTAATATGGCCTTAGATCAATTAATAGTGTTAATAAAGATAATGATTTGTGTAGATAACATTAGCACTACTATAACTATGCTATGTGTTAGTCCTAGCTGCCATTTGTAAGTTTTTGACAGTCAATAAGGGGGTAGCCAGGAGCCAGAAAGTCAAACATCCAGTCTTAATATGCTGTGATGTAGTACCCAGTAATTGTCTGGCTTATGTAGGTGTTGATAGCAGGTGGAGTAAAGCTGTGACTGAGTGTCGTCCAAGGACTGAAAAGAGAACTCTTGGTCCCCTGGTGGTGAGAGGGGCAGACAATATTGTCGCTATCGCGGGAATATCCTGGATTAGGCTGACACAAGAATGTGGAGCTTGGCACAACCAAAGAGAGGTCTATACCCAGCAGCGGGTATGGTCAGGCTGCGGATGATGATGATGATGTAGGTCAGATACGCAGCTGCTCCATGTAAAATAGTGATGTTCAACTGCGTCCATTTAGACTGGAAGCCAACTTCAAAACCGAAAAGGCTATGCAGATGATTACTTGGGCGGGGTCTCTACTTTTTAAAGTGCCAACTTAGCAGTCATATTTTTAGTAAGACACTCACTCCATGTACCATCAAGTTTACTGATGGTCAATCACTTTTCTAACCTTAGGGCATCATCATCATCATCTGCCTAGCCTTTTTCCAACTATGTTAGGGTCTGCTTCCAGTCCAACCGGATGCAGCTGATTACCAGTATTTTACATGGAGCGACCACCTATCTGACCTCCACAACCCAGTTAGTTACGATAAGCTAGGTAATACGATACCCCTTGGTAAGACTGGTTGTCAGACTTTTTGAGCCTTTGACTACCTGTAACAATTGTCAACGATCTACAAATGACAGACGGGACCAGCAGCTTAATGTGCATTCCGAGGCACGGAGGAAACTCGGTATGTAATGGGTGGTCACCCATCCACAGACCAACCTAGGCAAGCACGGCTTAACCTAGGCATAAGGGTGAGAAGTGGCAGACCATCAGTGAACTCGGTGGTACAATACTGGTCTGGGTCGGCAGAAGACGCATTAGTTTGTCTTTGTTAGCAAAGTAATAATAATGTTCCGATAACCTTTACAGGTATATTGGAGCCCCGGTAGACTTCGAGATTGTGAACATTGACCCCAATGTGGACAACGATGAGGATGTCAAGTACGCTATCACCACCATCAAGAGGAACGGTGTCTGTCTTAAGGTATGGCATTTCTATTATTTGTGCTATGCATTGTTATATGTTTATAATGTCAGCACTCTAAAAGGCTATTTGAAAATATCGAAAAAAAAAATTGTCCGTCAGTTAGATCACCAAAAAATTTTGAACACGTATTTTTTCTTTTATCACTTATTACAAAAATGACGACGATACAGCGCATCAAAGTTCAAGAGAGATGGCTTGTGACGTCACGGGCTAGTAAAAAGTAACAGGCTTGTGACGTCACGTCTTTTACATGACAAAAGAAAAAATATGTGTCCAAAATTTTTTGATAATCTAACTGACTGATTAAATAGTTTTTTTCAGGCAAATACCCTATTGCTGAACACACTTTTCTGTCGCATTCAAAAGGATTTTCTGTTTGATATTTCAAAATAAGTGCTTTTTACTGAATGTACTTATAAAAAAAAACCTTTTGTTAATATCCATCTGTTTGTTCCGGCTAATCTCCGAAATGGCTGAACCGATTTTGACGTGACTTTTACTAGCAGATAGCTGATGTTACAAGGAATAACTAAGACTATTTTTATGTTAGAAAAAGGGATTACGATTCGTGCTAAAAAAAATCCCTTGAAATGGTTAACAAAGTCGGATTCCAATACTGAAGTAATATTTTTAAAATAATATCACGCCGATGAAGTTTTTGGGAATCGGCTAGTTTAAAATAAAGGTTTCAAGTTTCAGTTTGTTATATATTTTGTGTTCTTACCCGACTGCCAAGGAACGGTTGTTTTTCGCGCGTAATATGTTTTTTCGTTTGTTTTTTTGTAAATATCTTTATTACCTCGTATGTTCCAAATGGCTGGATGGATTTTGATGATGAAGGTATCATTAGATTCATCTCAAAAACCTAAGTGTCCTTATATAGGTGTTTAAAAAAAATAAAAAATGGCTGATTTTTGGCTAAATTGTAAGTCGTTAATACGAGGAGGGATCAAAAAGTAGTGAGAATGAGATAGAATATAATGACTATTGATAACTAATTTATTTTTCTACATAGTTTCCGAGTCTCTCTACACACCGAGTCTAGCGCTTTTCCAAGGCTTCAATCCCTTTCACAAAAAAAGTTTTGTCTTGGTCCTGCAAAAAGCTCTCCACGGCATCCATCACCTCGTTATCGTCTTCGTACCTGTTTCCCCTTAAGTATTTTTTCAATTTGGGGAACAGATAAAAATCGCTAGCCGCCAGATCTGGTGAATAAGGGGGGTGGTCAACCAATTCGAAGCCAGCTTGCTGAATGGCAGCCATCGCAACTGCCGACCTGTGCGTGGGTGCGTTGTCGTGATGAAACAGCACGCCCCTTCGAAGTTTCCCTCTCCTTTTCTCTTTGATGGCATTCCTCAACTTGGAAATTAAAGCTGCATAATATTGGCCTGTAATAGTGGTTCCACGCTCCAGGTAATCAATCAACAATATCCCTTCTGAGTCCCAAAATATTGAGGCCATAACCTTGCCAGCCGATGCCACAACACGAAACTTCTTCGGGGTCGGTGATGATGGCCGTTTCCATTGCGAAGATTGCTGTTTTGTCTCGGGATCAAAATGATGGACCCATGTTTCGTCCATTGTTACGAAACAAGACAAAAAGTTTTCAGAATCTTCTTGAAACTTGTCCAACAATATCTTCGAAATGTCAAGTCGATTTTGTTTCTGACTGTGTA
Organism: Noctua fimbriata; assembly: GCA_905163415.1. Taxonomy (NCBI): domain Eukaryota; kingdom Metazoa; phylum Arthropoda; class Insecta; order Lepidoptera; family Noctuidae; genus Noctua; species Noctua fimbriata. The sequence continues at coordinate 7,228,469 of LR990951.1, forward strand.
TTTTGCGGAGACTTTTCTCATATTTAAAGATTGTTTCAATATGGATTGAATACTTCCATATGAAATGCCCGTTTCTTGAATTAAGTATCGGATGGTAACTCTTCGCTCGCTCAATACAATTTTCTCGACTTTCGCAACATTTTCTTGGGTGACTGACGTCGATGGACGGCCGCAACGATGTTCGTCTTCCGTGCTCGTTCTCCATACTCGAAATTGAGAAGCCCACCTTGCGACAGTGGAATACGGCAGAGCAGACTCTCCTAATGTTGCCTCCAAATCGCAATGAATCTCTTGCGTCGTTAACTTTTTTAAACAGAGGTATTTAATAACGGCTCGCACTTCGTTTTTCTCCATTTTCGAGAACACGTTCCGACATGACGCAAACAATGACATTCAGAAAAAAACAAAAGAGAATCGAAGATTTTTTTCTTTATTAATATTACAAATATGTATCTGAGCTAGCCTGCTAGTATTTTTTTTTTCTTACCAAGGAGTATGTCGTTCTCACTACTTTTTGATCCCTCCTAGTAATTTTTTTTTCAACCAAACCTATCGAGTAGGGTATTAAAATATTTGTAGTCGGGTTTTTTTGATACTTTTAATTAAATTTTATTTGTGTTTTTATAACTACAGGGTAACATCGAGACAAAAAGTGAGGCCGCCTACGTAACCTCCCGTAACGTCGCTCTGCGCAATGAACTGGACATGTACGCTTACCTTATGCACTGCAAGTCCTTCCCCGGAATTACAACCAGGCATAAGAATATTGAAATTCATGTTGTCAGGTAAGATTTTATTTTTATTTTATTTATTCGGAAGAACCAACATTTTCACATTATACAACATTAGTTTTAGTATATGCGAAACCTGAAACACGTGTCTAGTATTTTTATGTAAAGAATCTATGTACAACATTTCAAAACTGTATCATGAAAAATCTCAAAGTTATAAGCTTGTTCTGTTACCTAGTTGTCCGCACAAAATCGTGGTCACCACGCAGCGCGCGCCTCCAGCGTCGTCTTGAGCTCATTGATAGTAATAATTTGGCAGTAGGTACCTAAATTATTGCGAAAGGTACTTAAAGTCGCTTGGTGGTCAAACTTTTAACTGTTTGAAATATTTTTGTGAAAAAATATAACATGGTTTAAAAATTATGGGAATTGATTCAGTCACTTATTCTGAACAAACTGTATTCAGGTTTATCATATACTAAAAATAATGTTGTATATTCCAAAAAAAATATAGCATGTAAGGAGTTATACAAATGTGCAACCAACAACGTCCTCCACAGATACACAAAAGAAAAAGACAGTGTTGATGAAGTAAAAGATAGGGTATACTTTTTTTTTTTTCTTTCAACAAAATTTACAGTGGGTATTACACATATCTTATTACCTTAGTCATTACTCTCCACCTTCAATAGTCCTTTCTTCCTGAAAATTCCGCGGTTGTGGTACTTTTACTGAAGTTCTTTTCATTTCCTGGGTATACAAGGTGTAAACGGACCATTCACGAAGCATTCTGTACATCAAACTAAGTAACTCTACGCAAAAATTATTGCTGGGAAAAAACCTTTTTTTTTTAAAGTTGACAGAGAACATTTTCGAAAAATAGTGTTACAGTTAAATTAGACCGATTTTAGATTTTCCGTAGAAACAGATATATCCAATTATCTTTTTTTTTTAAGACATTTCGATAATGTTCTCTATAAGCTTTTTAGACTCATGTATCCTGTTTATGCGTATGAAGTTTCTTTAAAATCGGTTCAGTCATTTCGAAAAAAAATCAGGGTCAGCTCAGCATGTCTTCTTCTTCCATACTTCTCTATTACTCGTCATCTCACCAGACAGCTCCTTTCTTGCCATATCATTCTTTTCACAGTCCATCCATCGTTTCTCTGGTCTTCCTCTACTCTTATACATCCACATTCATACTCAAAACTTTCCTCACAACATTTTCCTCATTCCTCCGCATCACATGCCCATACACTCTTAACTGTACCTTATTTTCTTCGACAGGCAAAACACAGAAGGTGAATACGCTATGTTGGAGCACGAATCAGTGCATGGAGTCATTGAATCCATGAAGGTTGTGACTGCGAGCAACTCCGAGAGGGTAGCGCGGTTCGCTTTCGAGTTCGCCAAAAAGAATAACAGGAAGAAGGTAACAGATAACTGTTATACAGGGTGTTTGGTGACGGCGAGTTATGGGCTAGCTCGCCGTCCGGCCGTCTTATGACGAGAGGCCGTGTCGACGGCGCGTTCGTGTTCCACGCGCGCCTCAAAGAGATGTCAGACACCAGGAAGGGATCCGCATGGGCCGCCTGCCAGCGCTGCGGGACTGTTCGAAAGAGATACCGCGGCCCTGGAACACAAAGGGCAAAGAAGGAACATGGTTGGGTTTTAGTCAGTACAAGTCTGACGCTCCCATTTGATGATTTCCAAACCGAAAAAAAAAATGGTGTTTGGTGCATCGGCTCTCTCCCGCATAGGCCTATAGCATTCGTACGAGCGAGACAGATTGAACATCGCCACCGCGCTTCTGGTGTCACAAAACTTCAATGGCTGTGGCGCGTGTTCCCAATAAAATTCCGAAATTAGTGAAATTTGGTGTGTTTTTCGTCGTTTTGTGGTGTTCAACGCTCAAGAAGACTAGGACCATAATCGATGACTCAGATTTTGTCCGACCAGTGCGTAGCGACTGGTACGCGTAGCATGAGCACCGTATAAACGGCTTTTGTCGCCGGAAGAATCGACAAAATGACAGATCAGCAAAAGAAACCTGTCATTTTGTCGATTCTTCCGTCGACAATATCCATGTAAACAATACCGTCCTTTAATATTCTCGCTCCTCGTTCCAGGTGACAACGGTCCACAAAGCGAACATCATGAAGTTGTCGGACGGACTGTTTCTGGAGACGGCGCGCAGGATCGCTAAAGAATACCCGGACATCGAAAACAACGACATGATCATTGACAACTGTTGTATGCAGCTTGTTGCTAAGTAAGTTGGAAGGCATTTGGAGCCGCACATACGATCCAGCAACTTTGGCCCATAGATATACAGGGTGTAAACAGACCCTTCACGAAGCCGTCAACCAAGCATTCTGTACATCAAACTAAGTATCCCTACGCAAAAATTATTGCTGGGAAACGATTTTTTTGGGGTGAAAAATCACGTTTTACTGTATAACTCAATGTAACGCAATCAAAACATTGAGCTGAATAATAAAAATTGTCATTGAGGTAATTAAAGTTAATTTATAACCTTAAAAACTAGTATTAAAAGAAAAACTTGAAACTTTGACCTCAAATATCTCCGTAACTAGAAGGTTCCCAGGTATGGTCCAGAACAAAAAAATGATCGCAATGACGGGGAGAACAAGTGCCTTTCGGCTTCGTTAAGGGTCAATTTACACCTTGCATACCTTACAGACTAACATTCATATGATAAAATACAAATTATGTTAGTAAATAGAACCTTAAAACCATGTTAGTAACACTTCACTTGTGCACTATGTCACGTGGCACTTGCCCGTGGAAGCGACGGAACACCAGTCCCTGCAGCCAAAAGTCCTCTCCCAAGACGAGCTGCAGATAACACGTTGACATTCACACCACAAACGCCTTAGGGCCTTACCATACTAGCGGATTGCGAGCGTCCTCAAACCAGAGCGGGCGCGCAACGAACACGCCGCGTATGCGCAGCGTATTCGTCGCAGATAATGGATCTTCCCAAATTCTTCGATGGTTTCGTTTGCGTCTTCGAAGTAACAAAGCCAAGAGCTGTTTCCTCGTCGGAATCCATTTTGTTACTGAGTGTATTGTACGTCGTTAACTCGTTACAAACCCGCGACGAAAACGTTGCGTATTTGCCACATTTGGCTAATCTCCGCTAGGACTGGTCGCCATGACCGAAAACGATCAGGAGGACTATTTCTTGACCATGTCTTACCTGCCCCCGTAGCATGACCAACGTAGACAAGGATTTCTTTGGCGGAAGAATCGACAAAATGACAGATTGTGTCGACACAATGACAGATTTCTTTGCACTATCTGTCATTTTGTCGATTCTTCCGTCAAAGAAATCGTTGTCTACGGTGCTTATGCTACGGGGGGATGAAGTACCTATAGACCGACCGCTTTAATGAGTCCTCGCGAAGGTATCAATTAAAATGGAATGTTCTGAAGGTGACCGGGTGAAGGTTGCAACCTTCACCTGCTATCTGCTGCGGGATCTGCTGCATGCGAGTCGCACGGGACCGGTCAATGTGGCGACACTTGGGGGAGGCCTATGTCCAGCAGTGGACGTCTTTCGGCTGAAGTGATGATGTTGATGATTCTGAAGGTTGATTACGTATTGCTTCAATTAGTATCGTAATACCTACGTGGATTATGGTTATTTTAAAGCAAATAACATGTGTGATATTGTTAGGGTTTTGTGGACGCTTAATGTGCTTTTAATGGGGCAAGGCCTCATTAATACGGTCGGTCTATATTTAACAATATTTTTTTTTTCCATCCTTCTAGTCCCCATCAATTTGACGTGATGCTGATGACCAACCTGTACGGTTCCATTGTATCCAACTTGGTCTGCGGACTAATGGGAGGAGCGGGTCTTCAATCCGGTACGAACTATGGAGACCACTATGCCGTGTTCGAACCTGGTACCAGGAACACTGGTAAGTTTATCCTATTTACACAGTAAAGACGAACTGCACACATGGCGACGTATCAAGCTGTACATTTCCAGTATAAAATGACCTCGCTTTGTATAGATTTCCCGTACAATGAGGGATCCGCTTATATTGGTTTTGCATAGCTTGATTGGACGTCATGCGTCCAGCTCCATAAATTCAAGGGTTGGGTCAGCAAGCTATAGAACGAAAGGAGCGAATCCGGAACGAGATGATCTGGCAGGCAACCAGAGTTGACAGAATAAGAAAGCTGAAGTGCAATATTAGGCTTAGAACCGTTGACCATCACCTCTAGTAAGTGGAGCAAGGGTCTCTGCAGGGTGGCACGTAGCAGCTGGATGAGGGTTCGAGCTGAACGGCGGGCTATTGGAGAGGTCTATGTCCAGCAGTGGACTGTTGCAGTGTGGTCTGTAGTGTCCAACTTAGTCTCCGGGCTCTTGGGAGGAGCAGGCCTTCACTCCGGTAAGAACTATGGAGACCTGGACCCAGTAGTCTTCGAAGCTTGTTCCAGGAACACCGGTAACCATATTATCATCATCTGTCCAGTCTATCCGGATGCAGCTGAATACCAGTATTCTACAAGGAGCGACTGCCTATCTGACCTCCACAATCCAGTTAGTACTGGGTAACACGATACCCATTGATAAGACTGGTTGTCAGACTTTCGGGCCACTGACTACCTGTAACGACTGTCAAAGATCTACAAATGACGGCCGGGAACAACGGCTTAACGTTCTTTCCAAGACACGGCAGAAACTCGGTGTTTAATGGGTGGTCACCCATCCACAGACCAACCCTGGCAAGTGCAGCTTAACCCAAAGATCGACCAGAGTGGCTGTTGTTATTTAGCCATGAGCTCCTCCAAGGTTCCTGTTCGTAAATAACACATTGTGATATAAGTGAACGGCAAACTTGGTTATTGCATTCGAGGTAGAATTCACACCCGAGCCGCAGGCGAGGTTGTTATGTAGCCGAGAACTGCAGTAACAAATGCCCACGTGTATCCAACGACGTTTTTCAATACACTCTCGAAGAAATAAAATAATAAAACGAAAAGTATTTTTGTTATTAATTATTAGGACACTATGATTTAATTTGCATTTTTCCTTGCTTTGCTTTCGCCAGGTTGAAGGAGAAGCAAAGGGTTTAAGCCTAATATGAAAAATAGAGTTTTCAAATATTTTTGAATTTAGAACGTGAATAAATATTAATTTGTTCATAAAAGCAATTATTTGTTTTAAATAATCATGTTTATTTATAATATTCTATTTATAAACGCAGTTTAAATATTCAAAAAATATTTACGCGGTAAAGACGCATAACTCTTTGCTGGGAATAAAAAAAAAAACAATCACCATCGACTATAGGAATTGAACAAATTTGGACTTAGTATATTGTATAGTTATCTGTCTGTTATTTTTTTATTTCCGCACACGTTGTGATAAATGAAAAAAAAACCACGTGTGTGAAATGCATTGCGATAAGAGCCTAATCAAATCAAATCAAAGCATTTATTTCAAATAGGCCAGTTACAGGCACTTTTGAATTGCCGAAACAAAGACAACAATGAAAAATAGCTACAGTCCCAGTCACAAGGCATAAAAACTGTGAAAGTACTGTAGTTGCCCATTCCCTAACGTAGATCTCTATGGAGAAGAACGGGCAAGAAACTCCATGGACACTCTTTTAAATCAGAATACTTTTACAATAACTTGGTTACATCATTTATGTTGAGATGGTACATTATGTGAGAACGATGTAGCAAGATGTGTACGTTAAAAGTGTCCATAGTAAAAATAAAATAATTAATAAGAGCCAGTTTTCGAGTAAGTGTATTGAAAAAAAATATTTTCTAAATTCCAGGTACAGCGATCGCCGGCAAAAACATAGCTAACCCCGTCGCGATGATTAACGCCTCAGTAGACATGCTCGAGCACCTCGGACATAAGTTCCACGCCAAGCTGATCAGGTATTTTATTGTTTTTTGTAATTATTGTGCATTATCAGTATAGAAAGTATTAGAAAGTGTAACCATGGAGTTTCTTGCCGGTTCTTCTCCATAGGAAACGACCAACCCGAACCGTGCACCTTTTTTTCGACGTTTTATAAGTGCCCATCTAGGCCTATGTGAAATAATATTTTGATTTTGATATTCAGTTGTATATTTACGTAAAGTTTGAGTGTTGACTAGTATGGAGTGCGAGTTCCAGCATCAAAATAATCATTGGTATAAGCCCAGTCATGTTTTCTATTTTATTCTATTTGAATATTCGGCAGCAAAGGAGCTTGAATTTTTTTTTCAAAGTTGCGGCCGTACATAAAATCTATATTAATCGATAGCTGATATCAATACAAACCAGTTTTGTATGAGACAAAATGTTCTAAAGTGTCACGTTTCCGAGAAATGAGCTATCAAAGTTAAAGTCCATTAACTGATGGCATCTTCAGAACAACTTTGATTTGATTAGCCACGCATAAAACCTATATGAATCGATAGATGGCATCAATACAAACAAGTTGTATGAGACAAAATGTTGTAAAGTGTCACGTTTCCGAGATATAACCTATCAAAGTTGAGCTGAAGATGCCATCAGATTAATATAGGTTTTATGCGTGATCGCAACTTTGAAAAAAAATTAAAATAGCGGAAGTTATGCCAGGCTTCATGCAAAAATCTTCCAAGCCCTTTGAATTCAGTTATTAAACAAGCTTTAATTTTAAATAGAAGTAATTTTTACGTGTTTCCTTAAATTTCTTGCTTAGTTTTAAACAGAATAGAAAGATTTATTAGTCTTAGGAATACTACATTTTATACGCTCTGTATTTTTTATGAAATTCCTCGAAATCGGGAGAAAATATATTATAAGAAGCCGCTTCCACAGTTTTGTACCCTTTGCGGGACAAAAATTGGTAAAAATGCATCCGAATATCTAATCCCTAATCATCAGCCTATAAAGTTCCCACTGCTGGGACACAGGCTTCCTCTATGAGAGGGAGTGGGCTGTAATCTACCTCGCGAGACCAGTGCAGGATGGTAGATGTCATTGGTCTTCGAATTTTTGCAAGAAATTATTTAATTTGCAATTTATGTATGTTTGGGTCGAATATTGCAACTGTATTTTAAAACAGTTATCCCCAAACGATTGAGCTGAAGTTTTGCATACACGTTTAGTGTGGATGACAATGCATGTTTCTCTAAGTGACGTTTTTCTAAATCTATATGGTGGACTCCCAAAGATGGCGGACTTGTTATTTTTTATGTGGCAGATATTATTTTGCTCTGAGCTCGTTGAGTGTATGTACAACCATCATCTGCTTAGCCTTTTCCCAACTATGTTGAGGTCGGCTTCCAGTCTAAGCGGATGCAGCTGAATACCAGTATTTTACATGGAGCGACTGTCTATCTGACCTCTACAACCTAGTTAGTACTGGGTAATACGATACCCCTTGTTAAGACTGGTTGTCAGACTTTTTGGGCCATTGACTACCTAACGACTGTCAAAGATCTACAAATGACACCCTGTACCAACGGCTTAACGTGCTTTCCGAGGTACGGAGGTATATAATGGGTGGTCACCCATCCACAGACCAACCTAGGCAAGCACGGCTTAACCGAAAGATCGACCCGAGCGGCTGTTATTATTTAGCCACGGGTGTTTTTTTTTTGTTGAGTGTTTTTACAGCCAATTTACAAAAATTAATTAATATTATAATATTTTATTTTAGGAATGCCGTCCTCAAGTGCATTAATGAAGACCGCATCATGACTCCAGATGTTGGAGGCACCGCATCCTCTACGGATGTTATTAAGGCCATAATCCGTAATATTTAACATTGATTTTTATTCTTATTTTTTTTTGACGAGCTGAGATATATATATATATATTTGTAATATGCTGTGTTTTTAGAAGACTTTGGTTAAGTAAAAGGGGAATCTAAATATAATATAGAGGAATTGAAGTATTACACTATCATACGTATATATGGTATCATAATAATTATGTTGGATCATACCTGATAATTATCATCTGCCTAGCCTTTTCCCAACTATGTTGGGGTCGGCTTCCAGTCTAACCGGATGCAGCTGAATACCATGGAGCGACTGCCTATCTGACCTCCACAACCCAGTTAGTACTGGGTAATACTATACCCCTTGGTAAGACTGGTTGTCAGACTTTCGGGCCGCTGACTACCTGTAACGACTGACAAAGATCTACAATTGACAACCGACTTGAAAAGCGACTTCCTTTTATACTATGTATAAACATAAATATATTTAAAAATATAGTGAGATTAAGCCTACTAAAAATAACAGCATATTACAGTAGACCATTCTTAGAATTTAAATTTCTTCAACAAATTGGCTTTTTTTTTTTAATTGGCAATCTTTTCATTGGTATTTTGCTTATGTTTTAATAAACAATTGGCGCTTAAGGCACGGCACAGCTTTGATAACCTTATATTTGCACCGCTTTCAAAATCACGCAACGTCATTGAAAACTTCGTGAATATTCAGACTGATTTCTTACTAATTTGATTTATATGGGACTACAAAATTAACTAACATATTATCCTAATTGGCGTTACTTTAAAATGGGCATTATAATCCTAATTTTGTTGAAGCCACTTAGCTCTAAAAGTTCTCTGTCAACTTTTTAGACTTATGTATCCTGCTTATGCGTATGAAGTTTCATTAAAATCGGAGCAGTCATTTAAAAAAAAAAATACTTGAAATTTTGTATGAAATGCCGTAAGTCGTTAACGCTTTTAAGTCTGCCCTAAAATATAGTCTGCTAAGCCTTGCGATGTCTCAGGATATACATTGCTCAAAATTGCATTCCAAAAAATTTAAAATTAAATGCAATAAATTAATAAAAAATTCTGTTTCTCAAGTGTGAATAATTATTTTATACTCTGCTCTAAAAATATTGTCCACTTAAAGTATTCAATTATGTGAACTATACCAAAAAGTAAGGGTGTAAGGGACAGCCCTCCACAAACTGACAGAGTGCATTCAGCTCCTTATTTTGAATCATATTCCACCGGAATTTTTGTCCGGATTTTTAATTATTTTTTTTCTGTTATTATTACTTTATTTCAATATAGAATTACATTCTCTGTACGCAGCACTCCGTTTATGTAAATAATACGGCTAAAATAAAAAAAAAACAAACAATGGATGTTGAAAAAATCTAACGAACGACACGTAAAATCAGCCGTTCACTGATGGCTTAGCTTCTGTAGCTAAACCATCATCCAGTTCATCGAACTTGTCGTCGCGCTTGCCGTCCGCTACGTGCGTTTTGCCACGGTAATGATACATTGCGTATCAGCAGGTAAAACAAATCAAATTTATTGGATTCCCATAAACTCCTGAAATAATTTCTTGTACCGGTCATCTTAGTATGATATACTGAATTCACCCCATCAGCTTCAGGAAGGCTGTCCCTACACCCTGTACATTTTAGTTATGTATGTACATCAAAGTATTATCTCGCTACTTCACTTTTTAATAAAAGCGAAATCATCGAAAATATAAACCGCTTTTTATAAGAAATCGATTACTTCTACGTACTTGGATAGTGTTTTAGTTTTATATTATTTATTGTAGTTACTATTAATAATCATAAATTGGTAATTTTCTGTCTTATTATTCATTTTTATAGACCTTTTTGTAGTATAGTATATATACGCCATTTTTTGTGGCAACCGCTGTCATAAAATGCGTGAGTGAGATGGCACGACACTCGGTATAGTTTTTTCTTGGCTATTATTTTTTATGCCTACTTTGTCGCGCTAATCTATAAAATTGGTGGGGCAGAGTTGAAATAATATTTTTTGTTATATCCCTTACTGAATATTCACCATCCGTCTTTCACATTTTATGACGGTGTCTTATGTTGTCGTAGAACCCCTTATACAAGTTGGAGACGACGAAACGACAGTAAACACTTTCACAACTAGATCATAGGATTTTGAAAAAAAAAAAACAAATAAATGCTAACACGGAGACATTTTTTTTTAAACAGCACAAAACTATAGACGAAATAAAACATCATTTATAAATATTGATTACACTCTTAGTGCAAATTATATCTTACTAGCTTATGGCCGTGGCTTCGCTCGCGTTAATTTAGAATTTGACTATTAAACTCTTAACACACTACTAAAGTTTATATAATAATATAATTCAATCATAATTCGAAAGACACGTGGCGCCATCTAATATCATAAGAACGTTTTTGTTGTTTTCCTCGGGAACTGTACTTATTTTCGGGATGAAAGGTGCCCTATGTCCATTTCTGTACACCTGACAACGTATGTGAAAAATTTCAGGATGTTCGATTCAGTGGTTTAGGTATTAAAACGTAACAAACAAACTTACTTTCGCATTTTTAATATTATATAGTTAAATTAAAATGCCTGGGCCATAATTTGCACTTATTAGCGTCAAGAAATAAAATTTTCAAATTGGAAAATATGCATCCGAATTATTCCGAATATGTCTACCGAACGAACTTTAATTTATTATCGTATTGTCATCACCACCTTGTATAATAGTTGATTTGAGTGCTGGCTGCATACCAAGCAGCGATCAACATTTTATTACGAAAAGTGTTCTCTGCCAAAACCTACGGAGAAATAACGTCGTGGTGAGCTTAGCAACATGATCACGCTTCCCACTGCTGGGACGCAGCCTTCTCTGTGTAAGAGAGTGAGCCGTAATCTACTACGCGGTGGTGGTTGCTAGTGTAACAGAAGAAATGCAATGCATACTCGACTGGAAATATGGGATCGTCTCGGCCACTCACCTGTGTGTGACAGTCTGTTCAGTCACTCAAGAATAGCCGCTTTTTACATAATATTGTATGTGTTTTTGTGTGCATAATGCATGTACAGCCACGAGCAATGAAATGTGTACACTTAGCAAAATCGAAAAGGTATTTTCTCGTGAAATAACGGTTACTATAGTTCAATTCAAACTTTATGGCGGCTCTGAAGTTAGCTGCGAGTGACGGTTTGCGCATTATACAGTCAAGACGATGTGTCCTCTGCGCCCCACTGATACCTGAAATTGTGTTCTGCGCAGCTTTACGGTGGAAGCACCAGGATAGCCCGCGAAATTCAAATTATCTTACGTTTTTTGCAATTTGCAGGTCATTGTCAGGTTGTATTTTGATGAAATATGAGTCGCGCAAGTAATTAAATTTTAATAGTAAAAAATTAAAATCATTAATACAACTCTCCAAGTTCATTAAACCCCATTCAATAACTATTTCATGAAAAAGTCATTCAATGGGGTTAAATGAACTATTGATGATTTTAATGATTATGATTCTGTTACTACATATACGTGTTACTTTTGCGACTCATATTTCATCAACCTACAACCTGACACTGACCTGCAAATTGCAAAAAACGTAAGAGAATTTGAATTTCAGGGGCCACCCTGGCGCTTTCACCTTACGTTAAATGTTCATAGCCGCCATTAAGTTTGAACCTTTATACATGCGCAGACCGACACTCGCAGCTAACTTCCGAGCCGCCATAAAGTTTGAACTGAACTATACTTTGAGATAAGACCTATTTCGTAATAGTATGGCTTTTGAAATACTATGTTCGTGAAAACGTAAATCCATAATCAATACAGTAGGCGCAAGTCACTTTAAAAAAGTTGCTGCGTGTATACATGTCGTTGCTCAAGAATGAATCTTTGGTAACACTTTGACCTTAGCTGGCCATAGTACGGGGTTTCAATATAATAAGAGGTCAGCTTGCTTGCTTGCTTGGAAAACTGTGATTAATGTTGCTCTTAAATTTTAGTTTTTTTTTCGTTTGTGCCAAAATCATCATTTCATTATGTATTTTTTCTAATTATTTTTATTTATTGCCTTTTGTTTATTAATCTGTGTTATTAACCAAATCCACGCTATTCTCTAGAAAATGCTAACCACAATATGTAGATTGAATTACTCAGTACTTTCCGATTGTGTTTCCACCGATTACTCAACGAAATATCCATCAAGGAGTTCTTAAAGTATTCAAAAGTTCGCTTGGCGTTTAACACTAACATACTTTTTCCTGTCTATTTAATTTCAAACAATAAGAACAATTTTTAAATGACTACAAATCATAAAAAGCTTTCTATAATGATAAGAATAAATAATAGCTATCGTATTAAAAAAAAAAAACAATTTATTCTGTCAATGGTTTGAAGGACATATGACAGGAACAGAGTAACGCTATAAATATGTTTATTTTCTAGCAGTCAATGGTAAAAAGTAAATACACAAAACGTGAAAAAAAAAACATCTCGGTCCTAGTATCCCTCGCTCCGCTCAGGATTCTAATCTAGACTCCCGAGCGTAGCAAGGGATCTCTCTCATAATTCTAGAATCCTTCCTTCGGGATCGAACTTAGTCCCTCGGATTAAATTCCCTTTGTTTACACTTGTTGTCAAGTCTATTATTGTTTGGCGCTAACCAGTAACCAGTAGTCATAACCTCAAAATTTTGTAGCGCAAGCGAGCCTTAGAATCGAGTAACGTTTGATTTTGACTTCATTGAGTATTCGGAGGATGCATGTGATAAATTAACGCTAACCTAACAAAAAGAAAATGCAAATTATTACATTATTGTCGTTTTATTTTTCAGATAACGTCGATCTGTACATGAAGAACAAAGTTTCCTTCCGTTAATCTGTATAACTAAAGAATCTTAGTTAAATTCATGTAAGAAATTGCTTACCTGTGAGTAGGTACTTGACAGCTCATTAAATATTTGTTGATTTTTTCACTACTTAAGAGATTATATTAACCTAGTGCCAGTTTCTCAGTGTTTAATATAAAGGCATTATCTACAAAACAAGTAAACGAAATTTACTGGCATTTATTTTCGTAAATCAACGGTTTTTTTTTTACCTCCCCTCATTTGTTCTTGATTTTTGACAGTACTTTTAAATACTATGCTTAATTTAATTTAAATGAAATTCGGGCCAAAATGGCTCCAAATGGCGTAGACCGTTAATAGCTAATTAAAGATGGCGCGTCAAAAACGGCCAGTGGCGCGTTTGTCTCAATCTGATCAATATTCTTCTTTATTATGGAGTCAGTGCCTAATCTGGTATCAGTTTTTATGCCGCCCATGAGCCTCTGACTTGGTTTTTTTTTTTTTTGGCTATTAAATGACATTACCAGTTTCAACCAGTAACGAAGCTTGGAACCAGCCATGCTAGCGCCATTATTTTCACAGTTGCCATCCATACCCATGAGTATTAAATCGGAGCCGAAGTACGCGAGTAAGTCCTTGTATTGCTAAGTGTCATTTTCGAATATTTTTAATTATTTATTTTTACTTTGATTGAAGGTCAAAGGTCAATTAAGTGTAGTTATTATAAATAAATCAATAGTTTTAAGTAGAATTCAAGTTGTTTGATTTTTGTCCTTGATACTTTTCTATGGTTCCGTAGCCGAATGACAAAAAACGGAACCCTTATAGATTCGTCATGTCTGTCTGTCTGTGTGTCACAGCCATTTTATTTCGAAATAATTAGGACAACACAGTTGAAACTTGGTAGGTAGATGTATTCTGTGAACAGCTTTACGATATTTATAAAAAAAAAAAAAAAAAAACTAAGCGGGGCTCCCCATACATGGAACTGAAACTAAAAAAAAACATTAATCCTATACGTGCGGGCTGTCTCATAAATAGGTCTTTAAAAATGACATTGAGGTTACTAATACCATTTTCTCTCAAAGTCAATCGTTTAAAATATAGACATCCAAAGTGGTAAAATGTGTGGTGGACATATGAATGTACCTTCAACATTTTTTTTTTATTATATTGTTTGGTGATACGGTGCCGTGAGTGTGTGAAGGCGACTCGCATTAGCCGGTTTTTTTTTTTGTTTTTTTTTACTGTCACTACTGAGCAAAGGCCTCCGTTAAGTTCTTCCAGGAACTCCTTTTCTGCTTAACCACCTCGAACCAGCCTTGATACTTACTTTCTCTAATAACCTAACGCCTTTTTCCATAGCCCGCAATAATAATAGTAGTATAGTATTCTTCGTTGGTCTAGTGGTCGCAAGCGCAACCGATAGGGTCCTGCGTTCGATTCCCAGGTCGGGCAGTGTTATTGAATTTCATAAGCGAAGCTTTGCCGAGCTTAACTATGTGGGTTCACACCGAAAAACTACAAACAGACGGGCGAGCGAGGGGAGCGTTCCGTTTCATGTCACTCGCGCGCAGTTGCATAGCGTCGTCTGCTAACGAGGTGAACAAATAGCATCGCTGGCAGCGTCGGATATTTCGTTCGCATCGTTTGACGTAGCTTATCTCTGTAGTTCACTGTGTGAACCGGAGTATGAAAATAGGTAAAACGATGCTCGCTCGACTCGCTCGCTAGCTGGTAGTGTGGCTTACGCTTTAGGTATGTATACCTCTGCCTAACCCTTCGGGGATTAACTTTTGGACCGCCAGTCTGCCAGAGCATAAACGTACGCGCATGCTTCATGCCAAGCCACAATTTCACCTCCCATTTTGTCACATATTTGTGTCGTTGGGCGTACAGGAAACGCGCTTGCTTGTCACGTATATGTGACTATTGCAGTCAAAAGGTTAAAGGTAAAGTCATGTGACAGGCAACTTAAAATAAAACACACGTATATTGGGATATTAACGATATATTTCAGTACATTGTTCACACTGGACTTAGATATGACAACGAGAGCGCGATCATCGCATGTTGCATTACCGGCTTTAGGGGAGCAAATCATACCAGGTGCCCGAGTT
Source organism: Noctua fimbriata (assembly GCA_905163415.1). Taxonomy (NCBI): domain Eukaryota; kingdom Metazoa; phylum Arthropoda; class Insecta; order Lepidoptera; family Noctuidae; genus Noctua; species Noctua fimbriata. The sequence continues at coordinate 7,243,954 of LR990951.1, forward strand.
GATGATGGGAGACGTCAAAAAATGTAGTCCGGGTGGCGTCTATGTTGTGGCGTTTAGGGTTTGCGCTAGTGCCGCACTCTGGCGGCAGAACATTGCAGTAATACTCCCTATTGTGTCTTTAATCGAGAATGACTACTTCAAATAGTGCCCAATATATTGACAGTAACGTCAAATAGTAGATAAGTGTGTCGCCAAATCGTTTCCCAATCCGGGGGACATATCATAGTGCCACAAATCGAGTTGACGTCTAAATAGTACCTTTAGATGCGAGATAACTTTGAATACTGCCTAAAATTTTAAAATAGTGTCTAATTTGGGTTATGTCAATTAATCCACACTGATTTTGTCAGTCATTATTCCCTGAAATTGAGGGGTCTTTTCAAATAGTACCCCTAAACGGGGGTGTCGTTAAAAATTGCCCGAAATTGAGGGGTAATTAATATAAATATCACTTTAAGCTTGTATTACAATACACTTTGTAATGGAATACGGATAAATAAATCCTTAAAATCATTTGATTTTTTCATATATTTCTGTCAAGAGTTGGTACAAGGCTAAAGCCGGCTCTGCTCACAAAAAAATGTTTACAAACTATACACAATCATATAATACTTATAACTAAAATAAAATAAAAAACATAGAAAATAAATGCGGTGAGAGATTTAGAGTTTTTATTTCATCCGTGATTGCCGCCATCTTTAAATTTAGTTTGCTAACAAAATTGTATATTGAAAAATAGGATGTTGTCAGTCTAGTATTTTGTGAGTGTTTCTGTTTCCCCCACCAACGATAGCGCCAGAGTGTGAATATAATAGCTAAAATTTAGACAGAAACTATCTGATTCAGTTTTTTTTTTCGACATGGCATCTCGCAGGTCGACCTATGAGGCTGGCTTCTGCTTAACCGTACGGACTATCCTGTGGGTGCTTTGAGTTTAAGGGCCTCCAGCCAGGGGTATGAAACTTACTAGACTAAGCAACAGCGCGCTAAGGGCACCCCCTGTGAGGTACGAGCCTCGGCTTAGGGCGTCGCTGGGGAGAGCAGCAAAGGGACAGGCTGGATCTGATTGAGATTATTTAAGGGCTGAAGAATCTGAGTTTATCATGGCCTTTTAAAGACATTCAGATATACCGGTATCCCACTTGAGTCGTTTTTAGAAGTATCAGGAACACAATGTCAAGTACCTCATCCCCATTTGAAAAGGGTGGATCCGCGGGTAACTTTGATTGCGCGATGCAGGATTTTTAGTTCTTATCTTGCGTCATAGATGGCGCTTTATGATATTTTTTGTTAATTTGGCTATGTTGCTACACGTTCAGGCACCCTTGGGTCACATAATTATATCCACACACCATAGCTCATATAAACCGTACTTTACTTAATTATACGGTTCGGAATCGTTTATTTTCAATTTTATACACAAGAAAATGGTAATGACGATATTTTTCATGGCAAGCAAGCATATTTAGTGACAAAACAAAGACATTTTAATATACAATTTTGATAGAAAACTTTTTTATATTTTTTTTTATTCGGGGTCTTGGAGAATTAGATTATATCATTCATAGATTATTTCTTTTTTTTTTTAATGGATGCACTTTCCTCGAACTTAGTTCGCGCAAAGTGTTTTCATTGGCAAGGGTGACCTCGCACATCCCGCATGAAATGCCAATTCAGAGCCAATTCTTCGAGTTAATTTTATTTTACTTCATACATATTCTACTAAATAAAAATAATCTATGTAAGATATATTTATCCACATTAAAATAAGCTGCAATTTTCAGAAATGTCATGTTTGTAAATAAATTAATTTTTAATAAATAATACTGACAAGTAAAATTCAAAACAATTCAAATTGAGAGATTCAACAATAGTCTATTAATTTTTATTTTAGGACAAGTTTTAAAAATGCATTTTTTTTTATTTAGAGTCCTATATTTCATTTTCATTGATCTTGAAAATATGTATTTATTAGGTAAATATTTTAATAGATAATTATATATGCTTAACATATACTATTTTAAAATTATACTGGTATTCAGCTGCACGCGGTTAGACTGGAAGCCGACCCCAACATAGTTGGGAAAAGGCTAAGCAGATGATGATACATTTTTAATAGATTTTTTTTCGCATTTCTATAAGTCGTCCTATAATAAAATTAATATCGTCAAAGGAAATAAAGCAAAGCTTTTAAAACAAAACATAGGTACATAGAGTTTTCCTAACAATTTAAAATCGAGATTTATTAAAGATACCTATCGCGTTTTGGCAATTTCATTTTTTAATTTGATTTAGCACCAAATTTTGGCGAAATTTCATTTTTTATATACAAGTTCATATTAATGATACTGTGAAATGGCAAAATTTAAGTTGGAATCTACCATTTTTATAGAAGTCAGTTCTTCCTTCGTGTTTAGTTTGTGTAGTCAGTGGCCCGATACTCTGACCAGCAGTCTTACCAAGGGGTATCGTATTACCCAGTACTAACTGGGTTGTGGAGGTCAGATGGCAGTCGCTCCATGTAAAATACCTTATTCAGCTGCATCAGGTTAGACTGGAAGCCGACCCAAACATAGGGAAAGACTAGGCAGATGATGATTATGAGGTGATGATGTCTCTGATTTTTTTTTAGATATTAATATCTGGCATGTTCATTTTTACGAATATCTTCTTCAATTTGTTGTTATGATTATATTGCCATTTGTAGGTAATATTGGCAAATAAGAATTTGCCAATATTACCAACAAATGGCAATATCACCTCAACCTCAAAATTTGTAGCCTTTGGCAAAGTAATCAGTAGCTGGTTTGCACTATGACTTACCTTTACATAGCAATATTACCCTTGGATAGCAATATCACCTTTGCATGGCAATATTATCCGTGAATGACAATATTAAACTTGGATGGCAATATTACCCTTGTATGGCAATATAACCTTTGCATGGCAATACTACCCGTAGATGGCAAGATTACCCTTGAATGGCAATATCACCTGCATGGCAATATCACCTGCATGGTAATATTATCCGTGGATGGCAATATTACCCTTTGATGGCAATATCACTTGCATGGCAATATTATCCGTGGATGGCAAGATTACCCTTGAATGGCAATATCACCTTTGCATGGCAATATCACCTGCATGGTAACATTATCCGTGAATGGCAATATTACCCTTGGATGGCAATATCACTTGCATGGCAATATTATCCGTGGATGGCAAGATTACCCTTGAATGGCAATATCACCTTTGCATGGCAATATCACCTGCATGGTAATATTATCCGTGGATGGCAATATTACCCTTGGATGGCAATATCACTTGCATGGCAATATCACTTGCATGGCAATATTACCCTTGGATAGTAAGACTACTTGCATGCCAATATTATCCGCGGATGGCAATATTACCCATGAATGGCAATATTACCCTTGAATGGCAGTATAACCCTTCACTTGTGTTGATTGTGTTTTAAGCAATTTCACAGTATTATTAATAATCACAAATGTATTATTTAATTTAATTAAAAGCTCAAATTAATAAGCTGGTCCTTGTAAGATAAGTTTAATATTTCCGTTACTTATTTTTTTCGAGCCTAGTGTTCCATTTATTTCAAATTTCTTGATGCTATACAATATTCAGGTCAGCATGATTTGGAATAACCGGGCGGCAAATTGAATAGATATACGTTCGGGGGAAATCCAGCTGGCTCAGTTCCAATTGAACCGAACCGACCGAACATGATTCAGCAAGGGTAGGTAAATGCCGAATAGGCTTTGCCGACCAGCAAGAACTGATTGCAAGGCGAATATGAATAGTAATTGCTCCGGATCAGCGTTGTTATTCAACAAATACTGCCGCATCATAAATGCTGAGCAAGTGAATAGAACACCTCCTCCACATACTGGGTGGAATGGGACATCGACGCACAAATGACAAAAAACAATCGGTATATTTTTAAATGTGCTTTTCCATACATTTTGACCTTGTAGGTTGCACTTTTGTAGGAAACAGCTGCATAATCATAGCATAATGTTCCCCACTGCTGGCGTCCTCTCTATGAGAGGGAATGGGCTATAATCCACCACGCAGGCCCAGTGCGGGTTGGTATATTTCACATGTCTTCGAATTTTTAGTTCTAGACTAGAACAAGCCGGTTTCCTCACGATGTTTTCCTTCACCGTCTTTGAGAGCAGGGCGCTGCTCTTCGGCCACCGCAGCTCTAGGAAACAGCTGTTTTTTTTTTTAAATTACCGGCGAAAAATATTTGTGGGGTTCAGAATGGTGTGTGACGATGCCCCTTCCACCCAGTATCATCATCATCTGACAACCAGTCTTACCAAGGTGTATCGTATTACCTAGTACTAACTGGGTTGTGGAGGTCAGATAGGCAGTCGCTCCATGTAAAATAGGGGTATTCAGCTCCATCGGGTAGACTGGAAACCGACCCCAACAAAGTTGGGAAAAGGCTAGGCAGATGATGATGATGATGTCCCTTCCACCCAGTATTTTTTACAAATGTTAAAGTTTTAAATTTCCAGTCATAAATAACGAAAATATTAAAAGAAATCTTACAAAAGATTTGCAAAAGATAAGCAATAAATAATAAAGAAATAGAGAGACGATATACAGCCTAGCTGTATACGAAAAACAAAAAAAACATAATTACCTCATTCAATGAGGCAATAATACATTGTAAATAAATCAGTCTATGTCACAAACCTATTTAAATAATTTATTAAATTAATTAATTACAGATAAAATGATAATGATTCGGTGTTACTTTTTTTTGCATACTTTATGTATTTTTTTTCATATGTCGTGGTCATAAAAAGTGCGAGTAGGCAGTAGTAAGTTGAGAATCCAGACGCGAGCTTTTATTTAGTTTTTATCACGTGTTGATGGAAACTGTCATGATTCGAGTATAATCGGTTTTTTGGGAACACTTCAGTGATCAGAGGAGGAATTAAATTCTAATTATGTAAATAAACGTAAGCCGAACATCGAATATCTATTTACCTATTTACTAGATTGAGATACAGACACCAAACACCAATTTAATTCTAAGCGTATATTTTGACAGTTACCGAGGTTATAGTAGGGGACTTACAGACATGCTACACGAATCATTATCACATTACCAGTAAAACTAAATAAAAATATCATCACAAAAGAAACATTCGTCCATTTTGAATCGAATGCGCGCAATAACTATTGTCGAAACTTAAATTACTATAAAAACCGCTTAAAGGGTAAAATATCAAATAAAATGGCATCACAATCACAGATGTATGTAAAAACTTTAAATCTATCTTAGGAATCACATTTTTAATGATAATCATAATAATAAAATTATAATAAACGTACGAAATCACAGGTAAACAGATCTTTTTACTTAAAACTATAGGGAATCCAAAATGGCTGGCCGGGCCTTTAAAATGCCGCCAGGCGACGTTTGGGTGGCGAACTTTTTCTTTGGCCGAGCAACATTTTAGGGCTCCGAAAGTCACTTCTATGGCATCCAACCTTCTTTCACAACATACCTTATTTTTCCTAACTTGAACACTTTGACACTCCTCAGATGCCATAGAAAAACTAATACTGGGCAGCTGCCTAAAAAGCTTATAATTAAAAATAAATATATTTAAAGAAATTAAATTATTAATAATAATAAAATAATTACAGTCTACGCGTTTAAATTGTGACGAGATATTAAAATTAAATAAATTTATAAAATCAGTACTGGAATTAAGCGGGTCGAAATAAAGTTCATACGATTCACGCACTTTTATACCTAGGTCTACGCTACATACACACTTATACGCACGCTCGCTAAAAATTACGTGACGAATGTCAAAATTACGCAGATTTTTGAAAGTATTCCTTTTGGAATTTACGTCAAAATCACTAGTTATATTAAATAGATTATAAACTACTCGTGAAGTTTGATTTTTTAATTCATTTGGCTCAATTATACGCTTTCCATGAGTCGCGTTGAATATTTTTACGCGATGTGCGATATTATCAATTTTTTGAGCGCTTGTAGTCGAAACACGAATATAACGCGTTACGCCCTTTTCAAAATCATTGAACGCGTAAAATATTTTGACGCGATATACAGTTTTAGAGTTACTATCAATTTTTTGAGCGCAAGTCGAAGCGCGAAAATTACGCGAGACATTTCTTACGAGATTTTCATTACAATCACTAAACACGTAAAATGTTTTTACGTGATACGCCGTTTTTGAGTTACCATCGAAATTTTGAGCGCATGCTGTCGAAGCGCAAATATTACTCGAACATTTGTTTTCGAGACTTTGTTTTACTTTGACACTTGCACGCGTTAATGCTTTAATACTACGACAAATCGAATATGATATAACCTTACACATTAACTCACTACTGACGATTATATGAGAACACTTCAAAAGTGTCGAGATTAAAACTACGAATACGCATGGGGGATTTACGCGGGGGGGTGTCGAGCGTGCGGAGACGGAGGGGAGGGCTACATGGAGGGGGAGGGGGGACAGCGAGAGTGGGGGGAGGGCGGGGGCCGCTTGTCCACTGTACTGACGTGCTCTTAATGGTTAAGGGCAATGATGCTTTTTGGGCTTCTTTAAGTTTTCCTCGTCGGCTCCGGATTTCGGTACCTGTAATTTTTTTGGGGAGATATATCAGTGGATTGCTGGTAACTTATGTTAGACTTACTACTACTTAGACTGTATTGGTCTAGCTAGATTGGTAAGATAGCGTCGGGTTTCAGCCCCACGATGAGAAAATTTTCGACGAGTAGAACTAACCCAGAAAAGATTTGCGCTTCGGTTATCATCGTGTTTCCGAAGATAGACGATATTACATACCTCAGTGTACCGCTCGCCCTTCAGCGAGACTATCTTGTTGTCGCGATAGCGCACCATCTTCTTGGGCTCCATCTTAGGAGCCAGAGGCTTGTGCTCCTTCTGCTCAGAGTTCTTGTCCACGTAGGAGTAACTGGAAGGCGAGAAACAACAGGTTATTGTAGTACAGAAAGATAGAGAACTAAATACCATGTTCAAAATCAAAATTCTTTTAAGAAACCTACGGAATCAAGCGTTGCTTTGCGGAAACTCGCGCTCGATCGGTCGTCGAGTCAATACATTCTGAGGATGCCCCGCCGAGGGGCGAAAGACGTGTCGGGTATAGGTGTGGGGTGTAAGTCATGGTAACTTTTGTACTGCCTGCATCATGTATCCAAGTTTGGATCTTTCTCGCGGAATTGAAACCAAATATTTTGCATAACATTTAAGTCATTTACTCAAATTTTATTGAGAACGATAAAATGACGGACAGTCCAAAACACTCGCTGGCTTCCTAGTCTTTTGGGGGTCTTTTGAATCTGCTCAGCATCACGTCTATCTGCAATCTGTATAGTTTTGGAAACTATTGCTTGCTAATGTAATTAAGGCTGCGTCCATCCGGCTCGAAGGACAAGTGTAATAAGCTTGGAGTGGAATGGAAAATTGGACTGTATTAATAGGCACTGGTTTAAATATTAAAAGATTGTGAAGTTCAGGCGTTTCGGGAACTAACTTTTGTACCTATGAAGTTTTTAAAGTGCATATTCTCCGTCTTGAATAACTAAGCTTGGCGTTTGATTATTGGCGTATTATATGATAATGCGGTGTGTAGCGCTGCCGTTGGGGAGCCAGCCCGCGACATTGTAACACTCACCGAGCAATGATCCTGTTCTTGAGCTCGGAATCGTCACAGAGCGGCTGGCGCGCCGCGGTGTTTAGTGCGGCCGCCGACAGCGACTGGCCTTGCTCGCGACGGTGCAACAAAGTCGCGGCGGCACGCTCTACGTCACCGTGAGCGATTGAGACGCAGTGCTTGATCTGGAGATGTAGAAATTGATTTTCATATAGATCCTTTAAATTCAAGGCTTTGTCATTCTAAAAAAAACATGAAAGCCCTGTAAGAAACTGGGAATGGTCGAGGTTGCCTTCACCTCAGTGAGGTTGACAGATCGAGTTCATTAAACCCCGCCATACGACCCCAACATATTTGGGAAAGGGCTAGGCTAGGGTGACGATCTGCACCTGCTGTGTGTCGAAGGGCACAAAGTATGCTACCTTGAGGAACCCCAAGCACTAAAGCCACATACCTCCATAGCGCAAGTGTTAGGAAACATCTCGGCGAGCGCCTGGCACTGCTCAGCGTGCACATCCTCCTCTAGCAACGGACGACGGTTGCCCTCAACACTCTCCGATGATTCCGAGTTGGAATGGGACCTGGAGACAATGGAAAAGAGAGATGACGGTTTTGTGGCTAAATGAAAACCTCGTGGATCGTTCAATCGGCCAGTCATTTTTTTTTCTTCTTGCGACAATCCCGCCACACTATTCCTAAGCCACTGCAACTCCTGAAAGCCAGTATCATGGATCCCGCAACGAAATTAATCAGAAAAGAATAGCGGAGTAGGAAAAACATAATTTCCACTTCTCTCCATATCAACAGGAGATGATCGGTCAGTCAGTGAATGTAGCAACATAACGAAATATGGAAGGATATGCCAACGTTCGTGGGAAAAGAGGAAGCGAGATGACATGAGACTCCACCAAAAACTCAGTACTCAGTGTACCTCTCTAACCTACACCTCAAATACATCAGGGACTGTACCACCACCGCCTCTTATTATCTCACTTTGATGTGGCAAACAGCTGAAGCTTTACAAGGCGTCTAGCTCCATCTCTTTCCTGTACTGAAGAAAGATTAAAATAATACTGGTGTAAGAGAAAGTAGCAGGCTCCCAATATTGCTCCTTTGTACGTGGTAGTCGGATGGCAGTCGTTCAAGTAATAATATTCAATTGTATCTGGGAATAATAACTAAAGTGAGGTACGGAAAAAACAGACTTTTCACGGAAGCTCACACATATTTTATTTCAAGGTCACTATGGAATTCGTATGAAGCTTACCGGCTGGGCTTGGTCATAGGAGGCAGCATCTCGCTCAGATTATGCAGAGTCAGGCTCAGCCTGTCGCTGCTAGCCGAATCATCTGCAACAAAAACTTGCCGGTTAATAAGAGTTCGATATTTTATTCTTCTTAGCGTGTCGATGGCAATCTAAATTGAGTCAGCCCAAAATTTGGCGACGAGTTTGGGACTTTCAGTAGCGTTCATCAGCTCCTGTTATGTATAAGCAACAGGACACGATGTTAAGTGTCCCATCGTTTGTGGAACAACACCACACCTACACTCCAGGGCGGAGGCATCTATGAATTTCCAGCTAAACAGGTTTTCCTTCCTTCGGCCAACCTGTGTCAGGAGTCTATTTAAAGACTTCATTAGTTAACGCCGACAGTGCCCTCCTGATAATATTATTTAAGTGCCCAAAGAACCCATGCAGCACTGTAAGACGCACTGGAAGTGTTATAGTGCACAAGGGTGTGCAGTTGCACAGCACAGACACAGGTGTGCTCTTCGTTCCTCTGTGATATCATGTTAGGACCAACGGCTTTACGTATGCACTTCCCGAGTCAAGGAGTATCAGAGAAATTCCAAACTAATAACACTATATCACTTTGCCCGACCTGACTGGACTCAAGACTCCTACTACTAGCAACCAATGAGGCCATCAACATGTTATAAACGCAGTATACACTGTTACTAAACAATCAGTGAAAGTAGGTGTCAATACTCACCAGGGTTAGAAATAGAGTCAGAATCTTCCCTCGGATTCAGCTCAGCCTCCAGCTCGAGCACCCAGGTGCAGACCAGCCCAGCATCGATGAACTTGAACTGCGGCACGTATGCTGCCATCATCTCGATGAAACCTGATGGAAAGAGATGGGAGATATTTAGTAAAGTGGTTACGAAAGGTCCGTTGGACTTGCTTGACTATCATCATCTGCCTAGCCTTTTCCCAACTATGTGGACTTCCACAGTCGAGTTAGTACTGGGAATTACGATACCCCTCGGTAAGACTGGTTGTCAGATATTCGGACCACTGACTACCTGTAACCACTGTCAAAGATCTACAATTGCCGGCAGCCGGGATCAACGACTTTCCGAGATACGGACGAAACTCGGTATGTAATGGATGCATGGTCACCCATCCACGAACCAACCCAAGCAAGCGCGGCTAAACTTGAAGATCGACCCGAGCTACTGTTTAGCTACGAGCTCCTCGGTCTGCAGGACTTGACTTGACTACGAGTCAAAACTTGTGTACTCGCGGTGATAAAACGCGAGAAATTATTTTATGAATCTGCGAAACTAAGACAAGAGAAGCGGAGAGATGTGCGGGAATCAACCAATCACATTGGTTGAAATCTACATCGCCTCTCGTCTCTCATGTGATTGGTCGAATCCTGCACATCTCCTCTCCGCTCCGCTTTTCTACGCTTTAGTGGAGTCCGCGTGCGATATTTTGCTGTATAATTTTGGGATCACATGACTGTTTCAAACTGCTTTTTATTTTAGCCGCGTGATCATGGGGATGTTGACGTGTGAGCTCAACTGTGTACCGTAAATATCGAGCAAGATCGGCGCGCGCCGTAGGTACATCCGCTTAGGAAGAGCACCTCAAGATGAATAGGCGTAGTCGCCATCAGAAGCGACCCCGAATATGATTTCGCGTACAATTGTCGACGACGCTTTTGTAAACACGTGGCGTTTCAGACCCAGACGCCCCATTATGTTCTTGTTCAGTCAATGAGACCAGAGCTTTAGAAATCAAACTAGGTCAGCTAACACGTTTTAACACGTCTTTTGACAATTGGCTGTGGAACCTTCAAACCGGAGCACAGTACACTTCAACCAACTTAACTGTGCAGGCGTGAAAACACAGAACTAAAATAAATGTACCAAGTTTGACATATTGATGCATATTTTCTTGACAAGCAGCGCCACCTTGAACTGCACACTTAAAGTGGTCATACTGTAAGAGGTACAGTCGACAAAAACTAAAAGTGGTAAACGATGACCACATCTGTTTACCGCCTCTTTTTGTGCGGACCAATAGTATTAAAACAAAAAAGACCGAAAAATATGCGAGCTGTATTATAATATTAATATTTTGTAGTAAACTAGCGACCCGCCCCGGCTTCGCACAGGTGCAATATATACATATAAACCTTCCTCTTGAATCACTCTATCTATTAAAAAAAACCGCATCAAAATCCGTTGCGTAGTTTCAAAGATTTAAGCATACAAAGGGACATAGGGACAGAGAAAGCGACTTTGTTTTATACTATGTAGTGAAGAAAGTTTTTAGTTGTTTATAGCAGCCGGGCAAGCGGGAATACTCCTTACGGTGCTCAGACGCAAGTTTGGATGACTGAAAGTGCAATAGGCTTTGCTTGGCGATTGAAATAGGTATACTAGTGTTGCTGTGATCGTTGTTTTGGAGGATGGTCAAAGTTGGACCTAACACCGCCATCTTGTTTTTTCAATATGATTACACAGACAATTTTGCAATTGTTTACCAACAGCGGCCATCTGACAATGTTATTAAAACGCCAAAGGACCACAATGGTGGTCTGTGAAGACTTCCCTGGACTTCACAAAAACCTTCATCACCATCATCTACCCAGGCTTTCCCCAACTATTTTGAGGTCGGCTACCACTCAATTCGGATTCAGCTGAATACCACTATTCTACATGGAGCGACTGCCTATCTGACATCCACAACCCAGTTAGTACTGGGTAATACGATACCCCTTGGTAAGACTGGATGTCAGACTTTCAGGCCACTGACTATCTGTAACGCTTGTCAAAGTCTATAAATGACAGCCGGGAACAGCGGCTTAAAGTCCTTCAGAGGTATAGAGGAAACTCGGTATGTAATGGGTGGTCACCCATCCACTGACCAACCTAGGCAAGCGCGGCTTAACCTAAAGATCGACCCGAGCGGCTGTTCTTACTTAACCACGAGCTCCTTCCCAAAACGCTTAACTACTAATAAAAAATGGTGACTCAAGAACACTAAAAGGCCGTTTCAATGCAATTTCTATTTATAAAGATGGTCGATAATGGCCCTTATACTGACCTTATTTGGTTTAGGCAATAGGGCGTTAATAATAAAGGACGAAGGGCTCCGATGTAGCGTACACGATGACCCTCCAATGTGCTCCGATCTAAATATAAAGTCCCTGCTTTGGCCACCGTAATTATCAGAATAATTTTTGCTTAAAGCGTTCTGGGAGTACACATATTGTATAGTCGGTCATAAGTCGGGGGTATCACCGACCTTGAATTGCCCCATCGTAGTATGTAGTTTCAATGGAATAAAGAAGCTTGTATGTAACTTTATAAAGTTGCTTGACCAATAAAATACATCACACCGGCCCACGGGGGAGAGGAGCTCGTAGTTAGTTGATAACAGCCGCGGATCGATCTTTAGGTTAAGCGGCGGTTGCCTAGGTTGGTCCGTGGAACACACATGACATCTCGAGTTTCTTCAGTGCCTTGGAAAGCACGTTAAGCTGTTGGTCCCGGTGGTAATTTGTGGATCTTTGACAGTCGTTACAGGTAGTCAGTAGCTTGAAAGTCTGACAATCAGTCTTACCAAGGGGTATCGTATTACCCAGAACGGGTTGTGGAGGTCAGATAGGCAGTCGCTCCATGTAAAATATGTACTTGTATTTAGCTGCATCCGGTTAGACAGGAGGCCGACCCCAACAAAATAGGGAAAAGGCTATGTAGAATTTGACGGGCCCACGGCGGGTTGGTGGGTGTCACATGTATTCAATTTATCCATTCTATGACATGCAAGTTTTTTCACGATATTTTCCTTTACCGTTTTGTGAGCATTGGTGATTAAATAAAGTGTGTATGTGAATGGTATGTTTACACCCCGTATATTGCGCAGTTTGGATTCGAACTCACAACCATCTCTGCTCGCAGCCTATCCAAACTAATACTTTAAATAAGGAAGTAACTTTAAGAGATAGAGTGTGCTGTAGTAAGGGTTTGAGAAATCTCGACAGTCTGAGAGTTCCGGGACACCAGACAATCTACGATCAAAGTCCCGAGACGACAAATCAAAAGTCATTTATTCAAAAGAGGCTGAATCAGCACTTTTTGAGCGTCCCCCAAAACCGCCCTTCGCCACTTCCTAATGTATTAGAGGGAAACAAAAATTAGCGGAATAAACTCCCCAGCGACACATCTGTCTGTAGAATTTCGTCGGATGACGAATTAAATTAGAATAAGGCCAAGGACTTCGAGACACGAGACGTCCCAAACCCTGGCTGTAGTGTGTCCAGTTTGGTTTGGTGACAGAATAATATGCAAACAAAACAGACATAATCACTAACATTTAAAACTGGATATTTACCATGTTTAGCATTTGTTTGGAGTTCCCGATATTCCGGCGCTGTTGCATGTATTATGATCACGGATAAATATTCCGTTTTCAGTGTTAATGAATATGCAACCACATATTATTTGCACTACGGTAGCATATGCTTCAAAATTACCGACCCAAACCGATCGATTCGTCGCGACATCCAACCACAATACAATTACCTATCGCATTTGATGTCCCTAATGGGTAGCTCGACGTCCCTTTTGAGTTGAGACACAAACTAGGTGGAGACAGAAGTTCAATTCTATTGAACGAGCAAAAGCAGTACCACTCATAAAGCCAGTTTTCATTAGCCGACAGTTGAAAATCCAATAAACTGCGTTTTTAAAGGATTGACCACACCTATCGGTTGGAGTGGTTCAGAGAGAGCATATTCTCAAATCTATGATTCCGATTTTGTCTGACTTACTTAGCGAGCTGGACAGTTCTATCGTTTGCTTCATTCAAGTCCAGCCGCAAACACAGCAGCGCGTATGTAATAATGTGCACACGCAACTAGTGTTTCCATTAATAATTAGAATACTTCTGACCACCAAGTCGGAAAGCAAAAAAGTACAGGCATTTCATTGACTTCTTAATTTGTTTTTATTTTTATTCTTTAAAAAAAACCATAACACTTACAAGTCCAGACAAATGACAAGGCCAAACAAAGATATGATTCAATGAGGGGCCAAAAAGCCACACATGTCTGAACAAATCTGGCATTTATTTGAGATCTCCGTACATACGCAATTACGCATATATGGATGCTTGAGCCCGTTTTCGCCCGTCGCATGAAGCTGACCTTCTGTCTTCATCCATTGTGCGGTTCAGGGCCGTAAGTGTATTTCCAGGGGGAGCGAATATTTAATTACACTACCTGGGCGGTGACAGGATCATACATCGAGCTTTTAAAGAGACTTGCAAACAGGCGTGAGTGACTGTGTGTTCGTTCTGGCGAAATATTCATTTAAAAATATGTTGTGAAATGAAATAAAAGATTTCAACTTTGAGAAGATTGAGCTTTCAACTTTGAGATGGAGCAGCAAATGGAGATTTTAACATTTTGGGTGTAAAATCACCCTTTACGAAGCCGAGAGACACTTGTTCTTCCATAAACCGTCATTTTTCACACCAAAACCAAAAGTCGTTTCCTAGCTAAAATTTTTGCGCAGTGCTACTTATATTAGTTTGATGTGCAGAATGCTTGGTTGACGGCTTCGCGAAGGCTCCGTAATTATGCCCTGTATATAGATGTTTCGTCAAATCGGACGCACAGTGACAGAAACGATGCCGAACAAAGATGGAAGTTTTTTCTTAACTAACACATATTTTAACGACCCGGTGTTGGAAGTTCCAGACTTCAGAAAATGTATTTGTAATTCTAATAGGACTACATGACATCATTGCGAAAATTCAAATTTGAAATTATAAGTGGTTTTGCGAATCGACCTCTCAATACTATTCAATTAATGGCATACACTATTTCACACAAAACATCACACCTGTAATCCCCGAAGGGTTTAGGTAGAGGTGTACCTAATAGTGCACCGACATTTCGCCAGTCATGCTTTTGAGTCATATGTAAATAGGTGTCATAAATCTTGACACCGTGGCTGCTACTGTGAAATTCCTGATGGAAAAACCCGATAACTAAAATAAAATCAACTGTAGTGCAGGATGCAGGATTCAAGGAATAATTATTCTATTTGAATATCTAATACGCCTTTCATACAAGCAGCTAGATCCCGGATATAACACTAAGATTCACCTTTGTATTCCTCTTAGGAAACAAGCATTATGTTATATCATAAGGCCCTTAGACAAAGAGCTGTATCACTACTACAACTACAATTTCATCTCAGTCCCTTTCAGTAACATCTAATGGATCGATTGACCTATTTCTCCCCGCACACGGCAACAGTTCCCTAGCTTGGAAGCTAGATTCTATATTCAGGTCATTCTAGATATTGAGGTTTCTGTCGTTCGTTTGTATTCAGTTGCAATAGATTAGACAATTTGGTTCTTAGCTTTTCTTCTCCATAAGACACTGCGTTTTTTAACGGGCATATTTTTTTTGTATTTTTTTGGTATAATATTAAAAGATGTGAATAATTAAATTGTGTCTGTGAGTTATTTATTCATACGACTAAAGATAAGAAAGAAAGAAAATAAATTGATTCTTCTCCGAATACGACGATGAGCACAATTGCCAATTGAATAAATTAATTTGGGGGCGCTGCTGTAGCCATTTTTCTCTCAAAATGGCGAAGGAAAACGTCGTGCACAAACATGTCCTAGAACCAAAAATTCGAAGACATGTGAGATCTACCAACCCGCATTGGCCCCGCGTGGAGGATTACTCTCTCACTCCCTCTCATGGAGAAGAGGCCTGTGTCCCAGCAATGGGAACACTATAGACGGATTATGTATTAAGACTCGCTTGCACCACAATTCACCAAATACATTTGGTGTTAAACGAGATTAAAACATGATTCTCTTTCTGTCAGCCGTTTGCCGACATCATCATCATCATCATCATCATTTCAGCCGAAAGACGTCCACTGCTGGACATAGGCCTCCCCAAGGGGGGTTTTGCCATAATCGCCACGCTTGGCAGGCGGGTTGGCGATCGCAGTATGTTTGTTATAAAAATCACAGAGAACGCTGCTGCCCATTCTCTGGTAAGTCCCTTAGTCGCCTCTTACGACACCCACGGGAAGATATGGGACAACAGCGACAAAATTATGTTTGAATACGTTTTGGGTGAAATGTAGTTAGGAAAGGGCTAGGCAGATGATGATGGGGATGACAACACATTTACACGCACAGATCAGCATTTTCTGTCACTTAAAACAAAATTGCAACTTACTAAAGAGAGAGGTCCAATCAAACGTTAAAGTGCCACACCGTTGTTATACACCTTCTTTCCAATTGGATATAGTGCAAATAGTCTCCGAGTCCGATTAAAATGGTTGTGTGTCATTCGGTCAATAAATCCGAAAATAGGAAATAAATAGAAAGGGAAGATTTGATTTTTGATTGAGTATCGGAAATAGGATTTCGATTTGCCATTTTGCAACGAAACGAGTTCCTATTCAACAGAAAACAGACAATTTCGGGTAGAACGGATGCAGGTGACTTAGCCACCGTGTGTTATCAGTTTTTGTTATTCAGTATTCAGATAATAAAAAAGCAATGCTACCGCTACCGCTGGTCGTGGCTATATAATAACAGCCAATCGGTCATCTTCATGTTCCCTCTCATATAGAGGAGGCCTGTGTCCCAGAAGTGGGAACATTATAGGCTGATTATGATTATGCTTATGCTTATGGTCAGCTTCAATGAAGATCAATCCAAGCGGCTGCTATTATTTAGCCACGAGCTCCTCAAAAAGCCCACTTCTGTGGGAACACAATGCTTCTTATGTAATCGTATTCTTCATTGATGAACCAGTCACAAACTCACAACAACACATAAAGCTTTCACAGTTGAATAAGCTTTCAGGAAGGTATACGGAGAATAATCCCCACGTTGCCATTCACAACGCGCATCAGAAGAGGGCTACGCGACCTATTTACGCTATCTTCAATCCATATTTCCTACTTCTGAGCGCTTAATTTGATTTGGAATTGCAGATATTGGATTTTTCTATTTGCTTTGCTGCTTTTCGAAGGAATGCAGCTGTAATATTTACTAGAACGTGGTAAAGTAGCGTCCAACTTCAATATTCTTAAATGGAATATTTAAATGGAAAAGACACAAAAGTATTTTTTTCGTGTTTGCCTGTTTGACCGCTTGTTCTTTTAAACACCATAATGAATTTTAATGCGATCACCATTTAGGGCATTTATTTCGAAAAGCTTAACAACATTGTTATGTTGTTAAGCGGGTAATCCCCGAAGGGTTAGGCAAAGATGTACCTCATAGTACACCCTCATTTGCCGGTTATGTTTTTAAGTCGCATGTAATAGGGGGGCGAGGCTATTACAATCAACCGGACACGACTATAGACTCCGTGGCTGCTAGATTCGAAATTCCAGATTGAAAAACTCACGGACACTGCCCGATCTAGGAATTGAACCCAGAACCTCATGCTCAGCATTGGCGCTTGCGACCACTAGACCAGTGAGGCAGTCGAAAAACGAAAGGTTAACTTGTGTTAAAACATCAATATTTTGCGTAGATACATGTTAGGAGATTGCATCTGTGCGAACTGCGAAGTATGGGCGGGTCTCGGTCGGTTAGAAATAAACGTAGGTTTGACTAGGTACAGTACAGTGACCAAAACATAATATTGAACACTTTTGAAAACGATGGTGCGATTCAAAGTAAAGTTAAAAATTTGTGTAAAGTTCACTTGGAACTCAGATAATTCGAAAGCGAACGCATTTGTTTTTTTTTTTTAATTTGTTCGGTTTTAAAGAGTTATTTTGAATCTAAACGCATTCATTTGTTTTATTATTCATTTTAACTACATTTAAATAGTCTAGTAACTCAGAAACGATGGATGGACTGTGTGAAGGATGATATGGCAAGAAAGGAGGTGTCTGCATAGATGACGAGAGATAAAGAAGTATGGATGAAGAAGACATACTCTGCCGACCCCAAATAGATTGGGATAAGGGCAGAGAATGATGATGATGATGAATTAACTAGTGTACTAAATGAAAACCATACAATTCATTCACCTACTGAAGGACAACGAGGCTATACCCTAAACCGCTGGGTCAAGAAGCATAGAATTTTGATCAAGAGTTCTAAAGGGTGTCCGGTGGTAGAGTTAGGATTTAAATTTCGAACTGTGGCCCTCCTTGCCCCTCCGCTCTATGGCCGCGTTTGATTTGTCATTCGTGAGGGTTTATACAATCACAATGACGCAGTGGACTGGTGAACAGCGTGCGTTGTAAATCGAAGCGTTTTTCAAGGCAAATGATTCTTGTGTTGTTGCTCGTCGTAGATTTTAATCCCGGTACAATATTCTTCAAATTTTATAATCAAAGCAAGCACTGAAAATGTATGCCCTAAATGCGGTTAAATAAGGAATTATAGTTTTTATGGAAGTCAGCCATTTGTTTTATTCATGTCGCAAGGAAAATTTCACCCGTCTTCATAACTAGAAAAAAAAAACAAGCAACAGTACCTATCACGTGTTGCATGTTTGTTTCAAATAAATACCTCATTTAATTGTGGTATAAAACACTACAGTACATCAAATAAGATACAGGGTTCTTCATCTCAAGTTACATTCATGATTCTGATTCTGAGTCTGAGATTCTGACTGGCAGATAACTGATGTTATAAGGTCTAACATAAGCTACTTTTATTTAAAAAAAATAATTAGAGTTCCGTGCAAAAAATTAAAACCCTTAAAATTAGTAACAAAATCTGATTCAAAGCGAAGTAATATTTTTATAATAATTTCACGCGAACGAAGTTCGCGGTCACCAGCTAGTCATGTAATAATATCGAACCTGCATGCAAAATGGACGCTGTACAAACTGAATATGGGCGCAGTACGCATGTGCAAGGTCTCGATTAGAGGAACAGTCCCGGCGATTAGCGAGTCGATATTTCACGTCCAGCCGTCCTTGTCCGTTGATGTGTTTTAAGCTTTTATTGAAAGGCTTTTTATGATGGACCACGTGCTTTATTGCGTAACAAGATTCAAGTACTATTTGCACTTGAGACATTCAAAGGGCTTGGAAGATTTTTGTATGACGCCTGGCCAAAATTGCGGTCACGCATAAAATCTATATGAATCGATAGCTGGTTTCAATAAAAAACAGTTATGGATGAGACAAAATGTTGTAAACTGTCACGCTTTCATGGAGCCACTGCTTTATTGACCTCCACAACCCAATTGGATTCAACTTGGGAGAGTTGTCATACTTTCGGGCTACTAACTATCCGTAATAAGTCTCAAAGATTTTTTAATCCCAGCCGGAATCAACGGCTTTAAGTGCTTTCGAATCATTTCAAAAGTCACTTAATACCCAAGACGAGAAGAAAAGTGGCGGAACAAACTCCTCAGCATTTCGGAGACATGCAGGGGTTTCGGATGCTCACCCATCCAGAGACCTACCTCGGCAATCGTCCTTCGAACTGCCTGCAGCAGTCCACTGCTGGACCTAGGCCTCTCCAATTGCACGCCACTGAGCTCGATTCTCTTCAGCCAGCTGCTACCAGCTATCTTGAGTAGATCATCACACCACCTTGCTGAGGGCGTCCCACCTCACGCTTATCAATTCGTGGTCTCCACTCAAGAACACGTCTACCACTTTTCGGGTGAGAATACTTAAATATAGGTCTCGCAAAGGCCTAGAACTCGAAAACTAGTCCAATTCCGAGAATGTTACATGCAAATATCGATCGACATTCTATTTAAGTCTACATTATATTAGTCTAGCCCAGAAATCAGGTCGGCCTTCTTTCCATATATCGACATTCAGTGGACATTAGTAGTGTAAATTGAATATCTAAAGACTTGTTTTCGGACGGAAGATAGATATTGGTTTTTTTTGGTGGCTTATCGTACTGTTCTGAGGTAAAGGGGTATCATACCGAAATTAACTCCACGCTGTTACTGAGAAATTCTTAGTGGACATCTCATCATCATCTGCCTAGCCTTTTCCCAAGTGTGTTGGGGTTGGCTTCCACTCTACGACTTCTACTGACTAAAACCCTTCCATGTTCTTTCTTTGCCCTTTGTGTTCCAGGGCCGCGGTATCTCTTTCGAACAGTCCCGCAGCCCTGGCAAGCATCGGCCCTTGAAGCCCATTACTCGCCGTCCACAGGCCCGCGCCTACGGTTCCCGGGAGCCACCACGTGACCCTCGACGCCCGGGGCGTCTCCCGCGGCGGCTGGGACGTGAGGCTCTTTCCCTCTCACGTCCCGCAATACGACACCCCTTGGTAAGACTTTCGGCCCACTAACTACTTAACGACTGTCAAGGATCTACAAATGACAGCCGGGACCAACGGCTCTACGTGCTTTCCGAGGCACGGAGGAAACTCGGTATGTAATGGGCGGTCACCCATTCATGGACCAACCTAGGCAAGCGTGGCTTAACCTGAAGATCGACCCGCGCGGCTGTTATTATTTAGCCACGAGGTCCTCTCCTAGTGGACATCTTTTTTCGGCTGAAATGTTTTCATTCACCGTTTTGACTCCATTGGTGATGGTATAGATTACATGGGGTAACGCTCCTGGCTGGGTTCCACTTCCAACCTATGCTCACATTTTTTTCGATTTTCGTGAGCGATGTCGCAGGCAAAAGCTAGTCTTTTATATTTTACAGATATGCATCAAACAGCAGTTGAGGCGACTCAAGAACTGATAATCTGCCTAGCCTTTTCCCAACTATGTTAGGGTCGGCTTCCAGTCTAACCGAATGCAGCTGAATACCAGTTTTTTACATGGAGCGACTGCCTATCTGACTTCCACAACCCAGTTAGTACCAGGTAATACGACACCCCTTGGTAACACTGGTTGGCAGACTTATTGGGCCTGACTACCTGTAACGACTGTCAAAGATCTACAAATGACAGCCGGGACGAACGGCTTAACGTGCTTTGCGAGGCACGGAGGAAACTCGGTATATAATAAGTGGTCACCTATCCACAGACCAATCTAGGCAAGCACGGCTTCACCCAAAGATCGATCCGAGCGTCTGTTATTATTTAGCCACGCGCTCCTCAAGAACTATTAGGTATTTATGTCCCCACTTCCCCAGCATTTTAAATTATATGCTGTGATGGGTGTCCAATTGTCCATCAGTGTCTGACCGAAACTTCGGCTTCGGCCAAACGAAGGTTTCTAGCAAGCGCCAGAATTGAACGAACTCTTTAACTGCGAGAGCACGATGGAATATGCGATGCGCTGGCGCCAGGGATCACACTGCGGTACATGCTTATTTTCGTCAATTCGCAACGTAATTTTAACATTCTCGTTGTAAATGCTAAATGATGTTAATTTTGCAAATAGGTTTATTTTTTATTTTTTTAAAACTAGTTGCGGGCGGTGTTTCGTACCTGACTACTCTGAGAAGAAACAGCCGAAACAAAATATTTTTTTTTTTTCTGATTTTCGGTTACGTTTTGAATGTGTTTTTTAATTTAATAATCGTTTACAGGTAAAATTGAATTGCATAAATGTTTTGTTTTTTCTATGAAAATTTCGAATAAAATATCGACATCATAACAATACATCCCACCACTAAACATGTCTTGGTGTTTAATGTGACTAAATGTCACCTGCACTTTGCTACAGCGAAAATTTTAAAATTCATGTGTGTTACGACAACACATCAAGTTACTACAATCTGTAAAATTTCTTTAATAGATTTTCAACTTTATTGCTAAAGCATTAGGTTTAAGGTTGATTGGGAAAATTTGACAGTTCTGGGTAACTTGATATAATGGCGTCTGTACATACATGCAACCAAGCCATAGCGTTGTAACTAAGTGGCCAAAAGTGCTGCATAATTGATAAATATTCTTGTATGCATGTACAATGGCTGACGTTTGTGGCTAGACTTGTAATTTCAATAATATTAGGAATGAACTTTAAAGGTCACAATCAACTATTTGAGGTAATGGTCTATAACATGATGCCTGTAATCCCTGAAGGGTTATGCAGAGGTGTACCTAACAGAATACCCAGATATCGCCAGTAATGTTTAAGTTCCATGTAATAGGCAGCGTGGCTATTGCCAACAACCAGGCAGAATTCCAGACTATACAGCTACAACTGAGAAATTTCTTATGGAAAACTCCAATAACACTTTGTTCTGACTTGAGAAAGGAACCCTGGACCTCATGCTCAGCAGTGGTGCTTGCAACCACTAGATACTTGTAACAACATCTTGTCCCATGCTTAGCAGTGGTGCTTGCAACCACTAGATACTTGTAACAACATCTTGTCCCATGTTACTTGGGGTCGGAGGTCATTCTCCCCTGTCAACCGTCACGCAATCATTTACACCTTTTGCCTTCAGTAGAAACAACAGTAATCAAACCTATTACAAGTAGATGGAAGATTGTAGGTGATCGCAGAACTGGTTGTCTGGGTAGAAATCACATACAACTTTAGGGCAGCCAATTGTTCATTTCTGCTTTTATTAAATGACCTCTTTTAATAGGCAAAAGGAGTATGCAAGGATCGTAGCAGGTGGCGTTCTGTGGTTTCTGCCTACCCTCATGAGAAAAAGGTGTGAGTTTATGTATGTATGTTGAAGTCGAGTCATGGTAATTATTATTAGGTTTCTCGTTTTTTGTTTTGGTATTTGTTAAAATATGTATTAGTTTATTTTACTTGTATATGTGTATTAGTATCATTATAAGTGCCTATATAAATTTTCGAAAGCAAGAAGTTATTTTATATATTTATTTTGTACCCTATCACGGTTGACTGGTAGAGAATGCCTTGTGGCATTAAGTCAGCCTATGTACCACTATTCTACATGAAGTTTAAATAAATAAGTTCTTTTAATAATGAAGTCCATTTTGAGATCAGTGTTCCAACATTGCTCTCAAAAATAACATTATAACAGGCATGTGATCGATCTAGAACTGAACTGATGCCACTGTGGCACTACCCCTCAAGGGGATTGTCAGCAAGTAGGTAGAGGTACTAGTTACACTTATTACTTATTCGCCTAAATCCCAACTTCCACCAAAATCTGACAGCTCTAGTTCCTGGTTCTTAAAGAAGTAAGGTATTCAGCATAGGGTAGGTGTAAATCTCTCTGCAGCAGAGGATCTTGTCCGAAAGTCTTCTGTTGACCCCGGGAACCACGACATGGTGAAAGGAAGGGTACACTAGACCAGCAGTCACTCTTAGAAGAACATAATATATATACTAAACCGTACTGGGCCCTAGTGGGTTACAACACATGGCCCCTATTGCATGGGACATAACCACAACATAACTAATATAATGTGGGTTTACTATTAGGTATGCCTCTGTCTAACCCTTCGGCGATTACAGGCATGATGTTTTGTGTTATGTTCATCACCAGTCTATTGGATTACAGACTTGTTGTTCAGGACTTTGTTCTGGAAACCCCTTAGCCGTTTGCGGGCCCAGGTTGGCTGCTATAGAAATAATCTAGCCAAATGGGGTGTGATCGATCCATCCCAAATACAATGCCAATGTGGAGCCCCTCTGCTGGATATGCCACACCTCCTTTGTTGCCCAGCCTGTACCTTCCAGGATTTAAATGGAGCTAATAAAAGAGCTGTGCATGTGGCTAAATACTGGTTGGGTTTTATTTGAGTCCACCGACATGCAAAGAAGAAGAACTTCATTGTGCCACTTGTTCTCCTCTGCTTAAATGCTAGAAAGTGGATAAGGTCAGGCATTTTTGGGGACCCTTTCATGTATTTTTTCATTCAAAGTGCTGTCCACCTAATTTGAATAAATGACTTTGATTTTGATATATATTTGTTGGGTAAGTTTCAGTTTGCTATACTAGCTAGACGAGACTCTAGTTCCTGTAGAAGTTTCCATATTTTTTTATGAACAAACAAAGAGTAATTTAAAACCACTCCTGAAAAACCAAGAGATAAGCAGGAAAAGTTAACAAAAATCTCCCGAAGTAGTTCCGATTCAGTGCGCTTCGTGTATAAAAAATATAAACTGTATTTAAAATTATTATGATAATTTGTAAGACATTTTAAAAATATATTAAAGCTCACAGATAAACATTATTTCAAAATATATTATAATAAAGAAGTATTTAACATAAACACACATTAAATCACTAAAAACGTTACCGCTACTATTCCTTTGTTTTATTTATGAATGCATCTATGAAGGCGAGCGTGTTTTGTTTTGTCACGACGTAATTCGAATCGAAAGACACAGTAGAGTTACGAAAAACAATGAATATTGAACAATAAGATATGGGTATGCACTTAGAATCCACTAAGAATGCCTTTAATTGGGTCAAAAATTTAGCTGGTGGATTAAAAATGATAAATAAGATATTTAATATTATTTTTGAATGGTTTTCTCACCTTCTACATCAAAGCAGGGGTCTTGGGATGCTTCCTCCAGGATCGAGATCACATAACTTAGAACAATATCGTCGATGAGATTTAAATTCGCACTCGGGATGTGTTTGACGATAAACTGAAATAAACCCTCCTTGACCTGACCCTTTTGTTGGCGTATAGCACTCATTTTGATCTAAAACACCTTATTTTTCAGAAAAACACTACTAGAATGTAAAGTATATTCAGAAGGATCGTTACGGGTGGCTACACAGCGTTAAAGTAGGTTTAATGTCCACCAAAACTGCCCCGATTAAGCTTAAACACGCTCTCTTTGTGTCTATGAGACAAAAAAAAATGTTTGATGAAAATTGCAGCCGTATTTTCACGGGGAAAATCTGGGATAGAACTGCGAAAATCAATACAAATGCAAGTTTTTTTTTATAAACAACTTTTTGTAGTTTTAAGGACAGGCACAAGCTTATCTTCATACAGCCTATGTTAGTTGTCATTTCTTTTACAAAAACTTTCTTTATATTGATTTTGTAAAACAAGATAAGATAATTTTACTAGCATTACGTCAAAATTAGTTTTCTTAATACTTTTTTTGAGGATTAGGGGACAATTTTAAAGAAATTAACCAAAATTACATGAAAACCTAAGTGACAGCTATAATTTCTGAACGAAGCATCTGTCACTGTCACTTGAATGAAACCAAAATTTGGCGGGAAATATTTGAGCTTGAGTCCGTGTAGAGGCGGGCTGTTTCGAATGATTTGTATTGAGATTATTATAGATTTACAAGTTCGTTGGATACTTTAATTTTTCAGTAATTTCACGACATACGAACGTTAAGCATACTTCATACATCTAACGCCTTTTCCATCGCAATTTCTGCTTAATTTGAACTTTATAAGGGGAATCAATTAAATAATGACGTTTCAAAAATAAAAACAACACTTTTTGAAAATATTTATCTACAAGTTCGTTGAATACTTTTATCATTCGGTAATTTCACGACATGCGTCCTTCCTAAATCGAACGCCATTTCCATCGCAAGAACTTTCTAAGGGGAAACAAATAAATAATGACGTCTCAAAAATAAAACAACACTTTTTGAAATTAATATATTTCAATTAAAATGTTAAAATATAACGAACAATCATTTATCCGCTCAACTTTTATCCTAAAAATGACTGATTAACACAACGCCGATTTTCACAACTACAATTTTATATTTATTTTATTTTACAGTTTAACAATAATTATTT
This sequence comes from Noctua fimbriata, assembly GCA_905163415.1. Lineage (NCBI taxonomy): Eukaryota > Metazoa > Arthropoda > Insecta > Lepidoptera > Noctuidae > Noctua > Noctua fimbriata. The sequence goes on from LR990951.1 coordinate 7,269,558, forward strand.
GGAATCACAATGGGAACGTTTTGGCACAGTTTTATCGTAATAAATATCATTATGAAACACAATATTGAGTAATAGACAAATGAAAAAGGTCGTACAGTCCTTTCTTGATCTAAAATATTTTTTGAGTGTATTAGAACAATCCGTTTGCCTTGTCATCTTTGCTGAAATGCCGTAAGTTCAGCTAAACTGCCCACAATGATAAAATCTAATGTAGCCTCTGAAACCTTAGAAAGAACTTTATTTCAGTCTTAAGAAAAGAGTTTTTACTGGTGGATGGCAATACAGCAAAAATATGTTTATAATCAATATTTAGGTTAATGCAATGCAATAAATGTGCAAAAAAAAACCTACGACTTACGACCTTTTCAAAAAAGAACACAAGCACAAAGAGCATTAACAACGAATATTATTGTGAAACAATTTTTGGTACATATTCCACGAGACAAATACTTATTGCTACTTATGAAATAAATAAAATTGTAAATTCTAATAAATAGAGTGCAATCTATCTACTTTTAGCTAGTTTAGTGTGAAGTTTTAGTTCTTAGAACGTTATACAGTTTAGACTTAGTTTTTAACGAAATATATTCCTTTGATACTTTTTTTTTGTTACTTGTGTGTCAGTGGAAATCTATGGTATCTTAAACGGTTATGTCAGTTATGTGCACTGTGGCTAAAGTTAGTTGTGCTCTTTGGTTTCTGTGCATGTGAAAACTGGCTAGCTTGTTTTAGATTTTGTACCCAGATAAATAGGTCTTTTTTGTATTATGTTTTAATTTGTCTGATTATGTTTAAGATAACATACTTTACCACTAAAAACAAGTGATTATACAAGATTATTAAAATCATCGACTTTTCCTTAAGGATTTTATTTTTAAATATTATTATCTCATAATGAAATGTCGCCTGATTTTTAAAGTATAACAAATATAATTTCATAGTTTAAGTAAAATAGTTCTTCAGAGGCATGTATTAACAAGTAGTAGGTACTTTTTACTCCTGTGCAGCGAGGCTCACGTATTTTTTTCATTTATTGCAATAAAAGAGCATTTAATTCTCAATAAATTCGTCTATGGACGATGTATAGGTAACGCGAGCCATAGTGCACAGGACATATGTGCAGGTACATATTTTAGAGACAAGATAATATATAATACTATATTTTTATTCCAATAATATAATCTTTTTCTAAATATTTCAGTAAGTGTTACCAAGATTTTATGAAAGCTGGATTTAAACAAAGATAGGTATTGGAAAGAAGAATCAATAAATCCATTTAAATCCAACTTTCATTTGTTTTTTTCGGAAGTTTCGTAACAGAGCTCTAAATTTAACATTTGACGGAATCAAGAAGCAGCTATTGGCACTTTATTTAAATATTTTTACTTGGAAACTAACTAATGCAACTATTCTGGCATACATTTTTGTTTGAAGGAGTAGGTATTTTCTTATTCGTTTTTCTATTAAAGCATTTCATTAGTAAAAACTCTGTTACGAGATTTCCAAAAAACTAGCTAGACTGACTTATTTAGACTCGCCTTCAATAATACCTAACTAAAATTTAATTCCTATCTATCTAAATGCGCTTGTTTATGGATGAAATACATTTACAAGATTTTAAACAGTCGACACAATTAGATCTTGCAGATAATTTATAGTTGCCCTAAAATATTATTTCAGCTTTAATTCATATATACTTATACAACTCCTTTGCTCAACTTTTTAATATTCGAACGACATCATCATCCGCGTAATCGTTTCACAACTATGTTAGTTCGGCTTCCGGTCTTACCGGATCCAGCTAAACCAGTAGCGCTATCTGACCACCTGGCTGCTTATGTGACCTTAACAACTTAGTTACTGTGTCACACAAAACCCCTTGGTAAGACTGGCTGTCAGAGTTTAAGATTTCTGGCTGTCATTAACAACTGTCGGAGATCTTAAAATCCGTCTGGTCCGTTTGTAGCTGGTCACTCATCCATGAATTGTCCTCGTCAAACGGCATTAAAGTTCGATTGATAAAATTCTATAAATGTATTCCATCTTAAACGTAATGCTTGTTCTATGTGCCCTAATCAAAATATTAGTCTAAATCAGTTTTTCTAGCTAAAATATAAGATATAGCTGTAAGGACGAAGTGAGGTTTAGTATTAGTTCAGTGTTTTTATAAGTAGAAATATTTGCTGAAGTATTAAGATTGATATAATCAGAAATTCATTACAAAAAGTATTGCCCAGAACTTTTAAACTGTTTAAAAATATCAATGTGTGTAATAATTTAGTTGTTTGTTTTTTTACAAGACTGTCAAGATTTTGCTTAAGTAGATGTCAGTATTTTTTTTATAAATTGGCAATACTTAATCAACTTTAATCATCCTTCAGGCCTCTTGTCTGTGCGAGAGAGCGTCAACGCGGGTCTAATGAAGTCGGTAGAAGTCACATTTTTCGAATTTTTGGTTTTCGGACATGCCGGTTTCGTCAATGTTTCCTTTCACTGTTTAGAGTCATCAGTGGTGATGAAATAATTGAATCCTACCGTAAAATGTGATTTTTAACCCAAAAAAGGCGTTTCCCAGCAATATTTTTTACATAGAGTTACTTAGTTTGACGTACAGAATGCTTGGTTGGTGGCTTCGTGAAGGAACCCTGTATTTATTTATTACGTCTTCTGACATTGACAGTGCCTAGACAAAAACGATTGCCATAACTTCATGATTTTATAAATCTTGATGCTTCCACAAATTACAAGTATACATGGGTACAGATGCTAGCACATCAAACTTCCCGAAACTGTCAAATTTTCCCAATCAACCTTGAACCTAATGCTTTAATGCATCAGCGATAAAGTTGAAAATCTATTTAAGATTTTTGACAGATTCGAGGAGCTTGATATGCTGAGTCTGTACATCAGAAACACAACATAAGTTATAAATCTTATAGTAAGTAACGATGATAGACTTTGGACTATTATTGGATATATTTAAAACTTTCTATATATGTTTGTTTATCTACTCAACAGTGTTTAATTTCTGAGGAAGAGTGGATAAAGTAAGGATTACGACTTTTTTTAAAGTTTGTTCTATGTTATAAGATTTTAAACTATCATGGTCACTAACAAACAAGAAAAAAAAAAAACGAACAAGAAAGAGGGTAGACCGATTTGTCTGCTCATAAACACCCACCCGCAATAACTTCAGTTTATCCGTGATCATGGTGCTTGCAACAGCGCCGAAATATCGGGAACTCGTCAAAAATAGTAAACATGGTAAATATCCCGTTTCCTGTCTATAATATTTGTTCTATGTGACCGAGGTTAACAATCAATTTTGGTAATGCCCGTTTACACCACAACTCACCGATGGCGAATTTAAGCAGTGAAACTGAAGACGTTCAGCAAAATATCTCCCCCATTAAATAACTGTCAGTGCCATGTCATCGATAGTGTACCACATTTCACTGATACACACAATAAAAACATTTAGAAGACGTTTACGGCAGGTGTGTTGATCGGGTTCAGTGTCAGTGGCGTTTAACGCCAAATACATTTAAACCTCATTCTATCTCTTTCGTCTTAACACGATTGATTGTAATACTGATTGTGATTAAAAAATCGTAATGACTTGTGGTACAAGCCGGTTTTAGAACGTAGTCGTACATAGTTCAACAATAATAATAAAATTTTTCAAGATTTTATTTAAGACTTAAGATTTTCATTAATGTAGACTAGGTATCTACTGAAATCCGTCTTAAATCTTTTTGGAAACCTTGTGCGTAACACAATACTTTTCCCACTCCTCCCCTTACATTTGTAGTGCCCGATAAACCAGTGCGTCTATAATACTGTTTAGTAATGATCTTTATATTTATGTGTTATGCTTAATTGACGATTAGAAATTTGGCAGTTAATAATGGTTTAGAATATGTTAAATTCCAGATTTAGTAATTAAATGCTGATTTATTTTATTATGCTTACGGTTTTGAACCCCGATGGCTTTATCTAGTTGTCACTTTTCTTTGAATTCGTGCCAAAAAATACGTTACGTCACTTTAGTTCGTACGTAAATGTTTAGATGTCACCACATAGCTAAATATACTTTTTGCTTAACTATTAAATACATTTATAAAAGAATTAGATTACGCGTTCACGGGCGTTGAAAAACAGGGTGAATTACAATAGCAAAATTATAAAAAATGTGCAGCCATCTTTCTTTCTGTCCTTCGGGATTCATTTAATGACATTTATTTATTTATATATAATTAAATATATCTCCGTAAGACTTAGAAATATACAACTACATGCTATAACGTAGTATATAAACAGCAACGTATATCCTTGCTATACAAGCGTATATATTCCTTCTAAAAAAAGTATATGTAATCACAATATCTTTGATGTCAGCCTGTATGTCACATTGCTTCACTCGGGAAATATATTTTTGAGAAAAAAAAAATTGGGTTGTTTTCTTTTCAAGTGTCCAACGCCAAATTGATTGTAGGTATTGAAAATCTAACATAAATATTAGTACAAAAAATATAGCTGTTTGATTTACTTCGATCCATATCAATGTAATATTTAATTTTGGCAAACCTTTATATTTTTCTGATCCATTCTGTTTACACAGAGTCTTTCTGTTTATTATTTTTTTTTAAATAATGAATCACATGATTAATTATTTTTAAAATCTTAATAAGACAGTGTTACAATAGTAATAAGTGTGACCATTGCAGAATCCTTCTTTATAATCGGCTTGAGAAATACACATACAGACCGACCGTTAATAATAAATTATTACGATACAAAAACCCGTATTTGTAATGATAATTAAATCGCCATAATCCGTACAAAAAGAAACGACCCCATCTCCAATAAAGCGTATTTTCAAAGGATTCAATATCCTAAATACACAAGCTATAGGTACCTAGTTATTTTCTAGCTTTTTCCCTTGATTTTTTTCAACCACTTTTCTTTCTCCTGAGTCTGTGTTTAGCCATAGACAAAAAAATAATTTATCGTATAGAAACTTCCTCTTTCAAAGCATACCCTAATTTGGTTTCTTTACGATTTATTATTTTATTTTTGTAAGATTTAGCTTTGCTCCATTTTTATGTGATAAAACCTAATAATAAATAAGCGTAATAATATATTTCTCTTTGCGTGCAAATGAGAATATCACTCGACTCACAGTTCTTTTAATAAAAGTTTTTATTAAAAGCGGTTTTAATATAAATTAAGGTGAAATTGCTTTACTTTTTACTCAAGTCTTTCTGTGACATCTCTCAATTAATGTACAGACTTCCAAACATTACAATATACATAGAATTACAATAAGGATATGGACATTCGTTCATTATAATCATTCCTTGTATTTACTTCATTCATTTGCATTCTTTTCATTCAAAATATTATTTTTTACAACACTCTTCTGTGGTTTCACAATGTGGTTTTTAAAAGCAAAAAATATTTCTGTATTGCTTAAATAGGAGATTTTTTACGTTAGTTCAATAACCACATATTAAAACCACGCTTTAAATTATTTAATATTAACAGTAATATAATCTTTAGACATCAATATTTTTTTTATTGCACCGAAAACGACAATATTCTACTTATACCGCTTCGCATAGCGAGCGTGATGCTCATAGAATTTAAATTCAATATAATTAATAGTAAATTTTCGTTAATTTTTTTTTAATAATATTTTTTAAACATTTGTGTAGGTGCTGAGTTTTATGCAACACAATAAAATATGAACACTAATCAGATAGGGTTTCTGTGTGTCTATAATTTATGCTCCGACTCCTACAGAAAAATCACAATAGGTTTTTTTTTGTATTAAGTATCATGATGTGAACATAATTATGTGCTTCCGTAATTAAAAATGACCCTACGTATTTTTTAAATATTGTATATAAAATATTATTAAATGGATTTAAAAAATATCGATTAATGCAAATTATTCTGTAGTTTCTGATTGCCAGGTTGCACAGACCTTTTTGCACATACCTGTGCAACGTGGCACTTCACTAGCGCGTGGCGAGCTGTCACAGTGTTTTTTTTTTTTAAATTGAATATTTGAATATTAGATTAAAGTATTGTGATTTGTTAAATAAAATGTCAAAGCTTAAATTATACGCACCTTTTTGTTTGTATTCTGACACTAAAAAGCGGAGATTCTTGAAAGACCCGATTTCAGTGCTGCCACATTATTATAACATTGATAAAATTGTAAATAAATAATTAAACGCTAGATGTTGCCTGTTGACTGCTGTGATCCGATATGATGGAGTTTAGATCCGATTCCCGAAGCGTTGGTGGTGTTCCGAATGGGAAGTCCTGAAAAACATCAATTAAGAATTTTATTTAGCGTCAGGGAGTAATTACATTGGTGAACATTTGTGAAGTCGGCTGTGGAAGTTTTATTGGAAAAACAAGATGGTGGCTTTAGTTCTAACGATGGACACGCGCCAAAAAGACCTTTGTAGTATTGTAACGCATTAAGGTATACCTGTGGAGACGGCATATTTAATTGTAGACAGAATGGTTTTACAAATATCTATAATATACACACACTCATAATTATGAAAATCAGTTTTGTTTCTTTTTAATAAAGCAGTAGCTGCATAGGAAAAGAGAGACATCACATACAGTTTGTCAAGTGTTTTTTTGACAACACTTTCATGGACTTCATAATCTCAACAATGCGTGACCGTATCACCATGTTTTGCGCCGAGTTTTCTGGTAGATCTGTTGTCAAACGGTTGCGCGCTGAAAGTATTTTTGTTGTTTTCTTGAATGATGAGGAATGAAAATGGCGGCCATTTTGTGCGCCAGATTTTTTAGGCAGTCTCGCTTATACTGTAGGTACTTATGCCCAGTCCATATTTCCAAAAGCTTTTAAATCAGCGCGAGAAGAATACAACCCTGCATGGCTCTTTTGGCGCTTGAATGACATGTCAGAAAGGTGCTGTTGGTAAGCATTAGAGAAATTGTTACCTGGATATGTATCAAAAAACAAAATGGCAGTGTTAGCTCCGACTTCGGCCACATGACAAAAGATCAAAGTATGACGAACTTCTTCATAAATATCTCCACTGCTACTAATAGTCCGATATCCGGCTAGAATGGACGCTGACCCCAACATAGTTAGAGAAAGGCTTGGCGGATGGTGATGATGTTATAATAGTTAGTACCTGAGTAGGTAAAGTCCTGGGTGCGGGCGGCGCGGGGGGCGGAGCTCGCGGGGCGCGCGGGGAGGCGCACTCAGCGCAGTCCACCCCGCTCTGACTGCGGGTCGAGCGACGCGACCAGGACTCCGGCATGCAGCTGGAAACAGGAGACATTTATTATCATTGGCACACAGGTGGACTATGTCCTGAGAAATTATGATATTTTATATCCCAGTGGTCTTAGCACGAACGTGTGACATAAACGTACTGTAAATACGAACGAGCCATTCACAACTCAAGCACAGTCGTGCTTTGTCTAATACAGGCATTTTTTTTAAGATTCGTTGGTGAAACTTCACAGGCGCGGTATCTATTGGATTTTTTCGTATTATTTATAATATCAAGATACAAATAGATCGCGGTTAAGATGAAACCGCATTCATGAACGAGTGTCCATATTTCACAACAAATATGAAACTGAGACAGTTTTTGAACTTATTGTTTGCGACAGTACCTTAAAATTTTATCTGTATTTTTCATTTTTATTCGATAAGAAATAAATAATACATACGCATGATGCACAATATGCGCGCATGGCAGCGAGGCGAGGGGCGAAGGCCTGTCGGCGAGGGGCTCCCGGCAGCGCGCGCACGCGGGCGCCACCCACGCCGCCGCCGCGCGCTTCTGCCGCGCCGCCCCCTCGTTGTCGCCCAGACCCGTGTAGATCTCGGCCAGGCGCAGGCGCACGCGACGGACTAGCATCTTAGGAGAGAAGATCGTCTTAATCATAATAGGCCTCTCACAGGCATTGCTACAACGACTGATCCTTCGTGGAGTTCACAGGACCGGTCGTTGTGCTTAGAGTGGATTCTCGCAACTTTAATCCGGTTGTGGCGGCATCTACACCGCCATCTAGGAACTACGTGCAGGTTATGTGACTTGACCAAGTTTATGTCTGGATTTCAAAAGAGATCTCTGTGTTTGTTTCGCCTGTTTCTACTCAGAGTATTCAGGTACGAAACACAGGCCTCATCTAGTCTAAAAAAAATACGTGTAAAAGTGTTTGTTAAGACCTATTTGCATAATAGACGTCATTTATTATTTGATGTCACGCAAATCCGTCGACAACTACCGTCCAGACACAAGACCCGTCTGGTCGGAGGATCCACCCTTTTCTATGAAGGATGTGGAACTTCATCTATGTTTCACCTCCTATCCTGCCCTCTGTGAGTGAAGAAACCTCTGCGCTGCCACCAACGAAATATTTAAAATACTGTCGTGGAGGAGCAAGAAGAAAATAAAAATCTTACCTTGGCCCCAACAGAAGTAGCGACTTCCAGCAGCCGTGTATTAAACTCCAACGGTCTACAGTTACAGATCCTGCCCTGTAGCCGAAGCGCTTCTAGACAACGCGCGGCTCCATCCATGGCTTCCATTTGTGCGAGACGGTCGCCTAAAGCTTGGCCCGCTCCCATTGCTACTTCGTAGTGTCTGTTGAGAAGAGAAAGAACTAAGTTGCATTTAAGTTACAATAAACAAAACAGTGACTTTGTGTTTTGAGGTCTTGAATCGAATAATACCTTGAATCTTTCATTCTTTCGTTGACTCTCTGCACACCGCAATGAAGAAGCAATGGAGTTCAAGGAAAGCATATGCAATAGCATAATGAGCCTATAACGATCTCACTGCTGGGACAAACGCCTCCTTTCGGTGAGAGGAAGTGGGCTGTTGGTATCTGTCACATGTCTTAGAGATTTCTATTCCTGGACATGCCGGTTTCCTCATGACGTATTCCTTTATCGTTGTCAAAGAAGTGCTGATGAAATTAGTAACACAAAGTACGTCTGCTTAGGTTCACATAAGTCGGTGCCGTTAACACTGGGCCACCACTTCTCAAATCAAGAAGTGCCCCACATTGGGCGCCAATAACAATTGGGTAAAGTAAGATGTAGGAACATTCCCCGTGACAATGCGTTTCAAAATTCAAGTTCCATTGTTTAAATGTGGCGCGGCAGGTTATACTCAAGTGTCGCGTCAGTGCGCATATTGCATAATCAGCCTATAATGTTCCCACTGCTGATGCTGGGACATAGGCTTCTTCTCTGTGCGGGGTTGGGGGCTGTAATCGGGCCCAGTGCGGGTTAATAAATGTTTTCTAATTTTTGGTTCTAGGACGTGTCGGTTTCTTCACGATGGTTTCCCTACACCGTTTTGAGAGCAGTGGTAATGAAATCAATTACACAAAGTAATGTGTCTGCCCGATTTTGAACCCACGACCACGATATAAAAGTCGGGGGCGGTAACACTGGGCCGCCATAGTTCCCCATCAGTAAAGTTATAACCTAAAAGTTACTAACAAAAGATAGATGTTGGCGCCCAACTGGGACACTGTCCCACGGTGGGTGTCAATAGTGGGAATGAAGAAAACATCTCATTATTCGAAACAACAATTCAATGATTGCAGCCCCCGCAGCATGACCACCGTAGACAAGGATTTCTTTGACGGAAGAATAGACAAAATGACAGATTGTGTGATTTCTTTGCACTATCTGTCATTTTGTCGATTCAAATCCTTGTCTACGGTGGTCATGCTACGGGGGCAGGTTAAAGGAACACATAATAACTAACTTTCAAAACACATAATATAGCCTTATGAAATATACATTAAAATGGTTTGAATACCAGCCTACTGCCATTAGACAAATAACGTTCTAAATATTTCTGAAGCTGTTCTTTTTTTACTGCAATTTTTACCTTTAAAACCGAAGGACATACCTTAACGCTTTGCCAATATCACATTTTCTCCTATACACGTCGCCTGCGATACGCACCGCGCGCGCGTAGCATCCCTGATCTCCCGCCACTGCTGCTAATCGTAATGCTTCCTGCAAAAATGGTGGAAAATGTTACTTAGGTTCTGTTGCTACATGTAATAGTTTAAAATTACGTCTCCGTCGTCTTCTTGTCGTGTCGCTGGCAAGAGTATACAGGATGGAAGATAAAAAAAAAATCATCGGTAATATAAAAAAACTGCTGTTTCATACATTTTGACGGTATAGGTTTTTTTAATAACCGATTAAAAATTTATATGAGTTAAGAATGATGTACTGAATACTTGGTAAGCGTTTTAGCGTCCGTCAGTGTCCCTTCCACCTTGTATTCAATATTTTATGGGTCCAGAACTGCACCACTTCGATGGCGTCATCGGTGACAGCGTAGAAGTCTTGGCTGCATGTTTTGGGGCTCACAGGGCTTTATATGACGATACTACATGTCTCAGTACAATGGGAGTGAGTCAGACTGGTTTCATAGGGTGATGATAGTAATGATGAGGTTCTTTTTTTTAATAACCTTGCTTCGTAAACGAACTTGGTGTTGTTGTAAATTCAGTTAGAGCAATCACGTGATTGATATAATTTTCTTAATCTTGAACACTGCGGGTGTACTATATATATAAAACCAATATAATACTAGGTTATTTAAAAGCTGAATGTATGCTACGTCTGAGGAAGATATAGATGAGTGTATGGTTAGGGACCTTACACCTTGAGTTGATGCTGATTGATAAACTGATTACTGATTGATTGATATTTATTGATAAAAGTATGATTGAATGATAGGTGAGTGCACGCGGTGTGAATGCTATTCGTGTACTAAATTGGCCGGCCCGGTGCAGGTAAAATGCTGACATATTGATATGAAAACTAAGCTGTGCTTGCACTGTACAATGAGTTCAATTAAGGTCACCATTACCATAAAAATAGAAAGCATTCTGCTAGGTAACACAACGAACCAAACAACCTTGCTACATTGTGAAAAAAAAGTTATAGGATTAAGAAGTAAAATAACATAATAGATCTTACATTACAATAATCATGAGCATCCCCAAGTTCCCCTCTCGCTCTCAACGCAGCGGCCATTTGTAGGAGCGCAGTCCGATGATATCGCGTATTCATGTCGACTGACCGCGGACCGCGGCCGAGGTCGCACGCACGCGCCGCGCAGGCCACAGCGCGTTCTGCGTCGCGGAGACGACGCCAGAGCTCGGAGAGGCCTACGTACACCTGTAATTTTGGAAAGAACAAAAACTAGTTCATAATTGAAATCTCTTTTTGATATTGAAACGTTTTTACTAAAAGGTGCCTAAAATCCTTGAAACCTGTTTGTAAGAAAGATCCCAAAAATTCATTGTTCAGTAAATGTCAAAACGCGTTCCTGAAACCATTTTCGTCTTTCTGAACGACATCTAACAAACTTAACACTTAATTGAAACGAAGAAATAACTTATAATATATTGGCCTGATGAAGTTTAAGGTTGGACGAGATTTGAAGCGGCAATGCCAGCCAACAGTATGTTGAGGTCGGCTCCCAGTCTGACCGGATGCAGCTGGATACCAGTATTTATAGTTAAAGAGAATCCGGCAGTGAATTCTACAGACTGGCCTCCACAGCCTAGTTAATACGATACCGATTGGTAAGACTGGTTATCAGAATTTGGGGCCACGGACTACCGTAACGACTGTCAAAGATCTACAATGACAGCCGGGACCAACGGCTTAACAGGCTTTCCGAGCCACGAAGGAAACTCGGTATGTAATGGCTGGCCAAAAAAAAAAAAAAAAAAATGGCCATCCATCCACAGACCAACCTAGGCAAGCACGAGTTAACCTGAAGATTGATCCGAGCGTCTGTTATTATTTAGCCACAAGCTCCTCAGCATCACGTCACATCACATCATTACTTTCAGCATTACGTGTAATTTATTACCTGAAGCAGTAAAGTGTTGTCATTCTGGGCCTGTGCCACAGCCAGCGCTTTCTGGAAGGCGTCCATCGCTTTAGAGAAGGCTCCTAGCTCCAAGCTGACGGCAGCTACTGTGAGATGGACGCAGCCGGCTGTGGACCCACCGCCGCAGTCATTGTAGAGCGCTTGGCGAGCGTAGGATAGGGCTCTGGAAAAGAATGAAAGGAAACTTTTGTTATCCTATTATGATATGATTTTACGCGTTTTCTCAGAAGGAGTAACGAAAAAACAAAAAAAAAAAAAAACTTTAGAGTGACGTCATTTTATTTCTCTTGTTTTTCTCAGCAAACCCTTTGATTTGATACCCATATCATGGGACTGCATAAAAAAACAACTAGTCCGCCATCTTTGGGAGTCCGCCATGTTGGATTTAGAATGACGTCACTTTGTTAACCATGCCCTATCATCCGCATACTTTTTTTCGTGTTTTTACTGTCTAACCTGGTATTAGAGTTTTATGGCCTCTGATTTGGCTAATAATTAAACATTGGGAGAGGTCTTGCCCAACAGCGATGATGAAGACCAACCCCCGTAGCATGACCACCGTAGAGAAGGATTTCTTTGACGGAAGAATCGACCAAATGACAGATTGTGTCAAGACAATGACAGATTTCTTTGCACTAGCTGTCATTTTGTTGATTCTTCCGTCAAAGAAATCCTTGTCTACGGTAGTCATGCTACGGGGGCAACAGTAAAGAGTTAAAAGATACATAACCTGTCAAGTCCTCCCAAGGTCTGATGTGCTCTTGCCAGGTTGAGATACGCTTCAGCCCTCATTGGCGCGGAGTCCAACTCTTCGGATATACCCAGCTGTCGGTTCGCAAACTCCAGGGATTCTCTGTAAAAGAAAAATGAATTTAGGGGTCTTAACATTTTCAGCCTCCATGTTAAAAGCCACGTGCATTTATGAAATCAATTTAGATAAACAGTTCTCATAAAACTAAATTGTTTTCAAATCGAAGCGCTCCTGTAAAAGTTGGGAGAAAAAAGTTAGCTGAGGTTATATTTTTTTTTAGGGTAGATCCGGGACATTGAATATATTCTATCAAAATATGTCTAGCAGTGAAGAAAAATACTACTACTGTAATGCGATGTTTTTATGGCAGGAGAATGATGATATTGGGTGGCAAATAAGCTGGCGACACCTCACGGAAAGAAGGACCATCATCGTCGTCATCATTTCAGCCAAAAGACGAGTGCTTTACATAGGCCTCCCCCAAGTGTCACCACATTGACCGATCCCGTGCATCTCGTATTCATCGTCCCCGTAATCTTCACCAGTTCATCCGTCCACCGTTATCACCTATTCTACTTTAATGACGCGAGTGAAGCCGCGGGAAAAAACTAGTCTTAAATAAATAAATAGCGTTGTGTTTCCATTCAGACAACGTCGCATCCAATAAAATAATCAGACCCAACTTTTCACGTTACCAAACTTTTTTGGCACGTTGCCAAATAAAATCTGAAACATAGCATAAAAGAGCTATTTCTCTTGATAGCCTGCCAAAACTACGGCGTAGTAGAAGATAATTTATTTAACTGTAATGTTGTCGTTACAGTTTGCGGTTCCATGCGGAAGTATTGTGAGGAAATACTAGTAGCAAATGTGTTTTGACGAGATTTGTACACGACTAGCTTATGCCCGTCGGCATCGCCCGCGTGAAGTTCGATAATTGTCCCACGGTATCATACTACCGGGTTAAAAAGACCGTATGTGTTAATCCAGTTTATAAACTACCTGTGTGCAAAGTTTCATCCGAATCCGTTCAGGAGTTTTTGCGTGAAAGAGTAACAACATGCCTCCATCCATCTTCACAAACTTTCGCATTTATAATTATTGGCAGGAAGTAGGTCTTTTTCTTACTAGATATTTAGTTCGTCATCTGCTTAGCTTTTACTCAAGAATGTTGGGCTCCAGTAAAACCCAATACAGATCTTCACATACCAGTAAGACTGATTCTGACTTTTGGGCTTCTGACGATCAAAGAACTACAAATGACAGCCGGGACAAACGGCTTAGCGCACTTTCCGAGTCACGTCTCGGCGTGTAATGGATGGATACCCATCCACGGACCACCCTCTGTAAACGTTGCCTATCCTTGATGATCGACCTGTCCGGCAGTTATTATTAAGCCACGAGTTCCTCTGTATTGCAGTCGAATATTTAGAGTATGATTGACATCAAGCATACTGCAAACTGTACTGTACTGTATGGTGTCGGACGTAAAGAATAGCATCATCCCATATCTCCCGTGTGAACCAGCGAATGGGCAGCATCGTTCTCTGTGCTTTTTTAACAACCATACTGCGATTGCCAACCCGCCTGCCAAGCGTGGCGATTATGGCATAAGCCCCCTCTTTGGGGGAGGCCTATGTCCAGCAGTGGACGTCTTTCAGCTGAGATGATGATGATGATACTGCGAACTACGCAACAATGCACACCATCTCCAACCATAAGCACCAATGACTATGATAAGAGCGCGTTATCTTTAAAATTGTGTGTTACTAACACAATTTTTGAGGCCTTTAAGTGACTGGTGACTGAAAACGACGAAAAACTATTTAAGGATCTTTTGTTACGTAAGTAAAATCGGAACTATCTCGATTACCCCTTACCGCCATTTGTCTCCCCTCTGATCTTTCTCTGTGGATATCTATCCTATTAATAACAGAAGTGTTTATTCCTTAACTACCTAATCTATAACAACTTATATGATCAATGCATCGTGGGTGTATCAAATGCGTGACATTTGCATGAGAGATGGCTCCGAACATTTTGATTTGTACGCCGAAGACAGGGCGTGGGCCAATGTGCACCAATCAGTGTCGTGTAGTTTATGAAGATCGCTAGAAGTGCTAGAACGTTTTTGGCAATCGGACTGCGAATTTGCACGTGCAGTTTAGTGGGTGGGAAATATTTCTCAAGCGCTCTAGACGTCGTATATCATAAAATTCATAAACATCTTTAATTTTGGACAAACTAATTCATCATTCTCCTGCCCTTATCCAAATTTATTTGGGGTCGGCGCAGTATGTCTTCTTCTTCCATACTTCTCTTTTACTCGTCATCTCATCAGACAACTCTTTTCTAGCCACATCATCCTTCACACAGTCTATCCACCTTTTCTTTGCTTTTACCCTACTGTTGTACCCATCCACATTCACACTCAAAACTTTCCTCATTCCTCCGCATCACATGCCCATACCAAGTCAACCGAATACCACACAACTTTTCATGATATAGTGCCACCGTCTTGTATGAGCTGCTATTTTTTACAGGAGTGGCTATTGCGAATCAAAAGGCGTAGCGTGGGTAGACCTTCCTCAAGGTAGGCCGTCGATCTTGTAAAGGTTGTGGGAATCCAATGGATGCGGGACTCACAAGACAGGTTGTTTGGAAGCCAATGTCCAGCATTAGACATTGTACGGTTATCAATGATGATTCTTAAGTATACCTTACCGATACTTTCCGAAGTTCATGTACGCCTAGTATGTCCAAGTAGTGACAACTTTTAACTATGTCTGTCCAGCTGGCTTCTCTCAGCTGAATAGTCAATGAAGATGATACTAAAGAGTAGCAACTCTTACCGATACTTCCCGAAGTCCATGTATGCCTGGTACAGATGTCCCAGTAGCGCGAACTTGTCGCTTCTATGTCTTACACCGCGGAGCGCTGAGAGCCACACCTTGACTGCTAGTCGCTGTTCGTTCTGACCGTACAGACGGACTCCTCGCTCGATCTGGAGATAGAATTGAGTCATTAGTGACATGAAGTATTTTCATTATCCTAGCTGGGGTCTCCGGTTCTTCGTTAACCAACCTGGTGGGTCCACTACTCCACTTGCAATATGTAGGTATGGGGATGGCAATGGCGCATGTGCATGTGCATGAAACGAGGGTCAATGTGTTAGTCATGATTTTTGCTAGATCGTGCCAGACTGAAAATGTGACTTGAAACGAAAACGTTTTCCCGACTGTTTTGGGATGGCTTACAGTCTAACAAGATACAGCTATTAAGAAAGTAAAGAATACCAAGTATTTTAAATGGAGTGATTGTCTCCACAACTCCTTTACCGGGTAATACGATACCCATTGGCTAGCCTGGTTGTCACAGTTTGTGGAGTTGTTATGCCATTCGGATATCTTTGACAGTCGTACTGTAGCACCTGGAACTGACTGCTTAGCGTGCTTTTTGAAGCATGGTGGGGTAAGACCATTTTCGAAATTCTGAAACTGTCGTGACTTCTTAGGTAATAATCAAAGCACTACCTTTGGTAACAGATAGACTTACTTTTCTCCTAGCGAGGTACTGGTCCAGTCTGGACCGGCAGGCCCTGAAGCAGTCAAGCAGCCCAGCGGCGGGGGGGCGGTGTGCGGGCCCAAAGCGAGCGCCCCAGCGCAGTGTGCCGTTGCGCCCCGATCCACCGCCCCCGCCGCGATAGTCCTCCGCGAACGGGTAGACTTCTGTAAGAGAGAAGGAGAAAATATGAACAGGGTGCAAGGTGGAACATGGACACGCAAACTATTACAGTTCTTTCATAGTTATTTTACCTTTAACTTTGCATTACTGTTTATATCACAGCGATACAGTCACGAGCATTAATATGTATACACATAAATTTTAAGGGATTTTCTCCTACTGTACTGATTATAATTTGATGTTGTTACCAATATGGCTGTAAAAAGCCCATAACGAAGCCGAAAGGCACTTGTTGCACACTTGTCATTGCCATATTTTTTTTCTGGACCATACCTGGGAACCTTTCAGTTACGCTTAGACAATATTGGAGGTCAAAGTTCCGACTTTTTCACAAGTTTTTATGGTTATAGTTTTACTTTAAATACCCTCATGACCTGTTTACTATTCGATGCATCCATCAGCACAATTTTACCTTAAAACGTGATATTTTATAAAAAAAGTCGTTTCCCAGCAAATTACTTAGTTTGATGCTTGGTTGACGGCTTCGTGGAGGGTCCGTTTACACCTTGTATTAGTGCTCGTAACAATGAGGTGGCTGTCACTAATAGGTTTCTGTAGATTGCAACTGTCAAATGTAAAATAATTGTGAAAGGACTATACCATGAATCAAGCACGTGAATAATAATACACCCAAAGCGTGAATATTCGTCAGTTACTAAATAAAAATAGCTGTACCAGGCTATCAGCATATTCCAATGCCAAACGCCAACGGCGCATTGGGGAGCGACCAAACTTATGGACATGGAATCAGCTTCAGTCGGTCAGGAAGACCTTGTCTATGCAATAAAAGCCTTCTGAACGGAACGAGGCAAAATACGCCTTTTTTCGATTCAGAAAACTCAGGCGTTAAGTATGTACTTGCAACCGGCGTGCGTGTATGACCACATGTATGAACGTGGGCGAAGCGTAAGGAGTAGCGAAATATTTGGTCGCCCTCTCAGTGAATTAACTGAGGGGATGTCCAAATTTTTCGACGCAAATGGACACTCCCTCAGTTAATTTAGCTTCAGCTCTACTATATCTAGGAAGGCTTCATAGACTTCGTTTAATACTTACCGTCGGGTAGGCCGATGTCTTGGTTTTCATCCAATAACCCGGATGCTGGCATGTGATCAAAACTGATATAGTGACTAGATTATGCCCGCGGCTGCGTTCGCGTGATGAGATTATCTTACACGACATTATACTGTCTCATTTCTTTATCGTGTGGTTAGTGCGTAACTGTCAGAATTTTTATGCCGCCCATGGGTGACTTGGCTTTACATGCCGTCAAGAAATATCTCTCAGGCATGCTGGTTTGGTTTCCTCACGATGTTTTTCCTTCACCGAATCAAGTGATAATTATACAATATGCACATGAATCCGAAACATCAGAGGTGCGTGTCTAGAGTTCGAACTGGAGACCTATGACTTGGCAGTCTGAACGGTCACAGCATTAGGCTATCATTGTTTTATACTGTACTATTGGGATATAAACCCATCGTCTACCTATGCGTGATATTTCCCATTTGGTCCCGACCGAATTTAAGCCTCGACGGCCAATCTCAACGGAGATTAGGCTAGTACGACGTACGCAGGGGGTATTACAGTGCAGGAGTGTGTGCGCAAACATAGGCCCACTCTCTGATCCTTTAGGTACTTTCATATTCCGATGGAATGGCACGCCAACACGATCGGGTAATCGGGGAGATTGCTGGTTGCAGGGGGGATTGCTTTCCAAGGCAGAACGGTGTCACACCACCAACGTCCATACTTGAGGCTGCTACTGCGAAATTCTAAATGAAAAAACCCAATTACACTTTGCCCGACCCGAGAATCGAACCCAGGATCCCACGCTGAACAGTCGCGCTAACCACGAGACCAACGGGGTGGTGAAGACTTTTAATGTTAGTATGAATGTGCTTTACCTTGTGGCTCATCGAGGTGGTGTCTGGATGGGTCAGGTGAGCTCAACAGACGTGTTGCCGACAGCTGGTGCGCCGGCACCCCGCTGTAACAGAACAATAACATTTTACACACATGTTTGTATACAGGATGTAAACGGACCCTTCACGAAGCCGTTAACCAACCACTCCGTACATCTAACTAAGTAAAATATTGCTGGGCAACGACTTTTTTTGTGGGGGTACAGAGTGATATACTCCATCTTCTTAGCGTGTCGATGGCAAATTATTCAAATTCAAATTCAAATTCATTTATTGCAAATATGGGTAGTTATACAGGTGGGTTTTTAAAAACAGGAAAGTTGTTAGTGTCACCATATTCTGCACTAGGCATGCAACATTTAGTTCGGAACGTGGTGAGTCCCTAAATTAAAAATTAAATACATTAAACTTCACAATTACATGTCTATTAAATTGTCAATTAAAATCAAAGTAAATAATGTCAAAGTAATAATGTCAAAGTTAATCTATTATGCTAAAATGTCAAGAATTAATACATCGTGAAATACGCAATTTATGTCAAACTTAAGTAATAAACATTATTTGTTTTTTAGAGTTTGTCGCACAAATATTCATTAACACTATAATAAGATTTTACCAATAACATTTTTTTAACATTATATTTAAATATGTCCATACTTTTTAAGTCCAAAATACATTTTGGTAAATGGTTATAAAGTCGAGGTGCCATCCAAAAAATACTCTTGCTAAACAAGGTAGTTCTACTGCTGTCAGGGAAATATATTTTTTTATTGTAACGTTGACTTCTATAATTTTTGAAATAATGCAGGTTGCGTTTTACATAGACTACGACTTCTAATATATATAGACATGGTAGTGTTAATATTTTTAAGCTCTTAAAAAAGGGCTTACAACTATCTGTTGGTTTTAAACTACATATTGCGCGGATACATCTCTTTTGCATTTTAAAT
Organism: Noctua fimbriata; assembly: GCA_905163415.1. Taxonomy (NCBI): domain Eukaryota; kingdom Metazoa; phylum Arthropoda; class Insecta; order Lepidoptera; family Noctuidae; genus Noctua; species Noctua fimbriata. The sequence goes on from LR990951.1 coordinate 7,288,882, forward strand.
ACAGCTTCTTTTTCTGTAGAATAGCCCCAAAACATAATGCCATATCTTAACAAGGACCCCACGTAACCATGGTAAGATGCTAAGACCGCACTGGTACTGACCGTTTTTGCAAGCATATATAACGCATAGGACTGCTGACTTAATTTGAGACACAAGCTTTCCACATGTGATTTCCAGTTTAGGTTATAGTCTATATGTAAGCCTAAGAATTTTGTAGTATTGATTTGCTCAATCTTCTGTCCTTGGAAATAAACATCGACGTTTGTTTGTTTGCAATTTCTATTCTTAAAAGTCATAATTTTAGTTTTGGTCAAGTTTATTTTTAATTTATTTGATGTCAGCCATTCTATAATAGTAAGTAATGTATTTTCAATTTCTTCTTTTAGTTTAGACAGTTCTTTACCAGAGAATACAACTGTGGCATCATCAGCAAACAAAACAGTCGGATGGTTCGTAATGCGCGGCAAGTCATTTACATAAATTATAAATAAAAGTGGTCCTAAAACACTGCCTTGCGGTACCCCTATTTTTACTTCTCTATATTTTGATGAGTAAGTTATTTCTCTTTTAGTCTTAGCACAAATCCTTGTGATCTGAGTCGATTGTCTCCTGTTACTTAAGTAGGACTTTATTAGATCATAAGCACTGCCTCTAACACCATAAGCAGACAATTTCGATAACAGTATATTGTGGTCTACATTATCAAAAGCTTTGGTAAGGTCCATATATAATGCACAAGCATGATTCTTATTATTTAAATTACGCATTACTACATTTAAAAAATTATAGACTGCCATATCAATCGATTTATTTTTTCTAAACCCCGATTGTTCATCTGCAAACAGGTTATTCTTATCAAAGTAATTGTAAATATTACCATGTATTGCTTTTTCAAATACTTTTGAAAACACTGGTATAAGAGCTATAGGGCGATAACAATTTACGGACAGTCTATCTCCCTTCTTAAAGAGTGGTTTGATTATTGTTACCTTTAATTTATCAGGAAATACACCATGAGTAAAACATAAATTTATAATATGACTAAGAACAGGACTAATTTTCAAGGCTACATGTTTTAGTATACTTGTACAAATGTCATCATATCCAGTGCTTTTGGTATTCTTAAGATTCAATATCAATTTAAGTACATCACCGGGAAGTATTGGATACATATACAAAGAATTAAGCTGAGTATCAAGACTGCTTGGTGTACTGTGTGGCAAGTCTGAATTTATATTGTCAATAAAAAAGTTATTAAAAGAGTTAGCTATAGATGATGCATCATTTATTAATTTACCATTAACAGTTAAATTGTGTATTTCGCTATCTGGTATATTGCATTTAGAGTCATTTATTATGTCCCATGTAGCTTTGCATTTATTGCGAGCCGTGTGTATGTAGTGGTTGTTTTGTGATTTTTTTGTTGACTTTATAATGCGATTGAGTCTAGATGTAAGAGCTTTGAATTTTGATTTATCGCTATGGTTTTTAGTAATTCGATATTGCCATAGTAGTTGCCGCTTTCGTTTACAACATGCTCGGATTCCTTTAGTCATCCAATTCAAACGTCTTCTAGTGTTAATTTTAATATTAATTAGTGGGAAACATAAATAATAAAATAATTTAAAAATGTCATAGAAATTGTTAAACGCATCATTGGGGTCATCATTTGCAAATACATCATGGAATGATAAAGAACTGATGCATTCTTTGAATTTTTCAATGTTTTCTTGACTATAGTCGCGTCTCTTAATAAACCAATATTTGTAAGTGCACGTTGCTTTAACAGGGCAGGTGAGCAATTGTGCTGTGTGATCAGATAATGCTAGCTCAAGAAGTTCACCTTTACAACCTCGAAAGTTTACCATGAAATTATCCAGACATGTTCCACTAACTATTCGTGTAGGTTCTTTAAAAATAAATGTAAAATTAAAACTCTTAAATACCTTAGCAAATTCCATAGATGATGCATTTTTTGTCAATGTATTAATGTTAAAATCCCCACATAAGATAATTTTGCCTTTAGTTGCGCACAGGACTCCAAGTAACTGACTCAACTGCTCCAGGAAAAATGATATAATTTCCCGATTTGAATTTGGCGATCTATAGACGCATAACACTCGCAAATTGTGGTCCAATAGTTCTACCCCAGCACATTCCATTACACTTTCCTTGCAAAACTTTTTAAGTCCATCTAATGGTTTAAATTTAAGGCTATTACGGACCAAGACACATGCACCACCATGACGAGTACTACGCGAATACAGAGACCCAAGTGCATAGTTTTCCATTTTCAGCAATTTAACATCTGTTTTTAGCATATTATGTTCTGTAATACATAAAATATCCACTGCCTTTTTTCCATCATAAAGTGATTGTAATGATACTGATAACAAGTCGGATTTCTTAATAAGACCATTGATATTCTGGTGAAGGATATTAATATGTTTGTACACGAAAAAACTCAGATGCACAATGTTCATTATTAGTCAGTTCAGAAATATTTAGGTCAATCAATATATTGTTCATAACTTGTTCAAGTATAGTCATGATACCACTTCTATTTATTTTGCCGGTTTTGTAAGAAAACATGTCGAGGGATAGGTCACGATTGCTATCAAAATAGTATAAGGAGCCATTATTATTTTGAAGGTCCGAGCAAAGAAGATTATTGAATACTTCCACTTTATAATTGTATATTGGAGCTCCTGTTTGGTATGTGGGACCACAAATAACTATATTAGTATGAGCAACGTTTTTTAAATGCTCCTTTATTGTTTTTATCATGTTTATATAGTCATTCTCGTCTTTAATGTCATTTTCTTCAATGAATAATATACAATAGTCATTTAGAGTGAAGTGCTTTAATTTTTGTTCTAAATTCTTTAGCCGTTCGTATAATATACGGTTTGACATAATATAGTGGCAGTAATCAAAATGTTCTGAAAATATATTTACTATTGTGGGTAACGAGCCTCTGTTCACACTACTGAGAATACATAGTTTGTTCTTTTGTTTCGGTTTCGTAATGTTACGTGCCAGCTGTTTTCTATTTCCACCCTGTATTTTAGTCTGAGATGAAGAAGTTACTTGTTGTTTTGATTCATTTGGTGTTTGAATGTTGATTGTTTGCGTAGCTATATTGTGCCTCAATACTTCTTTATTAACTGAACTGGGTTTTGGTTGAACTAATTCGTCATGAAGAGTAACTTGTGTGGATTTGAATATGTCCGGACTTCCATATCTTGAGTAATCCTCACGGTGTTGTCTATGTAAAGACTCTCTAAGTGGTGTAGATAATTTTGTTCTTTTATTTGGCGTTCCTACCTCAGAAGCTAACTTCTTAGTTACCTTTTCTACAAGTTTATGTTTTATGATCATATTCTCAATAGTTATTTTTAATTCTGTGTTTTCAATAGATAGAATATTTATCTCTTCGTGAGCCGCCTGCAACTGTGAGTTAAGTTCACTTATTTGACGTTTAAGGTCTTCCATTTCTTCATTATCATCATTTGTAATATTTGGGACGCTATTATTTGTGGCGCCATCTAGTGTTGAATTGTTAAAACTATCATCGAAAGTTTCTATTGCTGATTCGGAACGTCGTCGTCGAAACCGTATTGTAACATTCTCACTGAAATCCATTTTGTACCGATATGTTTTAAATACTTAATAAAATAAAGGAAAAATTCTTGAAGTAGGATTCGAACTCGATGCAAACCGTGTAGTTGATCGCTGAGACCCAACGCTTAGCCGCTGCGCCAATCACTCATTACGTAGTAGCGTTGAATTAGGTGAATGGATACCTCTTGTTCTAATAACGTTTTAAGTCACGCGTCGAGCAGGTCCAAAGTTCAAGTCTTTGTTAGAAGAACGTATGTTTCGAACGGTTAAGATTTAAATGATTGTTTTTTCTTTCTTGTTTCCAATCACTGTTTTCCATGAGTTAGGGGTCATATCACACAGTATATCACTAGTAATAGTTTATATTTTCACAACATTCACAGTTTATGTCATATAAAGTTAGTTATTAATGAAATAATTATTAGAATTCTTCACAGCACTTGTATTGTTTATAACTTCATTTATTGTAAATCCTGTTCCTTAATAACATTGTCACATATGTATAGGAGTGTCCTTTCACCAATAGTCTTTGTTTTATCACTTAATTATTACTTATAACTTATTAATTTAATTTAATGGCGCGAGCTCTGAGCGCGAGCTGTCCATCGGCATTAGTCTTCAAACATTAATACGGTCTTTAATCATTAATACATATGGCCCAAAATTCAGCTATACAAACTCCGCTCGCTGATGCAGTCATAATGATCGTCAAATGCGCCGGTGTCAGGGCATGCAGGGCAAAATGGAAGGTGGACCATTATCTGTGGAGAACTGGAGACATGCCGCATACACACTTGAGATCTGAACCGTCTGAAGATTGTCTTTGCTACGGTCGTCTTGGGTTCGGAGTCTATTTAGAGATATATAATAACATAGTGAATCTGAATACGTCATCATCTGCCTAGCCTTTTCCCAACTGTGTTAGGGTCGGCTTCCAGTTTAACCGGATGCAGCTGAATACCAGTATTTTACATGAATCGACTGCCTATCTGACCTCCACAACCCAGAATCTGAACACGTAGTAACTGTTTTAGCGTCGATGTCCATTCCACCCTGTATTTGTTTGAAAATTTTCTGTCTGTTCTTCTTTACTAACTTTGGGGAACTTACCCTAGGAAGTCGCGCGACTCGATTGAGTCCCATGACATGTTCCGCGGGTGTAGACGACAACGTCACCTACTGGTAGGATGCATCGCGCTGTCTCGCTCGCACAGCGCGCTCGCTCGCTGTGGAAGAGGGAGAGGGGGGTATGTTAGTTGATACGGGATTAAATAGAGCTGTAAAGATTGAAAATATTAGGCTTTTCCCATAGCTCGTGGGAAATTATTTGCATTGCAGAATAGTGTGACGGGCTTGCCTTGCTGGACAACGGTCTCCCTCAAATAGACACCTTGAACCAGGCGAGACGACCTCAAGGCATACCAAGAGTGTCCTACTCTTGGTATGCCTTGAGGTCGTCTCGCCACCCCTTTCAAGTTCGGCCTCGGCGGCACCAGCCGTCCACCCATCATCATCACATGCCTAGCCTTTTCCTAACTATGTTGGGGTCCTCTTCCATTCTAACCGGATGCAGCTGAATAACAATATTTTACATGGAGTGACTGACTATCTGACCTCCACAACCCAGTTAATACTGGGTAATATTTATATCCTTTTAAGCTTTTTCGAAAGCTAATGTCAGTCCCATACGTTTTTGACGTATATTATACGATAGAATGTCACTCACTCTATCTACACCTGCCCCCGTAGCATGACCACCGTAGACAAGGATTTCTTTGACGGAAGAATCAACAAAATGACAGATAGTGCAAAGAAATCTGTCATTGTGTCGCCACAATCTGTCATTTTGTCGATTCTTCCGTTAAAGCAATCCTTGTCTACGGTGGTCATGCTACGGGGGCAGCTGAGGTTTATGGGGGAAATGAATTAGCTTACCTGATTAAGAGAAATGGTGACTGATGTAAGACTTCGAATCCATTGTGACAACACTACTGACAGCCATCGTTTACGGAATTAAAACCTGGAAAGACAGAAATTGATTTTGAGTTAATCCGGCAATGTGCAATAGTTTTCACGGTTAGCAGATGGAAGTGTCCTGTCATTTCACTGAAAATTAATTTACTACTTAATTTTCATTTGACGTTACGATTGTCAAATACACGGTCATCATTTTACAACAACAAGTTTTTCAAATAATTCACTTAAAAAAATATTTTTATTCTATAAACGTTTTATTTGACAAACAATTAATTTTATATACATTTCATCTCGTAAAACAGCGTTTGAAATAAAAATGTTATTATGCAGTTTCCCCAAAATGAAACTTGTGAAATAGGCAACAGGGTAATTTTAATTAATAAAATAACAAAAACGATGCAGGAGCGACCGAAGCGAGCTCGGGACTTGCGGCACTCCGATTCGCACCGGTTAGGTCCGAAGGGGATGGCGGCTGTTATTATTTCGCCACAAGCTTCTCATAACCTACCTATATAATTATCCAAATTAAATAAGGACATTTCTAAACGTTTAGTTGACTCTTCCCGTGACCCAAGGGCTGGCTTTTACCTTGGCCAAAGGCTTAGCGTTTCCATACAACGTGGCAACGCCGCCAGTCTTTTGGGTACATTACCAGTTGACAACGTTGAGGAGGAGTTTTTTGACGCCATTTTTTAAGTTTATTTTTAAGTTAGTTAGTTAATATAGGTTATTTTAATTTATTAATGTATATCTTATAGTGTCTATTTAATAAAGCATTCTCCTTTATCCGGTAAAAAAAAAAAAAAAAAATTAATAAGTCTGCAGAATCCTGGGTTCGATTCTCGGATCGGACAAAGTGTTATTGGGTTTTTTCACCGGAAATTTCTCAGTAGCAGCCAGGGAGTCTACATTTGTGCCTCGTTGATGCCAATAGACTCCCTCCCCTTATTACAAGGTGGTTAATCTAGTTCATTACTTTAAATACAAACTTCATACAAGCAGGAAAAAAACAAAAATACAATAGTGTTCAATAAAAAATAATTGACGATCGAATTTTAGACAAAAACTTTACTTTACCCTATTACAAGGGACTTGAAAAAACATAACTGGTGAAATGTGGGTGTACTATGTACACCTCTGCCTCTAACCCTTCGGGGATTATAGGCGTGATGTTATGTGTAAACGTAGGTATTCCACAGCATCTGGTTAGACATGAAAAATCTAGATTAAATTACACCATAAATGTATTTGCAAGTAGTTCTAACTAAATAAAAATTTTCAGTGCAAAACAGTGATAATTGCCAAGTCTTTAGAGCGTTAAACTGAAGCTCAATTGCACTCAGGAGAGTTCATAGTCGGACTTTAAAGTTAGTGTCAGCTAAATTTTTTATTGTAAAGCTAGTTTTAGTAGGTCGACAAAATAGTGTGCTCACATGAAATACTTGCATAGTTACGGAGAATCGCCCGAAAATTTCGGCATTGTGGCTGAAAATAGCTGAATGTTTTTGGAAACTTGGGTTATCACATTATTATGTCATCATTTTAGCTCGAGAGTTCGTAGCTAAGTAATAATAACCGCTCGGATCGATCTTTAGGTTGGTCGTGGATAGGTGACCACCCATTACATACCGTGATTCTTCCGTGGCTCGGACAGAACGTAAGCCTTTGGTCCCGGCTGTCATTTATAGATCCTGGACAGTCGTTACAGGTAGTCAGTGGCCCGAAAGTCTGACAACCAGTCTTACTAATAGGGTATCGATTACCCAGTACTAACTGGGTAACCAGATACAGCTGAGTACCAGTATTTTACATGGAACGACTGCCTTCCTGACCATAACAACCCATTTTCTGGGTATTACAAGACTCCTTGGTAAATTTGTCAGACTTTCGGGACATGGTGGCGGGACGTGAGAGGGAAAGAGCCTCACGTCCCAGCCGCCGCGGGATACGCCCCGGGCGTTAGGGGTCACGTGCTGGCCCCCGGCCACCGAAGGCGCGGACGTGTGGACGGTGAGTTCTAGCTCGCCGTCCGGCCGTCTTATACGTCCACGCGTGCCTCAAAGAAATGTCAGCAACAAGGAAGGGGGACCCCTTCCTTGTTGCTGCAGGCAGGACTAACGGTTTAAAGCGTGCTTTCCGAATCTCGGTAGAGTCTCGCTATGTAATGAATGCTCACCCATCCACGGACCGTCCTCGGCAAGCGTACCTTTACCTTCGATCGATTGTGGCTGTTATTTTCTTATTATTCTTATTATTTCTGCTCAATCTTTCAACATGAACTCTTTGAACATCTGCCAGAATTCTTGGATGTGACTTAAATACGAATACATGCTCCCGCGAACAGCCCGTCATACATCAGCCGAGATAAAACTTATAACCGTATCACAAATAGCTCCATTTCCTTGATAAATGGTCTTCATTAGCAAGGAGCAAGCTTTGAATATTGATCATGGAAATTCATGCATGAATTTCCATAAACTTGTTTGTAAAACTGATAGTTAAAGTCTCTTCGTTGTTTTTTTTTATGCTATGTAGTAGTTCCTATAGAGCATTGGCTCCCAACCTATGGTCCGCGGACCAGCGGTGGTCCGCAGAATCTTCGAGTATGGTCCACGAAAGGTTAAAGTCTTATTCGTACTTTTTTAACTTGCACAGAAGGTGCAACCTCAACCCAACCTAATTGAAAACCTATCAGAGGCGAGGTGCAAAAATTTTTGGAGTTTGCCACGCTCGCTCTTGCAAAATGCATAAGCATTTTTATAAAAATCTACTAAATATTCATATTTCTGTATGAACGATTGCTAAATTTTTCGAGCTCACTTCGCTCTTGTATCCTATTTTTGCATTGTGTGAGTTAAAGATTCACCCCCCTAGATATAATCCTGTCGGTGTTCATGTTTATCTAGGACCTTATGGCCCCTGCTAAAGACACCAAAGTGGTCCGTGGTCCAAGAAAGGTTGGGAACCACTGCTGTAGCACACCATACTTTTCTAACACATGCTGTGTTACCATACTTTTCTAACACATGCTGTGTTAGAAAAGTATGGTGTCTATGGTGGATAAGCATAAAGTTTCGCGTGCTTTAGAAGTGAAATTAGATTCTAAGATATAATCGTTAAATGTCTCAGAAACATTATTTTTTCTTAGCTGCTCTGTCCTACTCGTGAGCGAAGGCCTCCCGCCAGGGTTTCCATTTCTCGCAAACCCGCGTCCTCCTTCCAGTTCTGACGGAACCTGTTCAGTTCGTCCCGCCATCTTCTCCGTAGCCTGCCACGACCCCGCCTCACTATGTCAGGGCACTAGTTTCCTGCTATTTTGGCCCACAGTCTGTCCGGCATGCGGCAGACATGTCCTGCCCGGTCACATTTGAGTTTGGCAGCCTTTTGAGCCACGTCAGCTAGTAGGGCAGTATTGTATTTATATTTTTGGAGAGCAGTATTGTATTTCGAACACGATCCGTTAATTTAACCCCTAGTATTGCTCGTTGGCAAACCTTGAGTTTGGACTTCTAGATATTTCGGACCAAGTCTGTGCACCATAGGTTAAGACTAATTAACATACACACGTTAAATTGACTAACTCATTATATAAACAAATCGATCAGCTACTGTAATGATTCTTTGCATACAGGAGTGTAAACGGACTCTTCTCGAAGCCGTTAACAAGGCATTCTGTACATCAAACTTAGTAACACTGCGAAACCATTTTTGCTGGGAAACGACTTTTTCTTTTGGCGTTAAAAATCGCAGTTTACAGTAACGCACATAAAACATTGTGCTGATGGATGCATTGAATAATAGTATTTATTCACACGTTTTTTTCTTTATATCTCCGTAACTAGAAGGTTCCCAGGTACGGTCCAGAACCAAATAATAGATCGCAATGACGGAGAGAACAAGTGCCTCTCGTCTTTTTTTAAGAGTTTTTTTTACACCCTTTTTACTATTGTCACTGTTAGCCGTCCAAAACTTCCAGTTCTTCCGATCTGCACGCGTAGCGTGACGACCGTAGAAACGGATTTTGTCGACGGAAGAATCGACAAAATGCTGTCATTTCAATTTCCAAAATGATTCTTCCGTCGACAAAACCCGTTTCTACGGTCGTCATGCTATGCGTGCTGGGGCCTGAAATAGACTATTGGTCGTTTATACAGCGTATATCAGAATGGTGTGGTCATATAAAGGATGTAAATAGACCCTTTACATAACTGAAAGGCACTTGTTCGCCCCGTCTTTGCAAAAAATTTTTGTTCTAGACCATACCTGGGAACCTTCTAGTTACTTAGATATTGGGGGTCAACGTTCCAATTTTTTTTTTAAATACATGTTTTTAATGTAAGATTTTTACTTTACACACCTCCACGACCCCCGTACTATTCAATCCATCCATCAGCACAATGCTTTGATTGCTTTCCATCGAGTCCTACGGTAAGACGTGATTTTTCACCACAAAAAAAGGCGATTCCCAGCAATAATTTTTGCGTAAAGTTACTTAGTTTGATGTACAGAATGCTTGGTTGATGGCTATGTGAAGGGTCTGTTTACACCCTGTATAAGGATGTGAGTCCCATCAAACTAAACAACTTTGTCCATTTAGACGAATTGATTACCTTCTCCTTTTGTAACTCGATTGAAAAGAATATCAGAATGACAGGAAAAATAATACACCCGTTTTATTCCAACGCTCATACTCAATGCGATCGTCTCCAATACGGAGAAATGAGGTTCCTGTTCTTAGTCGAGGATCTCACGGCTGGCTATACGGTTAATTAGTTTTAATCAATAGCTCTAATTTCGAGTACCTAAAGAATTACAATAGAATAATAATCTGTTACGAACAATGATTCGTTTAGGAGCAAAACGTGTTTATACTTTTAATGGTATTCGTTGATAATTAAGCAAGTCGACGCGATAAGCCAACAGAGCGCCACTTTATGAAGAGCTTTTCAATTTTTTATTCAACAGTTGAAAGAATTTGGTGTAAAAAACTTATACAGGGTGTAAACTGACCCTTCACATAGCCGTCAACCAAGCATTCTGTACATCAAACTAAGTAACTTTACGCAAAAATTATTGCTGGGAATCGACCTTTTTTTTTTGGTAAAAATTTCGGTTTACGGTAGGACTTGATGGAAAGCACTCAAAGCATTGTGCTGATGAATGGATTTAATAGTATGGGGGTCGTGGAGGTGTGTAAAGTAAAAATATTACATTAAAAACATGTATTTAAAAAAAAACTTGTGAAAAAGTTGGAACTTTGACCCCAAATATCTCCGTAACTAGAAGGTTCCCAGGTATGGTCTAGAACAAAAAAATGATCACAAAGACGGGGAGAACAAGTGCCTTTCGGCTATGTTAAGGATATATTTACAAACTATATACACAGTGTATAGGACTTAAATAGGAAGGAGTAAAACCATGTACAATGATCTACGAACGTATCGCGAGCGTGGCGTTTGCTCTTGCGCAATATACAATTCGGTGGTCACTTTTTCGTTTTTTTTAATGATAGATATGCATTTTGACGTGTCCAACATCATTATCGCTGATTTTAAAGAATATAATTTTGACTATGCCGTCTGGTCACCGCTGCTTATAAACATCTGAAAGACCAGTACAGTATGACCACTTTAAGTGTGCAGTTCAAGGTGGCGCTGCTTGTCTAGAAAAAGTACATCGATATGTCAAACTTGGTGCAGTTATTTTAGTTTTTGTTTTCCCGCTTGCACAGATAAGTTGGCTGAAGTTGTATCGCAATGCGTTTGCCACCTAGAGACAAAGCTGAAATGTCTCAAGAACCTGTTAGTACACCAGAAGATCTATTTAATATAATATTAAATAAGGTGTTAGGTTTTTAAATATTAATCTTTGAACAATTTTTAGTCGATTATTGGTATATTTTATTGCATAGACTGGCAACACTAGTTCGGAATGGCGGGATTACTGACAGGATGCAAGAGGGCTATCGTTTTTGAGCTCACCAGATGGCGCCACTCTCGAGTAAGGTCCTGTCATTAATTCTATTTCATACTTTATAGAAGCAATAACTTCATAAAAAGTTCATTTTATTTCGTATAACAACATAGTGTAAACTTCAGATACCTGCATATTTACAAATATTCGCCCTTACAAGCATGAAACATTTAAAAATCATTTTACCTCCAAGTACTAACAAATAAGACCCTAAGTAGAAACTTAAAATCGTCAAGTCATAATTAATCAGGAATGGCTCAATCTAGACCACAATCGCGAATATTAGTAAAATACGTGATAAAAAAGCACGCAACGCGCGAAAACACTATGCCATCTGACATTTCAGAAGACCTTACTCTACACGAGCGCCTCTAGCGGCGATTTCATGCGTGATGTGATGTCCCCCATTGCATGATGCATGATTTACTTAATTAATAATCAATAGATTAACACGAGAATATATATAAAGGAGTTTTAACTTATTGGCCGGCCTAATTTCCGTCATTTTTTTTTTCAAAAGTTGCGGTCATGCTTATTACCAATCGATAGCTGGCATCAATACAAACAAAATGTTCTAAAGTATCACGTTTCCGAGATATGAGCTATCAAAATTAAAGTCCATTCACTGATGGCATCTTTCAGCACAACTTAAAAAAAAAAATGGCGGAAGCTTGGCCGGCCAGGCTTCATACAATAATTTTCAAAGCCATTTGCTTGGTGCCTGCATCGAATGCAGACGTGTTACGGATTGTATAAGGAGAGAATATAACTAACCTTCATATGATTCACGTGGGTTTCTTTTATTCCTATAAAACTAATAAAAAATCGAGAGCCTGTTGAATTGAAAGTCGTTGTAGAAAAACGAAACCTTTGTAATTTGTCTATGCCCTCAAAAACTATGAAAACACGTTCTATTTTAGCCTACCTTGGTTTATAATAATCTATAGCGATATTCGGTTAGATAAGCATATGCGCCGTACGTACCGGACCTGCATGCAATCTAAAAACAGCCTCAGGCGAATCGATCAGCCTCATTCGAAGTCGTGTATATACTTTAGGTACCTACCTTTATGCAGGTAAACCTGAATTCCATCTACACTAATATTATAAAGAGAAAAGATTTGTATTTTTGTATATTTGTAACGAATAAACTCAAAAACTACTGAACCGATTTCAACCATTTTTTCACTAATAGAAAGCTAAATTATCAGGAAATAACATAGGCTATAAATTATATTTATATCATGCAAATTAACCGAGCTATCACATTTTTTGCGGGCGAAGGGCTAGTGTGTTATATGTATAGTAGCAGCAAGCCGTTGGTCCCGGCTGTCGTTTGTAGATCTTGACATTCGTTACAGGTAGTCAGTGGCCCGAAAGTCTGATTACCAGTCTTACCAAGGGGTATCGTATTACCCAGTACTAACAGGGTAGTGAAGGTCAGATAGGCAAGGCAGTCGTTCCATGAAAAATACTGGTATTCAGCTGTATCCAGTTAGACTGGAAGCCGACACCAACACAGTTGAGAAAAGGCTTGGCTGATGATGGTGCATTTATTCCCATACCTATTTAAACTATTAAGTTTTTTTTTTTAATTCTACTTCTTTCTCGTTTGTCTAGTCGCAAGCGCGACTGCTGACCATGACCTGCAGGTCCTGGTTTTGATTCCCTAGTCGGGGAAAGGGTTTATCCACCAGGACTTTCTCAGTAGCAGCCACCGGAGTCTCGATTTGTACCTGGTTAATGGCTATAGGCTCGCCCCCTATTACATGGGACTAAAAGATATTGTGAAATGTAAGTGTACTTCTTCTTTATCGTGTGGTGAGTGCCTAACCTGATGTCACAGTTTTTATGCCGCCCATGGGCCTCTGACTTGGCTTTACATGCCGTCGAGAAATATCTCTCAGGCAGGCTGGTTTCCTCACGATGTTTTCCTTCACCAAAGGAAGCGATAATTACATGAATTCGAAAAAGCAGAGGCCTATGACTTGGCAGTCCGACGGTCACACTAGGCTATCGCAGCTATCATACTAAGTGTTCTAATAGGTACACCTCTGTATAGGCGTACCCACGGTGGGGCAGGGTGGGGCATTTGCCCCTGCTCTCTGACCCGAAGTTAAGAATTTTTAGGCAAAATTAATAGTGACAAAATAAAAAGATTCATTTGTTAAAATTATTCGGATGGTATTTAAAAGTACTTCAATTTATTCCCATTTCATTTACCTAATTTTGCCTGTGTTCCACCAAATATACTGAATGTGCACCAAAATATGTTCATTAAAATATGTCATAACGAGCATCTATTTAACAACTGTTGCAAATTTGTAAAAATAGTAATAATACACCTAATTTTAAAAACAAGCATTTATTTTTTTAGTTTTACTTCAGATAATGCACTGCAAAATGTATTTGAATCAAACACCAATTAATGTCCAATGTAGCTTTATTAAAAAAAAATGTAACCTAACCTAAAAGAGCGCGGACCTCCACGTCCGCGGTAAAAAAGTCATTTAAAAAAAAAAAAAAATCTAACCTAACCTAACCATTCAGGAATATTTGGTGCACGATCAGTATTTTTCGGGGAAGAATAAAATAGTTATTGTTACAATAGAATATTTGCAGCGCACTACAATAAAAAAGTGTTATATCTTGGTGTTAATTTGGAATTTGTTTGATGTAACATATTTTGTTGGCCGAGTAGTTTAATTATAGTAAAACAATTAAACGGGTTTAAGATCAATATTTTAGAAATGCATACATGGATGTACCTTTAGATTTTTGGTGAACACAAAAATATTATCCAAATTATTCACTACCTACATTTGAAAACGAAATTTTTGTTAGATTTAACCAGAACCCTCGCAGGTTATTATTGAAATAAGGGGTAGTGCAGTCAATAAAACGTATCAGTCAATAAATAAAACACATTTTTAATTTCTTACTACTTAGTTTATTTACTTCTGCCCCACCCCTTAAAAAATGCTGGGTACTCCCATGCACCTCTATACAACATTAGTTTTAGTATATGCTAAACCTGATACACGTGTCTAGTATTTTTATGTAAAGAATCTATGTACAAAATTTCAAAACTGTATCATGAAAAATCACAAAGTTATAAGCATGTTCTGTTACCTAGTTGTCCGCACAAAAACGCGGTCACCACGCAGCGCGCGCCTCCAGCTTCGTCTTGAGCTCATTGATAATAATAATTTGGCAGTAGGCACCTAAATTATTGCGATAGGTACTCAAAGTCGCTCAGTATCCAACTTTTAACTTTTTTAAATATTTTTGAGAAAAAATATAACATGGTTTAACAATTATTGGAATCGATTCAGTTACTTATTCTGAACAAACTATATTCGGGTTTCGCATATACTAAAAATAATGTTGTATAACCACAGAATCACAGGCGACGCTGGTTTCTATGTAACATGTTACACATGTTATGATGAAACACTTCCTTAGAAAATGACATTGCCGCATGTAGTCATGTCATTACTCTACGGTTCGCAGTTGCCTTAGGAATTTGAGTTATTTTCATAATACATTATGTACGAGAGAAATACGTACATAAACTCACGTCTTTTGCCCATACGGTTTAGCAGAAACTACAGAACGTAACTTGCTACGATCCTTATACAGGGTGAATTTTCAAGTGGGCGTGGAAGGCCAAATCCGAAACTATGTGAAATAGCGAAAAATACTCAAAGGAGTCTCGAGCTTGATTTTCATGAAAACTGAAACTGCATCATTGGATTTTTGGAAAGTCCCTAGACAGTAATCGAACCCGTTGATTTGGGAAAAATAACACACACTGTTTTTACACCTTTCGATAGCTCTGCAGCTAGGAGAAAAATTTCTTTAGAATGTGATTCAAAGTAAGGAGCTGAATGCACCCTGTCAGTTTGCGGAGGACTGTCCCTTACACCCTGTATATAATTTCGTGTTTGAAAATTGAACGTACCTATATGTAATTTTGTGGGAAAAAAAGATTGAATACGAGGGAAATTCAGAAAATCGACCTAGCAACTCAACATGAGAGAAAAATAAAAAAATACTTTCCTTATGCCTCCCAGTATTATCTAACTTATCCGATAGACAGCTGGACCATTGTCAGCGTTATGCGACCCATTTTACGGAGCTGACACTTCGAGGACATGCGTGACTTTATCAAAGGTAAGCGATGAAGGCAGACCGTAATGCATTATCTTTTCAAACACGGACTGGGATACTTGATAGAGAATATTAAATAAGGTGACTGGTATTTACTGATATAGCGGAAAAATAACAGCTAAGAAAACAAAGAAACTGCGTAAGGTGAAGGCGCAGCGCAGGCGTGGAATTTATAGCTAACGAAAGAACGGCGTGCCTCTGCTGCGCCACTTGAATGTAATTCACGACACGTCGTCTAAGTACATTTTGTATGTAAACGGCATCATGCCTGTGCTGCACCTGCGCCGCGCCTGCACCTTACGCAGTTTCTGTATAAATCGCGTATTTAATAATTTATTTTAAAAGACTTTTAACGAAGTCGAAAGGCACTTGTTCTCCCAGTTTTTTTTGTTCTGGACCATACCTGCGACCCTTCTAGTTACGGAGATATTGGCGGAAAGTCCACTTTTTCGCAAGTTTTTTTAGAAATACATTCATGTTTTTAATGTTATACATTACACTATATACCTGTATAACCCCTGTACTATTCAATGCATCTACAGCATAATGTTTTGATTGCGTTACATTGAGTCCCATCGTAAAAATAAGTCGTTTCCCAGCAAAAAACTTTGCGTAGAGTTACTTAGTTTGATGTACAGAATGCTTGGTTGAAGGCTTCGTGAAGGGTCCGTTTACACCTTGTATTTTGCATTCACTCACCTACATCGCAAAAAGTATGGGATAGCTTCTCTTTTACGGTTTCAGAATTGATCCTGCAGGAGTAAATGATGCCGTGACGGCTGACAGGGAAGAATGGACTTTCTTGCATGCTTAGTAGATAGTGAAGCTTGCATGTCCGAAAACTAAATATTTCATGATTTTTAGCCTCGGCCAGCACTGCCGTCAAAATGGCGAAGAACGTATTTACGCACTTGAGTATTTATAAGGGTAAATTAAGAAACCTGCGCGCTAAATACAGAAGTTTTCATTAAAACTTCTGTATTTAGCGCGCAGGTTTCTAACGCCATTGCGTTGACATTATTAGTTTTTATCCAACTCTCTTCATTAACGCTCACTCATAGTATTTGATAATCAGAATATTAATATTATTACCATCTGACAGCGTTGAGGAGGAGTTTTTCAATGCCCTTTTATAGTTTGTTTTAATTAATAATTTTTAATGTATAATTATTGTTAGTTAACTCAAGTTATTAATAAAGTAATCATCACTTTTGAATATTAAATATTTACATAAATAATGAGGATAACATATGATTTCAATGTTAGCCCCTTCTGCCTTCTATGGCCTATTCTTTTCCCAATTATGTAAGGGTTGGCTTCCAGTCTAACCGGATGCATCTGAACACCAGTTTTTTACATGGAGCGACTGCCTATCTGACCTCCACAACGCAGTTAGTTCTGGGTAATAAGATAATCTTTGGTAAGACTGGTTGTCAGACAACCAGTAACGACTGTCAAAGATCTAAAAATAACGGCCGAAATCAACGGCTTAACGTCCTTTCCGAGGCACGGAGGAAACTCGATCCCATCCACGGACTAACTGGCAAACGCAACTTAACCTGAAGATATTCTTATAAAACCAAAATTACGAAACAAAAATATCTACCCACCTTCTCAACGCCAAAGTAAACGCGAAAACTTATTCGACGCTGAAAAAAGACGAACACAAAGAAGACATTCCAAGTGGAATACTGGAGAAAACTTGGAATTATTTACAAAAGCAAAGATGCTTCAGATTTCCTTGAATATTATCAGTACAATCTAATAATTGCGAACGTTTTTCTTTTGAAAAGATTCGCTTTGGCTGTTACTGACGAGCGCTTTTTCGTTTACAACGAGCAACAGAAAATGGTTTAAGTAGTTTTTTTCGCTGTGGTTTTTTGGTTTTTAAGCCCCGAAGCAAAAGAGGGGTGTTATAAGTTTGACCTCTATGTGTGTGTGTCTGTCTCTGGCACCGTAGCTCTTAAGGGCATTATATTGCTCGATGACCTTGATGATTTGATCCCTGTAGTGGTTTTTGTTGACTTGCCCCGCACATTTCGCAAAATTTCGGTTTTTATTTATTATTTAAAAATATTAAAAGAAATAACAGAAAAAAAACAATACAGATTATTAAGTATATCATTACGTATTTGTTGTTACAAAATTCATGCCGATCTATTCAGCCGTTACAGAGATAATGTACAATTAAGTTTGAAAAAGGACCTATTTTCTACGATTAACCAAAAAAAATTGAGAAGGTTTATTAAAATTTTAAACAATACAATTTATTTATGATGAACTTAACTATAACATACTTTTTTTACACGGAAAACGCACGAAGGGATTCATCAACATATTTCTTTGAACATACGCTGTTTTTGGGATTTGAGCCATGTAATGCCCTTAAACGAGTGAACCGATTTCGATGCGGTTTTTTTTATTTGAAAGCTTGTTTCTTGGGGACGGTTCTTAGACATGTTTTTTTAGGTAAACTAGCTTTTGCTCGCGGCTTCGCTCCCGTTATGTAAGGAAATTAACCCAAGGGAACGTTTTAAATGTAGCCACACTCGCGGATAATGTAGGTTCCCGTTAATGAAAGAATTTTCTAAATCGGATCTGCAGTTCCGAAGATTAATATTAGCATAGATAACGGTGGATAAACCAATTACACTATTCATTATTTTGAGAAAGAAATGTCTGCATTAATTTAGATACAAGCTTGAACCTCTTGAAGCTAAGCTTAGAGTTAAGGCTCAGATTGAATTTCGAACTAGAAAATTTGGTACAAGCGGGGAAACTTTGTTATTGCAGCCGAGGCGGAATTCACACCCGAGCTGCAGGGTGTTTGGGAGCCGTAGTTCTCGGCAGTAGCAAATGCCCACGTGTATCAAACGACGTTCTTAAATACACTTTCGAAGAAATAAACTAATAGAACGAAAAGTATTTTTGTCATGAATTATTAGGAAACTGTGATTTGATTTCCTTTTATTCCGCCTTTGCTTTCGCAGGTTGAAGGAGAAGCAAAGGTATGAAGCCGCAACTAGGAGCCGCCTACTGGGAGAGACCAGGCCCAGTGCAATCTGCTTTGAGTATCACCGAGGAGGTTACAATGTCTTAACAGCGTTCATCCAAAAAGTTGGCAACGTGTCAAATAGCTGTCAAATATTTACCTGTTTTAATTAATTTGTCAATTTAATTGTTTGGAAATGAGAACTATGGGTCACTAGTGAACTAGAATATTAATAATGAATTACAATTAAAACACTGAATTTGATGTTGTAAAAAAGGCATTTGGAAAGTTTCCAAATACTTTTTCTACATCTAAAACTAAATATTCGGTGTAACGATATTAATTATTGCATTTCATAATCAATATTTTAGTTCACTAGATAGCCATATTTCTTATTTCCATACAGTAATATTGCCAAATTCATCAAAACAGCGAAATATTTGACAGCTATTTGTGACGTTGTCCACTTTCTGTACCAGCGCTGTTAATTTCTCTTTCATGTAACGCAGTTCTTCAAGATGTCGTCCTTTACTGTTTTATTTAAAAAACGCGAATTACACTTGCATTAAGAAAGATTTCCCACGGGATTTTACTTAGTCTTAAGTGCAAAATGCAAAGAAAAGGCGAATAAGGGATGATACTCAAAATAAATGGGACATTTAAGTAATATAGGTCAATATAATAAAACGTGGGTGCTTTCTTTGTGGGGAGGTGCCGCCCATATTAGATTAGAAATGGAGACGAAACGCTGAGACTTAGAACTCAGTTTTTCGTCCCCCTTTACTTGCTTGATAGTACTCGATTTTTGAAAACTATCGGGTGTAAAAAGACCCTTAACAAAGCCGAAAGGCATTTGTTAAATTTTTTTTTATTACAAAATGGGTGCTCCTGCTCTTGACCTCGATCACGCCTGATGGAAAGCGATAGATGAGGTCTATGATGGGAGGAGCGTGCCCAGAAGATGCCTGTTCACTCTTGCTTTGAGGGCTGACGGGTTAAATGTGGGTGTATGTTTCCCCGTCATTGCGATATTTTTTTGGTTCTGGATGTGATGTTGTATATTTTTTTAGCAGTAATTTAACAGTTTTACTTCGATAAAATATAATCTATCGAAAAATAATGCCTTAAATTGTAAGCAGTATGTTACGGTTCACAATCTTTCGACAGTTTACAATCTCGTGAGATAGATTATAATCTAACGGTATTTACAATTTTACGGTGACAATTCCATCAGATTCAGTAGGTACAATGTTTTGAGTGTGTTACATTGAGTCCTATCGTAAAACGTGACTTTTCACCCCAAAAAAAAGTCATTTCCCAGCAATTCTTTTTGCGTTGAGTTACTTAGTTTGATATACATAATGCTTGGGTGACGGCTTCGTTAAGGGTCCGTTTTTACCAGGTGTAAAGGGTGTAACAAGACCTTTAACGAAGCCGAAATGCACTTGTTCTCCCCGTCATTGCGATCATTTATTTGTTCTAGACCATACCTGGAATCCTTCTAGTTTCGGAGATATTGGGGGTAAATGTTCCAACTTTTTCACAAGTTTTTTTAAAATACATTTATTTATTTATTTATTTGGATCTCCAACAAAGGATACACACACAATATAGGACATACATGTTTTTGATATAAGAACTTTACTTTAAAAGCCTCCACGACCCTCGTACTATTCAATTCATCCATCAGCACAATGTTTTGAGTGCGTTACATTGAGTCCTACCGTAAAACGTAATTTTTCACCCGAAAAAAAAAAGTCGTTGCCCAGCAATAATTTTTGCGTAAAGTTACTTAGTTTGATGTACAGAATGCTTGGTTGACGGCTTCGTGAAGGGTCCATTTACACCCGAAATGAAGACGAGAAGCCGAGACTTAGTACTCAGTATTTCGCCTCCTTTGCTTATCCTTGGTAGTACTCGATTTCTATACAGGGTGGAACATCAACGTACAAACGATTACCTGACTCGATAACTGGGGCGCTTCATAATATTCGATAGACCACTCGACCACAAACTAAAAACAAAGGAAAGTCTTCATTTTCGTCGGGAGGAAATACTTCTCATGGTGAATCAGCTGTTCGCACATCCCTACCTACATATATACTTATATCATAGAGGATTGTCGGACGAACGGGGTACAACGGTGCCCATATCGATTACCTATCACTTTTCAGGAAGGCCCACGTATTGTGATATGGGTAGTTGGGTACCCTTATGATTTTGTTGAATGTGTTCCTTACTTAATTGACTATGGTGAAGCCAAAGAACGGTTCTGATTTTAACAGACGTAGGTAATTATATTTTTAATTACGTTGTTTGATTGAGCAGTATTTTTGTAATTATTTTTGTACTTTATTAGACTATTTGGTTTTTGTTTTTTTCCGCTAGATGCGAGTCACACGGGACCGATCAATGTGGCGGCACCAGTACCCGTAGCATGACCACCGTAGACAAGGATTTCTTTGACGGAAGAATCGTCAAAATGACAGTTTGTGTCGACACAATGACAGATTTCTTTGCACTGTCTGTCATTTTGTCGATTCTTCCGTCAAAGAAATCCTTGTCTACGGTGGTCATGCTACGGGGACTGGGGGAAGACTATATCCAGCAGTGGATGTCTTTCGGCTGAAATGTTGATGATGAATATGAGGTCGAAAGAATAAACATTTTTCAAAATGTATAAGGAATTCTTTAGGTGCAAGTTCTTGAGAACCAGACCTATTCGATCTTATGACGTAGGTCCATCCACCGTCGACGGTAAAGATCTGACCGCAAAACTAGGTAAGTTCTGCGTCAGGTCTTTATTACCTATAGACTACAGTAAACGTGTTAAGGTGGAAGCGTCAGGGTGGCACGCGAAAACCAAGCTTTCTCACGTTTTTTTTGCAATTTTCAGGTCAGTGTCAAGCTGTATGTTCAACAAAATATGATTTGCGACCTTAATACGTATGCATATACAGAATTATAATCATCAATACAACCCTCTAAGTTCATTTAATCCCATTGAATGACTTTTTCATGAAATAGTCATCAAATGGGATTAAATGAATGACCCGTAAGACTTTTATCATGAACTAGATTATACCCGCGGCTTCGCCCGGTATAAAAAGTATCCTATGTGTTAATCCAAGTCATAAACTATCTGTGTGCCAAATTTCATCCAAATCCGGTCAGTAGTTTTTGTGTGAAAAAGTAACAAACATTCATCCATGCTCACAAATTTTCGCATTTAGGTGTAATAGTTGTAGGATTTGTTTTGAGCAGGTACAAGCATTGACGAAACATTTGCTTTGAAATGAAAAGTTAGTCCTCAAAAACGACTAACAAAAATTCCTTCAGATTTTCGTCTCATTTACCTAAGTTAGATGAAACTTAGTGCTTCGCCCTAAAACTTAATGAATTTGAACCCTTGAACCTTTATCACAAAGGTCAACCTAGTCGAAGGCGACTGGCCTAGACAAAGTGACACATCGGCCGTTGACATAAGTACAGTTATTGTACATACGCCAGCACATCAAGCTACCCGAAACTGTCAAATTTTTCCTAGAGTCTAATGCTTTTGCGATAAAGTTGAAAATCAATTAAAAAGAGTATAGTAGCTTGGAATGCTGGCGTCTATACCTTTGATTTAACTTAACTTTCAAAGTCACAGCGAGCTTTATTACTGTTAAAATAAGGTTGATGTTGGGTTGCTCTCATTGATTTCACCATCATCACTCTCCTGCCGTTATTCCAATTTATTTGTGGTCGGCGCAGCAAATATTGTTCTTCCATACTTCTTCTATTACTCGCCATCTCATCGAACACCTCCTTTCTTGCCATATCATCCTTCACACAGTCCATCCATCGTTTCTTTGGTCTTTCTCTACTCTTATACCCATTCACATTCATACTCAAAACTTTCCTCACGACATTTTCCTCATTCCTCCGCATCACATGCCCGTCGGTCACACTACTTTTCAGTCACCGGCGCCACTTTCACACTTTATTTTAGATATAGTAGGTACTCAACGACGTATCTGTCAAAATATAAGTGAGTTTTATTTCGTTGCAATAAAGAAGCTGTTCGAATGCTGCTGCTCTGACAGCATGTAAAAACTGAATAGTCCTTGCATCATCATTTTCACGTCTGTGTTTGTAGTATTGTGACCTTTATTATAGTTAGCATAAGGTCTATGTCATAAACCTCATACCCTTGTCCCCGTGACTTGTGACCGGCGCAACACGTTATTTTCTTCTATTCCCCTCTGTCAACTGTCACGCTATCATTTACTCCTTTTTCTTTTATATCATTCCTATCGTATCATTGTTTCTTTTGTCTTTCTCCCCCTCTCCATCCATCAACATTCATGTTCATCACTCTTTTAGTCACATCAAAGGTACAAAAACTGTACTAATGTATGTCAACGGCCGATATGTCACATTGTCTATGCTAGTCACCTTCTGACTAGTTTGACATTTGTGATCCATTATATTCATCATCCACTTATATTCTTTACTCTTTTAGTCAGATACGATTCGTTATTATTCCATTTTCACTTATATTTCAGTAGGTTATGGCTTCGGTTTTACAGTCTGCCGCCTGCCAGACATTATCCTTCCTTGGGAATTGACATAAGGTTTATGTCAAAACAAAATTGGAAAATGACTGTACTGCCGGGATATAGCGTATTTCTCGTGACAGTTCATAGAACTTACGAGTTTTTATCATAGTTTTGACATACTATGACCGTTCTTGTTGCTTTCAACTGATGTTACCAGTGCAGAACTGTCATTGTATATCAAAACTCGTAACTATGAACTGTCAACAGAGATAAGCAATAGCCCGGCAGATCTGGTTTCAAGGGATTTCGTCATCATCTGCTTTACCGTCCTAACTACGTCGGCTTCCAGTCTAACTGCATCCAGCTAAATACCAGTATTTTACATGGAGCGACTGCCTGTCTGACCTCCACATCCACAACTCAGTTAGATAGTGGGTAACACGGCATATCCCTACGCATGACTGGTTGTCAAACTTTCGGGACTGACAAAGATCTATGAATGACAACCGGAACCAACGGGCTTAGTGGTGTTTTCCGTGGAACGAAGGCATTTTTAGGATAAGTCATAAAAAACCGTTTTGGGAATTAAATTCGGTAAGTAACTATTCTTGTCGTTTAGGTAACAATCGCAGGGTGGTGGACTTTGAAAATCTTCATATTATATGTAGATCTTCAGTTGTATTCAGTCAAAAACTGTAGGTATCTTAAAGTGACCTTTGGCTGAAATTGACTGTAACTGCCAATTTTTACGGTTTTAAATACTTTTAAAAGTTACAGTCAATCTTATAATACGATTACCTATTTATACATAAGCTTTACACAATTTTCATAGTAATTAATAGTTTTTTTTATAATAAATAATGAATCAGTAGATGGGCACTAAAAAGAACAGAAATCGAATCCAATTTCAAAATTCATTCACCACAGAGAAAATTCAAAAGTTTTTAAAAGCGAGGGAAATAATTTAATGGGTACATAAATGTCACTCTCAATTTCACATTTCAAAACGTGTTTCATATTTTTATAGCAAAATTACAGCAGCTAGACAGGTCGGCTGACCTAGGTCATGTCTTAGTTGTCAACTAGCGAAATAGGTCACAGGAACATTCGATTTTAACTCCTATACACTATCATAACATCTGGTTATGAAATCGATATTTTGCGTCTTACGTAAATAAAAAGAGTAAAAGGTGATTACTAAAGGTTATAGGTCTATGATTTTTGGTGTTCTTATTTGCATTTTTTTTAAATCGATCTCGAATTTAAAATAGAATTTATTTTTACTTTTTTTTTGCTTCACCAAGGAAGTTAAAATGACGAAAGAGTTTATTTATCTATGTGTAATTGTTTTTTTTTTATTTGCAATCGAACATCAATAATCAAATTTAAAAAAAATAATGTTTTTATTTTTCATGCTTTTAAGGAATAGGGTTGTTAATATACCACAACATTTTATTTAAAATTCTATTAATAAGAAATGATGTAATTTTGAAAGTTCAATGCAACACACTGTTTTCAAGAATAAAAAATATTTAAAACCTTTCAATTAATTAAAATGCTTACTTATTAATAATTATTTGCAAACCGTAAATACATTTTAAATACTTACATGATCAATACCTTGAAGCGAGCAGTTCCTATACTAGATTTCTGACAAAAAACCCTGTACTATAAAAACGAACCTTGCACGTCACTTTGAATCATAAATCACAAGATTAACACCACAAATATAGAACACGACATAATAAAAAAAAAGAATAGCGAATAGACAACCGAATTTAAAAATAGAACGTTTAAAAATAATGTTAGAATAGAAAATCTTTACTACTCACGAGCGACATTTTTACACAACACGTTTAGTTGACGTTTTCACTCGAAAATCACTGTTTTTCTTATTACACTAAGAAAATATTGTTGTAAATACGTTTTTTATGCTATTTTAAGTGTTATTTATTTACAAGATTGTGTTATTTTGTTAATTTTTATGTTTTAAGTGTGCTAGAGAACGGATCACACCCCAAACGTAAGGGATGTTGTTCTCACGGAATAAGAAATGCATGGAGTCGTTATAATGTTGTAAAAATATTTTTATGACTGCGTTAAGAGTTGGGGTGGATTTTCGTGTGTGAATAAATATTTTGTGCTAAAGGTTTTTGCTTGAGTTATGTTTGTGGATAAGCAGGGAAAAGGTAAGACAATTTGTAAGACTACCCCAATTCTTGAAAAACTGAGCTGTATTTGTCTTATTTGTTGTTTTTACCTAAGTTACCAAAGCATTAGGTACATTTTTTTAAAGTAATTTTGTTAGGTAGGCTTTTTCCCACTTTTTACCGTTTGACCCCATTGCGCGATAGCAAAGATAGGGTTATATTTTGAATTAATAATTGAAAAGCTTTTTATTGGGTACATTATGTTACTCCTAGAACTAACCTGACCAAAACTGTATAAAAACAAAAAATAAAGTCACCAAAACAATATTTTGTTTTCAAATTAATTTCCGTATTATTAACCGTTAAAACAACAGCAACACAACTAGCCATTCACACATAATAAATAAATAAATAACTAAAATATTTAATCACAACACATCTCCGTGCCTTCCCCTGTGAAGCAGGCTCCCTCTACCGTCTAACACGCATGCGCGAACTTTAGTACCGCGACAGTAACAGTTTTTGGCGCCCCTAGTTATGACGTAGTTCTGGAAAATTCCGCTAGGGGCGCTGCTGTAGCTATAAGAGGTTTAATTTCATTTGCTCTTAACTTCACGCTTGTGTTAATCGAAACGGACAGAGTATTGTATAAGCACATTTTGCCAGTTAATTATGTTTGAGTATTATATTATAGGGATGGCACTATTGTCATTTACTGGGCACTGATCCAGACGACGGGCTTACTTTATGTACATGGTGTCAAGTCATGTCGTATCATAATCTTTTATGGTGGTTCAGTAGGTACATGATTCCAGACCGGCCAGCATTGCAAATTTTGGAAACAATCATTCTATATTATTATAGAATTCTATATATTCATATGGGATTCTAGAATCATAACATAACATAACATCACGCCTGTAATCCCCGAAGGGTTAGGCAGAGGTGTACATAATAGTACATCCACATTCCACCAGTTATGTTTAAGTCCCATTTAACAGGGGGCGAGTCTATTGCCATCAACTGGGCACAAATCCAGACTCCGTGGCTGCTACTGAAAAAATCCTGACGGAAAACCCCAATAACCTAGGTCCTAGGTTCGATTCTCAGGTGAGGCAAAGTTATATTGGGTATTTCCATCAGGAATTTCTCAGTAGCAGTCACGGAGTGTGGATTCGTGCCCGGTTGATGGCAATAGGTTCGCCCCTCATTACATGAGACTTAAAACATAACTGGCGTAATGTTGGTGTACTAATTATAGTACACCTCTGACGTACTCATCCGGGATAACAGGCGTGATATTATGGGATGATGATGCATTTTATTTCCTTTTAACTGAAAGCCAACGGCAAACATTTTGAAGATTGGAAAACAATCATGGCGTTATGGATCTTCAACGCATTGCTACATAATAGAAAATAGAACAGTGTGATTTTTGACGCCCTGGTACCTGCCCCCGCACCATGACCACCGTAGACAAGGATTTCTTAGATGGAAGAATCGACAAAATGACAGTTTGTGTCGACACAATGACAGATTTCTTTGCACTATCTGTCATTTTGTCGATTCTTCCGTCAAAGAAATCCTTGTCTACGGTGATTATGCTACGGGGGCTGGTGGGCTCTTTGGATTCAAAAAGTCAGGAAAAGTAAGTAAGTAGGAAAAAGTAACGTATTAAGTCTTGCGTCGCACGCGCAGTCGATTAGTCGTGCTGTGTGTTGTTCGTCTGCTCGGGTTTTAGAAGTCGTTGTGTAAACAATGGCTACTAATGTGGTAAAGTGTGCTAGCTGCAATGTCGTCATAAATGAGACATTGGCATTTATCTGCAATAAACTGGACGTGATGGACGAGCAAAGTATTGCTCGCATTTGTGTCAGTGCATTTTCGGAAAGTGAAATTTTGAACGCCAAAAACTTGTTGTTTGATTCTATTCCGACAACAAGGCGCAAGAAGATAAGGAAAAGACAGGGGAAAACATTGCGTGACATAGATGATATCGTCTGCCTGTTAAAAGAAACAGATCCCGAAGAAATCCCTATCTTTGTCGCTAGGGATTTACAAAAACTACCCCCGGTTTTGTTTGACCATGTAGATGTGACAAGACTTCTCAAGGATCTGTTGCAGATGCGAAGCGAAATAGATCGTATTTCCGAGGAGTACGCTACGGTGAACCAGATTAAGGAGCTAGCAGTAGAAGTTGAAGCACTTAAGAATGCGTCTATAGTTAACAATGTCTGTAGAAACATTAACGTGAGACGGGGTGCTTGTACATTATCGAGCTTTGAGCACGAAAGTGGACCTATGGGTTTATCTCCCGTTTGTGGCGCGGCGTATAAGTCTGCAGAAAAACAGCCTACGATGACTCCCTTACAAAAGCAGTCTAATTTTTCGTCAGACGTGGGTAACGCAAAAACACCGCGCGTAGTTGTGAACGGAGCGACGACGCCTGCGAATGAGAAGTTAACAGCTGATCGCGCTCTGTCTAATGCGACGGTGAGTCACGCTGAGTTACCGACCTCTGCCGTAAACTGTGCGCAAAATTTTGACCGCCCAACAAGTCAACAGTTATGCGTCGAAAACAGAAAGAGTTTCTCTGTTACTGTGAAGGATGGAGTGTCGAATCCACGGTCCAAAACTCAAGTGTCTAAT
This sequence comes from Noctua fimbriata, assembly GCA_905163415.1. NCBI lineage: Eukaryota > Metazoa > Arthropoda > Insecta > Lepidoptera > Noctuidae > Noctua > Noctua fimbriata. The sequence continues at coordinate 7,316,964 of LR990951.1, forward strand.
GAGGAATGGACCCTGGTTCAGAAGAAGAAATTCAGATTGAGAAACCGATTCGTAGGAAATAAAGGAAAAGCTATTGTTGATTCGGAAAATAATTTCAAAGCAGCGAGTATTCAAGTTCCGATCTATATTTACAATGTGTCTAAAGAAACGTCTGAAAGCGATATAAAATCTTACCTGCTGAAGAAAACAAACTTAAGCATAAAATTAGAGAAGATGAATATGAAATCAAACAAGGATTATAATGGATACATTATTTTTGTGCCTAAATACAAGTTTGATATGTTTATGACGGATGACTTTTGGCCCGACGGGGTACTATTTCGCCGTTATGTTGATTTTAGTCGCAACGCGGCCAGACCCACCTACCGGGAGATAAATGGAGTAGTATCGTCAGTTAATGGATAGTACAATTAAGCTTGTTACATTTAACTGTAAGAGTGTCACCAGGTCGGTGGAATGTGTGAAGGGTCTCTGTGAGATGGCGGACATTGTGGCACTACAAGAGACTTGGCTTCTGCCTCACGACGTACAGGTCCTGGGCAGCATTGATGACGCATTTTCCTTTACTGGAAAGTCTGCCGTTGATACATCCGCTGGAGTGCTTAGAGGAAGGCCGTATGGTGGAGTCGCTTTGCTGTGGAGGAAGGCGATGTTTCCAACAGTGTCTGTGATCGCGTGTGCGAGTGTGCGTCTCACTGCGATAAAAGTAGTGCTTCAGGACCGGTCTATGCTAGTGATATCAGTGTACATGCCTACTGACTCGATCGAAAATCTAACCGAGTTTACAGAGTGCCTCAGTGAGTTGAACGCGATTGTTGAAAGTAATAATGTGGAATCTGTGTTCATTCTAGGAGACTTCAACGCACACCCAGGTGAGCCGTTCGCTAATGAGTTGCTAGCTTTTTGCACGGAACAATCGTGGTCGTGTCTAGACATTGAGAGGCTGCCTCGCGATGCGTATACGTTTGTGAGTGAAGCGCACGGGTGCCAGCGATGGCTCGATCACTGTGTAGTGACAGGTGCGGCGCGGCGCGCAGTCGTGGATGTGTGCGTATTGTACGATACATACTGGTCTGATCACTATCCGTTGCTGATTGAATGTAATGTGAATATTATTAAACCTAAAGTTGCAACTAGTCCTAATACTTTCAATTATATAAAATGGGGACTTAGGGACAATAATCAAATACAAGACTATACTAGTTATTGTAATTTAAGATTTAGGCAGATTGACTTCCCATCTGAGTTTTGTAATTGCGCAGATGTAATGTGTAGTGATCAGAACCATAAAATGACAATAAATGTGATGTATAATGATATTGTAAATATTTTGACTGAAGCCGCTAAGAGAAGCTGCATTGCACCTAAGCGCAACAATTTTAGGTATGTAACGGGTTGGAACAGGCATGTTGGTGACGCTCACCGGAGGGCCAGGCTTTGTTTTCGGACGTGGGTGTCTTTTGGGCGTCCTAGGTCTGGGCATGAATATAATAATATGTGTGAGTCTAGGAAATTATTTAAAGAAAAATTAAAGTACTGCCAAAATAATGAATGTCAAATAAAGATGGACATCATTGCGGAACATCATGCGAATAAAAACTTTGGTGGTTTTTGGAAAAATACCCATAAACTGAATCCAAGGTCGGGCTCTCCGGCGAGTGTTGGTGGTGTTCATGATCCGCGGGACATAGCCTGCGCCTTTCAGCGGCATTTTAGTGTGGTACCACCGCTCGGGGCCGCGTCGCAGGTGCTGGCTGCTGAGGATCGCCCTGAGCATATTCACATTAGATTCTCTGCCAAGGATGTGGCCCAAATTATAAACAAGATGGTGAGAGGCAAGTCCCCAGGTCACGATAGTCTTAGCATCGAGCACTTGAAGTACGCGGGCGTACACCTACCAAGAGTCCTTGCACTATTATTTAACTTGTGTGTTAGTCACGGTTATTTACCCGATGATTTAATGCAAACAGTCGTAGTGCCAATTGTTAAGGATAAGACGGGTGACTCATCGGATCTGTCTAATTACAGACCGATCTCGCTTGCGACTGTCATAGCTAAGGTGCTGGATAGTTTGCTTGACCGACAGTTGGAGAAGCACCTCCACTTGCATGACGCACAGTTTGGGTTCAGACCCGGTTTGTCAACTGAGAGTGCAATTCTCTGTCTCAAGCAGACTGTTCAGTACTACACGGACAGAAACACACCAGTATATGCCTGTTTTTTAGATCTTTCAAGAGCTTTCGATTTGGTGTGTTATGACAAGCTGTGGCAGAAGCTAAAATGTGAAACAGACGTGCCACATGAGATTGTATCCTTGCTACGGTACTGGTACAGTAAACAACAGAATACCGTTAGATGGGCGGGTGCGCGGTCGGACGTGTATGGGTTGGAATGCGGAATGAGACAAGGGGGTTTATCCTCCCCTCGCCTCTTTAACCTGTACATGAACCAGCTGATCGGTGAGCTCAGCAGCACTAATATTGGATGCTCCATAGGCGGAGTATGTATAAATAACATTAGTTACGCTGATGATATGGTGTTGCTGAGTCCATCGATTGGTGCGTTACGTAAACTTTTACGCATTTGTGAGTCATATGCGGGGGCCCATGGGCTCAGTTACAATGCTAAAAAGAGTGAATTCATGATTTTCAAAGCCGGTACCAAATGTTACTCTTCTGTACCTCCTGTCACTCTTTGCGGCATTCCTTTGAAAAGAGTCCATCATTTCAAGTACCTGGGCCACTGGGTCACTGACGATTTGTGTGACAATATGGACATTGAGAGGGAGCGCAGGGCGCTGTCTGTCCGGTGTAATATGTTGGCTCGCAGGTTTGCGCGATGTACTAGACCTGTGAAGGTGACTTTATTTAAGGCATATTGTCAGTCGTTTTACACGTGCAGCCTGTGGACCAACTTTACGCAGCGGGCGTACAGTGCACTGCGCGTACAGTACAACAATGCTTTCAGGATACTGTTGGGGCTTCCGCGGTTTTGTAGTGCTTCGACTATGTTTGCTGAGGCGCGAACCGACGACTTTTTCGCGATCATAAGGAAGCGGAGCGCTTCACTATTAAGTCGCCTACGAAGCAGCTCGAACAGTCTCCTGAAGGTTTTGTCCGAGCGGTGGGACCTGTCCCTGATACAGAGGTGGATGCAGCTTCATGTTAGCGCCTCGCCTCGTATTACATAATGTTTTAACTCAATATTGTGTATTCTTTTAATTTTTTCATTTAATTTTATACTTGTTTTAATTTAATTTGGTTAAATAATTGTAGTGTGTAATTTTATTTTTGTGTATTTAATGTGATTTTAATTTTATAATTTTTATATGGACTATGTCTGAAAATAAATGATAATAATTAAAAAATCTCCCGTTCCACAAGAGCTAATAGTAAATTCTAAGAGAAACGGAATTACCATAATTAGGACACTCTGTAGCAGAGATGTTATGGATATGATATTTCGGATCTGGATACGGATATGGAGATAGGAATAAAATTACATCAGTTTCGGATACGGTTACGGATATGTAATTATTTCGGATTATCCGTTAGTTTCGGATAGTTTCGGTTACTGTTATTAGACTGAAGTAAAATATAAACACAAATTATTTGTAATAATTTGGTTTTATTATAAAGTTTACTATCCGAAACTTGTGAAACGGATACGGATATTTTTATTTCGGATATCCGATAGTTTCGGTTACGGTTACGGAGCATCCCTGCTCTGTGCAATGACATAACTTGTCTGATTTTACCTAAAATACAGCGGTGAGTCTGGATCATTACGTACGGAATATATCAAAAACGATCTAGTCAGTCTTTGAAGTTTTAAACAGGAAATAGCAAACAAGTTTTTTTGAACAGAAACATCAAATAAATTCTAACCACTTTATAAATAAAACTAACTACCACTGCGATATTAACTTATTTCCTCATAAAAACGTATTTGTGAACAGACAAACTGCCACAACCCATATACCTATCAACTGCCATTGGCTAAAAAGATTTATCATCAAGCTTTTATACACATAATCATCCTTTAAAAAATAACACGACTATAAAATAAATAAAATACTTTAAATAAGAACCGGTTAAGTGCGAGTCGGACTTACACACGAAGGGTTCTGTACTCCCGTACAATTTTCAAATTAACACATTCTTTGACACACTCACACTTTTTCTTTTCAAAGAAGATAATCGAGCTAAAAACGCCGAAAAAAAGACGCATGTTTAATGCAGACGTCCTTTAATTTTTAACTTTATTTTAAGTGTAGTTAAATCGGCCATAGTAATATATACTCTGTGAAATTTTCAAGTGTCTACCTTTAACCGTTCAAAAGATATAGCCCTGTGAATAATGGACAGACTGACAGCTGCGGAGCCTAAGGTATATGGTCTCGTTGGTACCTTCTGGAAACGGAACCCAAAAAAGCCTACACCACAGTAAAATAAATTAAAAAAAAAAACAAAGTTCAACTCGAAAAAGCCACATTAAAAATCGATTCCCAACACGAAAACGAGACGCGAGAATAAAAATGTCCACCAGATTTCGTCGCAACAAATTTAAAGGGAATATATTGCCGGCATCAATTTCAATCCAAACACTAATAAATTGGCATCTTTCAACGACGTTAGGAGCTGTGGAGCTAGACAGTTTATTAATAGCGGACATATTTTGTAAATCTCTGACTGTGATCAACCCTCGGCTGAATTCAGTGTCGCCTGCGTCGCCGGGCGCGTCACCCGAAAAAAAAACGTAACGTTTCGGTGAACTGTCACATTTTGGCGCGCGTTTCGAATTTAGTGTTTTTTTTTTCTTTGTGGTGAAAGTGTGTGTGGTTTTCGTGAACGATTATTTGTGATTAAAATAGTGAAAATAGACTTTAAATAAGTGTATGATAAGGAATATTTTATAAAGCAGTGAATTAATTTACAATTATGCTGTTTGATTTTTAAAACATATTTTGGTTATTTTAAATTATAGAAATCTTTTTTGCTCAATGCCTACAGCCAAAGAAATGCTCAATTACTATAATTATTGACAAACTAATACTTATATTCAATAGACTGAAGCAAAAATAAGAAACGAAAGTTCCTAATAAAAAGAAAACTAAAATAAAAATGTTTAGTTAGTGCGGGTAGTCAATCTTTTCTTAAGTATCCAAGTGCAGCACAAATCAACCGAAAAACAGCTTTTTTATTTAATTAAATCGAAAAAACCAAAAACAATGAGTTACAACACTATCTACGACACCTACAACAACAATAACTACAAAGAATTCAATTTTCAAAAAGAAGAAAAAGAAATACTTAACGAACAGTGTTGCCAAGTTAAAAATGAGCACAAAAATGGGGAGATGTTGGAGGATAAGGACGACAGTCATGTCCAACATGTGTTGGGACCTAGCAGGAGATGTTTGGCGTGGGCTTGCAAGGCCTGCAAGAGAAAAACAGCTGCTGTAGACCGACGGAAAGCGGCAACACTAAGGGAGCGACGGCGATTGAGAAAAGTAGGTTATTATATTGATTTTAAAGTTAAAACTGAACTTAGCCATAATCAGCCTATAATGCTCCCACTGCTGGGACACAGGCCTACTCTTTATGACAAGGAGTGACCTGTAATCCACCACGCGGGCCCAGTGTGGTTGGTAAATGTCACACGCTAACACAAACTCTCGCATTTTTCCCATGAGGGTACGCAAAAACCACAGAACGCCACTTGCTACGATCCTTACATACTCCTTTAGCCTCGTCCACGTTCATACATCTGGTCATACAGGCACGCCGGTTGAGAGTGCATCTGACCTTTTTGAAGAACCTCATCAATACGATCAGTGTGTGTCCTTCTAGGGCGTCCGCTCCCGGCGTTGCCACTCACATCTGCCTTGTAAATACCTTTTGTTAGTCGCCTTTCACTCATCCTCTCCACATGACCAAACCATCTAAGCATACTCTTTTCAATTTATGTGACTACGCATCTTCTTTTAAACCGCAACGTTGTCGTATAACCTCATTGCTTAATAGGGTAGTTGACACCATTAAACAATAATTTCAAGACACAACTTCTCTAAAAAATTACTTCATTTTAGACCTGAAAACCCGATTAATTTTCAATTAATTGCAAAATTAGATTTTTAGTTGCTTTGAAATCAATAAATAGTTGAGTCTTTGAGTTGATTAAATAGTGACGTCATGGCGTGCTATTTCCATTCAAAATTTAAGGGGTATCACGTTTTGACAGCTCTTAAAAAGTATGTCAATTGATTGGTTTGTCAACTACCCTATTGATAATGACACACGTCTTTGAATTTTTGGTCTTAGGACATGCTACGATATTTTCCTTCACCGCTTTGAGAGCGCAGTGGTGATATAATTACACAAAGCCTACCTGGATTCGAACCCATGACCTATAATTCATAAGTTGAGGCTGTTACCAGTTAGCAACCGCTGCTCTCTTAACTTGTTACCAGTAGCGAAGGGGCAATTTTTGTAAGAGGTAAGCCGGAGTACATATCTTTAATGTGATTACATTCTTTGTCTATAGAATACTGACTGTGCTATTTTTCAAAGGGAAGCCGGTAGGAATCGAGTTCTATGGAACCTTCGCCACTGCTTGCTACTAACTTATCTAAGTTAAATGGGAAGCATTCCAAGTTAGATTTAAGTTTATAGGTCTTAAGAACTTCTAAATGCTTTCAAACTTATTGGTTTCGCATTTTTCACGATTGCTTTCAAGACTTTTATTTCAAAACTTTAGTATTCAGAGATAGAAATTCTGCAAAGTTTTGAAAGGCAACAGTTTGATTGTTTAAGTACATAGTTTTTGTTACTGCAGAGTACTAAGGTAGTTAGCAAAAACATTGTATTATTCCTGTAAGGGGGTTGGGGTGAGATTCAGATAAACTAAGATTATAAACATTTCAGTAATACAGAATAACGATTAAAATTAATGAGGTGGAAATATCAAGCAAATAAAAAAACAAAAAAAACGAAACGAAAAATAAAAAAATCGAATATACAATTCGAATTTCGAATATCACTACATAGTATAAAACAAAGTCGCTTTCTCTGTCCCTATGTCCCTTTGTATGCTTAAATCTTTGAAACTACGCAACGGATTTTGATGCGGTTTTTTTTAATAGATAGAGTGATTCAAGAGGAAGGTTTATATGTATATATTGCACCTGTGCGAAGCCGGGGCGGGTCGCTAGTCAGCTATATTATTGCAATTTGTATGTATATTTGTTATGTTGTGTGCAATAAAGAATAAGAATAAATTCCGATACATACTTTAAAAAAAAAACAGTTTTAAGTAAATTTTATGCAAAAATACACTGCAGTATAGGTTTACACGGGTCCAGACATAGTGACTTGATATTTTGTCAATGGTAGCGATGGACGAAAAGTCGAAAATGTTGTTGGATTGGCATAAGTTATTTAAAAGCTAATTTAAGTCCTGTTGAACGGCGTAATAAGTCAATTCTTGTAGATAGGTTAGATTATACAAAACTTTTAAAACAGGGCTGACTCCGTTCTGTCTGATTACTATCGTACCGTGCAACAGTGGGTAGGCAGAGTCACGCGGCTAACAGCTGATAGGTCACAGGCAACGCGCCCGCGAATTTTAAATGGCTGTTGTATTATTGTGATAACATTGAAACAGTATAAAAAAATAATGTTTCTTTGGGAAAGTTGTTTGTTATCATGAGTACAATCACGTGTATAAGTATCGGTCACTAATTACCAGTCACCCTATATACGGGTTAACCCCTATAATATATTGGTTAACCATTTAAACCAATTTATTCCTGATAAGCCAGAATCAAAGAGACAAAGCACCAAGCGCGAGCTAACTCCGTCGCTTTCTTGCAATTTTTTTTTTGTACTAAAATAAACTCTGTTTCTGTGTGAATCGGCTAATTAACCTTATAATACGGGTTAACCTTTACTAGAGTGGTTCTTCACCTTTAGAACCTCTATACAGGTAACCTTTGCGGTCCCTGTTTTAAAACCAAGTTGCAGACTCATATCAGGGACGGACAATCTATGACAAAAACGTAGCAAGGTAAAAGCTATGTACACCTATACAATGTGTTTGGTTACCGGTTACCGAATTTTTTAAGGGCATATTATATATAAGGTCTAACTATTCATACACAAAATATTTTCAGGGAATCATCTAACGGCTATAAAGAAGCCATTTCAAGGGATTATTTTTTTTATCTGAGTATATTTTTATAAAAAATAAATAATTTAAAATTACTTGACCCACAAAATAAATACTAGCTCCTTATTTTTGAACATCCATTACGCTAGTTTACTACGTCGTATTTACCTACTGTCATTGTTAGATTAAGTGAGTAAAGATTTTATGCAAAAAGTCTCAAAAATTTTTAGAATTATAATAATTTGGTAAAAAAAAAACACTCAGATAATTTATTTTTTCGTTGCTATGGCGACTGTAAGACTTATAGAAGTATAGAACTCTTAAAATATTTCGTGTATGAATAGTTAGACCTTATATATATGTACCCCCCCCCCATCCCTTCCCTACCTTATTATATATTTTATTGTCTTTAGGTCTCTTAGATTCAAAGAAATTAGCATTTCATTGAACATACACTAGATAAGCCGATTAAAAAAAAACAAAATGGCTGCCATTCGCGGAGTGTGGGGTTAGGAGTATTTATAAACGTGTAATTTGTCGATAGAAATGAGTATTTATTATGCCCTTAAAGTATCGGTAACCGGTAGCCAAACACATTGTATAATATAAATTTTTGTTTACGTTCTTATAGTACTTTTAGTTATTTTATACAGCAATACAACCTCCTTGGATGGCATGTTTTATGCCGTTGGTCCCTTCTGTCATTGTGGATCTTTGATCGTTACGGATATTCTGACGCCTGAAAATCTGAAAACCAGTCTTACCATAGGAAGGCAGAAGCAGAATCATTAACAGTAGTACCAACCAGTAACTGAATTGTAAAGATCAGATAGCTAGGCAGTCGCTCTATGTAAAATAACTAGTATTTTCACGATTCAACTGCGTCCGGTTTGACTGGGAGCCGAACCCAATATAGTTAGTAAAAGGCTACGCATTAACATCCACCTCCAGATTCAGCTCCAGTCATATTGAGAAAAGCTCCCAGCCGACCATCATCTGGCAGCTGCAGGTACAGCTTACAGGTATTACGATGACATGAATTTTGCTTGCGGTCTTTACTCCACCAGCACCTTGAGGGATCTATAGTTGGTAGCAAAGTTTTGGTCGAAGATTTAACTAGAATATGAGATCATAGAAACGACGAAGAAGATGGCATATACCACAGATATAGATAGACCTAGATAACGCGAGAGCAACTACTTCGCGTGCCATATTATTATGTAGCTTACGTACAAAAATCGTAAGTGGCCAATTTCGAACTCAGTCTGCATCGGAGCATAGCGCTAGTTGGACGTCAGTGGGCGTCATGGCGGGGGGTAGGACAAGGGGGGCGCCGTCGCCGATTTGATTTTCCCATCACTAAATAGTGCTTGTGACGTCATAATAGGTAGTCAAAAAATGGCACACTTGGTTTTCATACAGATCGTGATACTTGCGTTATCTAGGTCTATCTATCTGTGGCATATACATAGATAATATTTTTATATAGAACATTAGTTTTAGTATAAGCGAAACCTGATATGCGTGTCTAGTATTTTTATGTAAAGAATCTATGTACAAAATTTCAAAGCTGTATCATGAAAAATTACAAAGTTATAAGCTTGTTCTGTTACCTAGTTGTCCGCACAAAAACGCGGTCACCACGCAACGCGCGCCTCCAGCGTCGCCTTGAGCTCATTAATAATAATAATTTGGCAGTAGGTACCTAAATGATTGCGATAGGTACTCAAAGTCGCTCGATATCCAACTTTTAACTTTTATTAATATTTTTGAGAAAAAATATAACATGGTTTAAAAATTATTGGAATCGATTCAGTTACTTATTCTGAGCAAACTATATTCAGGTTTCGCATATACTAAAAATAATGTTGTATAACCTAGCTAATATAACATTACGCCTATGATCCGTGAAGGGTTGGGCAGAGGTGTACCTAATACACTCGAATTCCCCAATTATGTTGAAGTCCCATACAATATAAGGCGAGCTTATGACCATCAATCGGACACAAATCCAAAACCCATAGTTGCTACACGGAAATTCCTGAAAGAAAACCCAATAACACATAGCCCGACCGGAAAATCGAACCCAAGACCTCATCCTCAGTAACCGACCACTAGATCAACGAGGTAACATATTATATGTATATTTATGTATATTATCTCTAAATCCAAATTCCCGTGCACTTATCGTGTATCCTAAATCCAATAATCCGCGGGACGTGACTAACGAGCGAAGTCGCGTTATTTATTTATATTACATGCACAGACTTGTCACAGGAGATTAAACGAGTTAATTTTAAAACTATATTGCTTTCTTATGTTTAGCTTTTAATATTATTTTAAACTAGCTGTTGCTAGCGACCGTCGTCCGCTTGAAATTATTGTTAAAATTCCCCATTTGAATCGGATTTTAATTTTTTTGTACGATACCCTAATTATTATTCAAAAATAAAAATTTACTCCTATCATCAGTTATCTACCAGTAAAAGTCTCGTCCAAATCGGTCCAGCCGTTTCGGAGATTGGCCGGAAAAAACAGACAGACAAAAATTAAAAACATTGTTTATTGTTATAAGTACCGTATACATATACTTTCACATGCATTCAGTAAAAGGCTGTTATTTTAAATTTACAAGCAGACAATTTTATTTATTTGTATTTTTTAAATGATAAAATATGACATTACTAAGCTTTTTCATACAATTTACCTTTGATATGCATGTAACAATAAATTATAATTGATTAATTGCCTAATAACAGTATCATTAATTGACATTATTTACTCGAACTTGACTTTTTATTGTATAAATTCAAACTTATTACTAAAAAAATGAATAGATTTGTACACCAATTTCATTAGTAGGACATAGAGCTCGACTAAATTCAATACATAAGATCTTTATTGTAATATCTATGTTCACAAATAAAGTTTGATTGATTGATTAAAAGTAGGGGAAGAGAGGAAAATTTCCAGATTAACGGAAAGGCCGATCTTTTACAGTTATTCTTATTTACTTTTGGCAGTATCTTAATCTCGAACTCAGTTACAAGCACTTTTGAATTGTCAAAAACAAATACTTAGATGAAGCTACAGTCCTGCCACAAGGCATAAGAATTTGGTGACATGGGATGATTTCCCACCCCAAAAAAAAAAAAAAAAGGCATAAGAAATGTGAAAGTACTGTAGTTGTAGCAATCCAACACTAACTTTATCTTAACGGTGTATTTCTTAAACTAAAATAATGGTCCCCACACAAGCAACGCGTTTTTTTTTATAAAACCATTTATACAAAAGTGTAGTTTTAAATATTGCACGGTGTTCCGGAACCCTTCGTGTGCTAATCCGACTCGCTCTTGGCCGGTTTATTTTTCATTCTTTTTTTAACATTTTTTAATTTGTTTTTCAAGATTTTATACATGAATACTTAATAGAATAATCAAATCTAAAATTTTTCACAAACTATAACTCCTAAATCTTAATTAACAAAAAAAATCTCACTTCTAAAATTAAAAGGGTGACTTGACACATGCGCGTGCGCTCCTCGGGCCGTTAATATGTCGTGACACGCGCTCCCTAGGGATCGATTGCACTTTAAGCACAATTAAATAAATAACGTGACGTTTTAAAGCTCTTAAGAACTGTCACATTGTATATTCGGTGGCATGTCATTTGGTAAATATAGATTAGTTGGGGAAAATGGCGTTGATTTTAATCAGGGTAAGGGGCCATTCAAGTATTACGTAAGCACTATAGGGCTGCGGGACTGTTCGAAAGAAATACCGCGGCCCTGGAACACAAAGGGCAAAGAAGGAACATGGATGGGTTTTAGTCAGTACAAGTCTGACACTCCCTTCCGCTCCGCCCAGAGCGGGAGAGGTCATTTGATGATTTCCCATCCGAAAAAAATAAGCACTACAGAGGGATGGGCGGCCTTTGGTTTGCTAATTTTGATGTCATGGAGAACGTCAGAAGTATTTATTTTTTTACTTTTTAGGATTTTCTACAAAATTTAGTCGATTTTGATTTGAACACTTATGGCAACCCTACTTGTCTATGCTTGAAAACGAAACACATTTTCAGGGATTTGCTTAAATAAATATTATGTGCGTTATAGTCGTATATTCCAAGCCTATTCCTAAATTCTAGACTTATAACTGCTGCTCATAAATCACTTAAGAAACCAGAACACATTGGAAAATGCATGTACCAATGTTTACGTAAGCATGAGAGGAGGGGAGGGGTAAGACCTTTGCTTACTTTTGATGAAGAGGGGGAGGGTGGGTTAATAATTGCAAAAAATCTGCTTATGTAATACCTCAACGGCCCCTATATGAAGAACAGAGCAAGATCCCAGGGCCACCAGACATTAATTATTTTCTGATTAACAATATGTGTAGCATCGAGTAGTGTTAGTATGTACTATGAACGTATACCTGCTAACTTATGTCGACGGCCAATTTTTTAAACACAACATATAAAAATCAGCACTCAAGCTTTAAGAAAAGTTAATATTATTTTCACACAAATTATTTTTAGTATATGCGAAACCTGAATATAGTTTGTTCGGAATAAGTAACTGAATTGATTCCAATAATTTTTAAACCATGTTGTATCATCATCATATCATCATCATATTTATTTCTGTAAATTGGTTTACAAAACTCTTTAATACAGAGATATTATTATATTATTAGATATTATATTATTAAATCATGTTATATTATGTCCCAAAAATATTTACAAAAAATTACAAGTTGGACACCGAGCGATTTTGAGTACCTATCGCAATAATTTAGGTACCTACTGCCAAATTATTTTTATCAATGAGCTTAAGACGACGCTGAACGCGCGCGCTGCGTGGTGACCACGTTTTTTTGCGGATAATTAGGTAACAGAACAAGCTTGTAACTTTGTGATTTTTCATGATACAGTTTTGAAATTTTGTACATTGATTCTTTACATAAAAATACTAGACAAGCAGTATCAGGTTTCGCATATACTAAAACTAATGTTGTATACACTGATTTAAAATAAATGTGCATAAAGCGGGCAGTGAGGGCAACCCCGACAAGGTGGGTGGGGGCATGGTATAATTATTATACCATGGGTGGGGGGGGGGGGGTGACTCCGCTGTCATCCACCGTAGTTGCAAGTGGTCGTTGCAATCACTGGGCGTTGGATGTACCCAAAATACAAATCTTGTGTTTCATTTCTAATATACAAACTTATATTATTTGTGGAGTTTGGAATACTCGACAGTCTCATTCAATCCTGAAGATTCTACCTTTTAGGGTTGGGACCGGTACCAGCTACTACCTGTCAAGACAAACTTAACTTATCCCAGGCATGATACTAAAATTTGCTCGTTTCTGTATCCTATATTCCTATGATTCTCTTAGTTTTTCAGGATAAATCAATAGATACTTGTAAGGGTTGTTTTATAGACATTTACAGCGGCGAGTGAGTGCAAATTCAACGTGACGTGATGAAAAGTGAGTGTTCTTCACCAAGATGGCGTTATGTTATTGAAAATACTCCACATCTACCTACAAATGTCAAATTGTAAATTGCCATAAAATCAGACAAATTACCCCTCTCAAACTTTAAAAGCAACGACACATTCTCAAAAAGTCAAAAACAAAGTGCGTACGACATCCTCTCTCATTTAATTCAAGTTGATATATTTTCTGTGCATACGTAAGGAAATGTCCCACCGTCAACGATTAGCGTGGAGCGAGTAATGCTATAGCAAGTAAAAAACTTTTATTAACCGACTTCTAAAACAAGGAGGAGGTTATGTATTCGACCTTAATATAATTTTTTAAAGTGTTTAAAGTTACACCGATTTCTCCATGATTGATTGACTGGTCTGATTTACGCGATTCTTTTTTCATTTGGGAGTGGAAGCTCGCGCATTGGTCTCATATGTGGATAGCCACGTGTCTTTCGAGTCATGATTGAATTATATTATTATAGAAACTTTAGTAATATGTTAAGATTTTAATTGCCAAATTGTAAATTAAGGCAAGCGAAGCTGCGGCAAAAGTTAGTACGAGTATAACCTAGTTTGAGAAAAAACTAGGCAGATGACGAGTAAGCTTAGATCAAGCAGAGTAATAGAAGCGATATTATTGGTTAGTTCCCCACATCCCTCGCCACACATTCTCGCACAGCTATGGTGGAAACGCAGCCTTAAATTCGGCTTTAAACTTACTGATATATTGTACGCAGAATCAGAAATGTCGTTTGGATGAGTAACAAATTGGAGCAGAAAATCGCATCGGAATTTCTGGTACTTCCGTTCATTTTTTTAAGCAATAATGAGAGCGTGACGGTTCACAGGGGAGAATGGAAAAGACAAGGCCATGAAGATGATGATGATGGTCCAGTGACAGTGATAACGCCATGACTTCCCTGACTGCGTCGGTGTTCCCAAGTTCATATGACCCCAATCTATTTAAATCGCAAGTTAATAGGCTTCTTTTGGGTTAGCTCGTTCCATCGTCGACCTCATCTCTGCCCTCAGGACTAGATTGAGGTCAAGAGCGGGCTTTTACATTTTAAACATAATTTCAACACCTCGGAGGAGCTCGTGGCTAAATAATAACGCGCCTAGGTTGCCTAGGTTGGTCCGTGAATGGTTTCCAAGGTTCCTCTGTACCTCGAAAAGCACGTTAATCCGTTGGTCCCGGCTGTCATTTATAGATCTTTGACAGTCGTTAGTGGTAATCAGTGGCTCGAAAGTTTGACAACCAGTCTTACCAAGGGGTATCGTATTACCCAGTACTAACTGGGTTGTGGAGGTCAGATAGGCAGTCGCTCCATTTAAAACCCTCGTACTTACACAGTTGCATCCGGTTAAACTGAAAGCCGACCCCAACATAGTTGGGAAATGCCTAGGCAGATGATGAAATAATTTCGACACCACTGCTAATTTCAAACCAAAAGTAAACATCGTGATGCTAGAACCAAGAACTCGGAAGACATTTGGCAACTGGCATACATCAACACGCACTGGACCAGTTCGATTCCTCTGCCCAGCAGTGGGACGTTACGGGCTGATAATACTCTGCTATATATCGGCGAACACATATAGCTTAACATAATATCACGCCTTGTAATCCCAGAAGGGTAAGGCAGAGGTCTATCTAACTAGTACACCCACATTTCGCAATCAGTTATGTTTAAGTCCCATGTAATAGGGGGCGAGCCTGTTGCCATCATCTTCGTCATTCCGAAAGACGTCCACTGCTGGACATAGGCCTCCCGCAAAAGGGGGCGTTTTGCCATAATCGCCACGCTTGGCAGGCGGGTTGGCGATCGCAGTACGGTTGTTTCAAAAGCACAGAGAACGCTGCTGCCCATTCTCTGGTAAGTCCCTGAGTCGCCTCTTACGACACCCACGGGAAGATATGGGATGGTGCTATACTTTACGTCCGACACCATACAGTACCCTGTCCCCTGTTGCCATCAACCGGGCTCAAATCCAGACCCCGTGGCTGCTACTGAGATATTTCTGACCGAAAAACCCAATCACACTTTGCCCGACCCGGAAATCGAACCCAGGACATCATGCTCAGCAGTTGCGCTTGCGACCACTAGACCAACGAGGCAGTCCCATAGCATGAATCTAGGCGAAGTCCCATGTTACAGAGAGCGAGCCTATCGACATCAACAGGCAACCCAATAAAAAAACCAGTAATATAATTCAGTAACACAAACTTAAAAAAAGAATATGTCATCCCAGTCAAAATAACTCTTTAGTTTATTTATAGAAGGAGACCAAAGACTTCGAATGTTTTTTTTTTAATATTTTTGTCGTATATCGGATCAGTGGTTTTTAATGGTCCGCATCTAATAAGCAGTTTGT
Organism: Noctua fimbriata; assembly: GCA_905163415.1. NCBI lineage: Eukaryota > Metazoa > Arthropoda > Insecta > Lepidoptera > Noctuidae > Noctua > Noctua fimbriata. The sequence goes on from LR990951.1 coordinate 7,333,003, forward strand.
GGTTCAAAATTAGCTATTCGCTTCATAACTAAAGTTATTTTAGTTGTTTTCCTTTTGATTTACTACTTTAAAATATATCAGGGAATGTTTGTATTGCGTTTTAGTGTTCTGCGCTAAAATTAGCAAATGGGATCATTAAGTAATTAATTCGGTGTCAGTCTGACGGTCACTGGTGATTTTCTTTGAAACTTTTTGAAAATGCGTTGTAAATAGAATAGCCACAATACCAATGTTGATCGAATGAAAATTATATAAGTAGGTATTTAAATATGTAACAATTTAATTTACTTTTTATTTAAAAGCTATTATCTGTTATTCGAGTTCCCGATATTTCGACGCTTCACAAAACCCAGTGACACTGTGTGTGTGTTTTGCCGTGACTTAGTATCAAGTTCCAGTAATGCGCGTAGCAAAAGACTAAGCAAGAGGGTAGACAGATTTGTCTGCACCTAACAATTTATTTATTCGCATTCTCCAGTCATCCCGCGACCATGGCGCTGGCAACAGTGTCTTAATATCGGGAGCTCAGAATAACTAAAAATATTGGAAGATATACCCCTACTGACATTGTAAGCAGTTATACTTATAAACCGTGTATTACGGACGACGCAGCTCACCCCTTAGATATAAGAATTTTGTAAGTTGGTGCAGAGCACGATCACGATAAGATCGGGCAAGTCCAACTTTGCCAGACTCGGCCCCGCCCACTATTTCGTCATCGGTGCGCCGACGGTCGACCGTGCTCTGCGCCACACTAGGCCGGCCACTACCTGCGCCATGTAAAAAGGGAACAAAAGACGGGCTGCTTGCCGCAAAATAGTCAGTCGTTCTTCAACCGGCAAGCAGCAAACAGTTACGAATAAACTCCGTGTTCACCAATCCTGAAGTTTTACTCAACAACATCAAATATACAGTCCACCTCGTCAGTTGGTCCTTCGAGAGCCGGATCGCGAATTAAGTTCTTCGATTGTGTGTGAAGTGAATCAAGACTACTTCAAGACAAATCATGAAGACTAGAAGCGTTACGGCCAAGGAAAGTGAATCGGAGTCAGGCTACGATAGCCGACGTCCCCGTACGTTTGAAGACCCGCCTAGGTCGCCGTCGACCATCGCGTCCGTGGTACCGCGCACCCCGTACGGTGCGCCCGCGGCTGGGACCGATCCCACCGACCACGCGCTCGCGACCGCACACCTCGCAACCGCTGCCGGCGCGGCGAGGAGAGTCGCGTTGACTACGTCCGATGGCGCGTCCGCCGCACCAGCTCCACGCCTAGTACCGGCGAGTAGAGCTACCGCGACCGCGTACGATTATGGGGATTCGCTCTCCACGCCACCCGCGTCAGCCGCACCAGCTCCACGCCTAGTACCGGCGAGTAGAGCTACCGCGACCGCGTACGACTATGGGGAAACGTTCTCGACGCCACCCGCGTCGCGATACCCGACGAACCCCTCCGTACTACGACCCCAGGACTCGGCAAGAACTGTGACAGCTGCGCACGTTTCTGTGAGAGATACAGCGAGTACGATACGTTCAAGAAGATCGTATTGTAGTGACGTGGCGAGAATGAAGAAGGCGGAATACGAAGCTCAGAAGAGAATCGCTGCTATACGGAAAGAGCAGCTAGAGATTGAAAAGGAGCTCGTCAACAAACGCTTCGAGTACGAAATTTCGGTAATCGAGGCAGAGGCAGAGGCCCGTGAAGAGGGCTCCGTACATCGGAGTGATGGAAGAGTGGACGAGTGGCTTCAAAATATGGACCGAAGTCACCCCCAAGTCCCGGATCAGTCTCAGGAAAGGCAGCCTCCGCGTCCTGCTACCACGCACGTGGCTCAAGAGACCGCCGCCTACGTCGAACCCGCCATGCGTGATGATGATGTCTCGCCTATCAGAAATGACAGAAGAAGACAACGGTCGGCCTCGCGTTCACCCACTAGAGGGGAACGCCGTGTCGGAAAAGGCATTGAACAGTTGGCCGACACGTTGAAAAAAATGATGCATGTACGCCCGCCGCCGCGACAAGTGACTGAGCTGCCTATATTTACGGGAGCGGCCACTGAATGGTTGCCATTTAAGGCGGCGTACACGGATTCATCAAGTGTATACAAATTTACTGCGATCGAGAATCTGGCAAGACTACGAAACTGCATCAAAGGTGAAGCAAGAGAGGCAGTATCGGCACTCCTGTACACCGCGTCAGACCCGCAAGTGGTAATTAAGACACTGGAGCAGTACTATGGGAGGCCAGAGATACTCATGGATCGAGCAATGGACGATTTAAAGAAACTACCTCGACTCACAAGTGTGGCCAGTGAAATGAACTCGTTCGCGGTGAAGTTACAGAACATAGTGTGTGTGTTATCTAACATAGATAACCGCGGGTATATATGGAACCCGATGTTAGTGCGTGAAGTGATAGAAAAGTTGAGCCCGCACATAAAATCGAGATGGTGCGACTACGCTTCAGAGGCTGTGGAATCGTCGCGGGAACCAGAAATAATTCTGTTGTCCAAGTTCCTGATGCGGGAGGCTGATCGAGCTATGAGGTACGCCTTCACAAATACTACACCCACACTTGCTACAAAGAAAGAAACAAGAAGTGTACCGCAAGTCAATGTAAAGAAGAGGGCGAGCCGAGAAGTAGTTTACGTGACATCGGAAAAACACGAAGAAAGAAGACTAGAGTGTTCGTGTTGTGGCGGTGACCACGAAGTACCTAAATGTGCAAAGTTCCTGAAAATGAGTGTCGACGAAAGGTGGGAGTGGGCACGCACCGAAAAAGTGTGTTTTAAATGTGTGACGAGGCGCCATCGACGTGAGCACTGCCGAGCGAAGCGATGTGGCAAAAAGTCGTGCAGCCGCCCGCATCACGCGTTGCTGCACAAAGAAACACCACAGGGTGAAAAACCAGACAAGGCGACCGACACTGAGAAACAACACTCAGAGGAAGCAGTGATGACAGTCTCCGCGTCGAGCAATACGTCATCGCGTGTGTTGTTAAAAATGTGTCCCGTGATATTAAAAGGGCCCGGCGGAGAAATATCTACGTTCGCGTTGATGGATGAAGGCTCAACAACATCGCTCGTCGACGAAGATTTAACACGCCGCATTCAAGTAAGTGGACCAATTTCTACTTTACGCATTCAAGGCGTAACCTCGCAACAACACGAGGAATGTAGCCAGGAAGTGAAGCTACAGATACGCGGCCAGAATGGTGACTTCCAGGAATTACGCGCACGAACTATGAAAGACCTGCGACTGCATGGTCAGACAGTTAATAGGTCGACACTCGTGAACTATCCACACCTCCAGGACATGCAAAGAGACGCGTTCTTTGAGGAAGCCACGCCGAAGGTGTTAATAGGTGCTGACAATTGGCACCTAATAGTCACACGTGAACTACGCATGGGCAAGAAGAAGGAACCCGCAGCTTCATACACTCAATTGGGATGGGTGATCCACGGGACTGCACCTCGCGCAACGCTGAAGAAACAAGAGGGACAAGTAGTGCTACATCTACACGATGTGTCTGCAGCAAGACAGATAGATGATGTACGTCGTGTAGAAGATCTAGTGAAGTCACACTTCAAGATTGATGCCCTGGGAGTCTCTTTGGCAAAGAAAGTCAAGCCTGAAGACCAGAAAGCGATCGACGTGGTTCAAGCTACCATGAAAAAGGTAGATGATCACTTTGAAGTCGGGTTACCATGGCGTGATGAAAATGTTTCAATGCCCAACAATTACAACTGTGCCTTGAGAAGATTGAAAACAATCGAAAAGAAGATGGACTCGTCGTCATGCTTCGCAGCACAGTACAGCGCTCTGGTCAAAAACCTACTGGACAAAGGATACGCCCAGGAGTGCAATGGGACCGAAGATCAAAATGAGAAAGTGTGGTACCTGCCACACTTCCCGGTCATTAACCCCAACAAGCCGGGGAAGATGCGTCTGGTGTTTGACGCCGCACACCGATATAATGGAGTGTGCCTGAACGACTACCTACTGGAAGGACCTGATCTCTTGAAGTCACTGCCAGGGATCTTGTTCAGGTTCAGAGAGCGTCCGGTAGCCGTCACAGCCGACATACAGGAAATGTTTCTCCAGATAAAAATACGAGAGCAAGACCAAGCTGCACAGCTGTTTCTCTGGCGAGATAAGGAACGTGCTCAGCCACCGAAGAAATACAAGATGACGTCGATGATCTTCGGAGCGTCGTGTTCACCCTTCATCGCGCACTCAGTACGAGACGCCAACGCGAGACTGTACACGCAAGAGTACCCCGACGCGGTACAAGCTATAACGTCGAGTCATTATATGGATGACTACGTGGACAGCCTTACTACGGAAGAAGAGGCGATCAAGACAGCGCGTGAAGTCATAAAGATTCACCAGAACGCGCACTTTAACCTGAGAGGCTAACGTGGTGAAGAACATCACATTGGAGAAGCAGGCACACGACACGGCAGTAAAACTCGGCCAAAGGGAAGAAAACACCGATAAAACACTGGGTTTACTGTGGCAGACAGGCTCAGATGAGCTAGGCTTCAACACCGGACTAAGTCGGCTGTCACCTGAAGTGAAGACTAGCGACAGAGCACCGACAAAGCGTGAAGCCCTTGGAGCTGTAATGGCAGTCTATGACCCTCTTGGTCTCATCAGCCACTTCACAATTACCGGCAAAATCTTGCTACAGAACCTGTGGAGGCACGGCATAGGGTGGGACGAGACAATCCCTGAAGAAGAAGCGCAGCACTTCGAAGAGTGGATGCGAAGTTTAAATGAAGTCACAAGACTACGCATACCAAGGTGCTACGGCAGGGGCCCAGACGACCTCATGGAGCTCCATGTTTTCTGCGATGCAAGCGAGCAAGCATACGCAGCCACAGCCTACTGGAGAATCCAGAAACCGGACGGAAGAGTGGACGTCAGGCTGGTCGCAGCAAAGGCACGTGTAGCCCCCCTGAAGCCGGTCACCGTTCCACGACTAGAATTACAGGCAGCGGTGATTGGCGCGCGACTGGCAGAGACAATTCTCAGAGAACATCGAGACAAGCCCAGCAGCGTGACCTACTGGACAGACTCGCAAACCGTCTTGCGATGGATTCAGAAAGACGCCTTAAAATACACGGCATTCGTCGCGCATCGCCTGGGTGAAATAGCGGAGCTAACCGAGGTCAGCCAGTGGAGGTGGGTACCCACTGAGCACAATGTGGCAGACGACGCCACACGCCCTAACTACACCACGTACATGAAACCAGAAGACAGATGGTTCACCGGCCCCAGGTTCCTGTACGGCGACGAAGAGTCCTGGCCAAAAGAAAAGGTCAAGGACAACATAATCAAAGACGACACAACCCAGGACGAAGCAACGTTCTTAATAATGGAGGAGAAAATAGAACGCCCATCTCACCTGCCCGACATAAGCAGGTTCTCGTCCTACGAGAAGTTACTGCGAGCGACAGCTGTGCCCCTCCTCTTCAAGGAAAAATGCAAGGATAGGACCAGCCAGATGACCGTCGACCTAATTGAAAAGGCCGAAAAATTATGGTTGCAACAGGCACAGCTCGACCACTACAAAGATGAAATACAGTTGCTCGAGAAGGGTAAGCCGGTGCCCAAGTCCAGCAGCCTATACAAGTTGGACCCATACCTGGACGATAGAGTCCTCAAAGTTAGAGGGAGAATCGGGCACGCGTCAGTCCCCGAAACAAGGAAGACTCCTGTAATTCTACACGGCAGGCACCCGTTGACGCGACTGCTGGTGGAAGACGCACATCGCAGAGCTGGCCACGCTAACAACGAACGCGTGGTCAACGACCTAAGACAAAAGTACTGGGTGGTCAACCTACGCCCTACGGTGCGAACAGCAGCACAGCGATGCCAGCTTTGCCGCATCAGAAAGGCGATGCCTGTAAAGCCTACAACGGGGGACCTACCTACTGAAAGAGTAATGAAGACACAGCGGCCCTTCACCCACTGCGGTACCGATTATTTCGGTCCTATGACAGTGGTCATAGGAAGAAGACATGAAAAGCGATGGGGAGCGCTGTTCACCTGCCTAGTCACGAGGGCAGTTCACTTGGAATTAGTGTCGAGTTTATCAACCGACTCGGCACTAATGGCAATAAGAAGAATGGCGGCGCGACGAGGTTGGCCCAGAGTCATGTACTCAGACAATGGCACGAATTTCAGAGGGGCCGACAACGAACTGAGCGCGGCCTACAAGGAGTGGGCCAAGGATTTCGTCGACTTTGGGCTTCCACAACGTATGAAGTGGAAGTTCATACCACCAGGGGCGCCGCATATGGGGGGAGCGTGGGAGCGACTAGTGCGCTCTGTTAAAACGGCGCTGGGGGCGACCTTACATCAACGAGCCCTAAAAGAAGAGGTGCTGCTGACGCTGCTGACAGAGGCCGAACACTCTATAAATTCTCGGCCTCTGACCCATGTCTCCGTTGATCCCAAGGATCCGGAGGCACTCACACCCAACCACTTCCTCATCGGGACCTCCTCAGGCCTTCCCCGCACTGGGCCTTGTGAGGAGGCCAGCCGCAAGCAATGGAAAACTGCCCAAGCGCTCGCCGACCACTTCTGGCGGCGCTGGGTGAACGAGTACCTGCCTACGTTGGTGCCTCGCGGTGCGTCAGATGACCAACGGCGACCCCTTCAAGTTGACGACCTAGTCGTCGTCGTCGACTCTACACTACCGAGAGCAACGTGGCCACGAGGCGTCGTGGAAGCCATCTACAGCGGTCTAGACGGCAAGGTGCGGTCAGCGGACGTCAGGACTACAGCGGGCACCCTACGGCGTCCTGTTACGAAGCTCGCCGTCCTCTGCGTGGGAAGTTAGGCTACGGTAGCCCTGCGCCGGGGGGAGGATATTACGGACGACGCAGCTCACCCCTTAGATATAAGAATTTTGTAAGTTGGTGCAGAGCACGATCACGATAAGATCGGGCAAGTCCAACTTTGCCAGACTCGGCCCCGCCCACTATTTCGTCATCGGTGCGCCGACGGTCGACCGTGCTCTGCGCCACACTAGGCCGGCCACTACCTGCGCCATGTAAAAAGGGAACAAAAGACGGGCTGCTTGCCGCAAAATAGTCAGTCGTTCTTCAACCGGCAAGCAGCAAACAGTTACGAATAAACTCCGTGTTCACCAATCCTGAAGTTTTACTCAACAACATCAAATATACAGTCCACCTCGTCACCGTGAAAGTTTAAAACAGTACTTATTTTTCTTTAGGTATTTATATTTACGTTTAAATTTTACGTAAATTTATTGTTGAAATTGTCTTCTTAAAAATTTGGCAAAAAAGAAATCCAGTTTATTACCCAGTTGAGGCCTTCAAGTATTTTAACCGACTTCAAAAAAAGGAGTTTAAGCGTTGAAAACATCAAACGTGAAAACTCAACACAAAAATACCCTATTCAATCAAAATAAATTACAATAATACTACTTTTAATATCCCAATAGTTTATTCGTAATAACTAAAAAAAAACACACGAAACGTCAAAGTGACATACACTTTTGACAGATTTATGCGACGCTATCATAATATTAAAGGCTGGTAACACAAGCAGTACAAACGGACGAATATAAAAATAAATCGTGTCGCGTTAGAGGGACGTAGTAAATTCGTTTTTATGTGAAATTAAGATGTATGTCGTATTTTCTTGAGTTTATCGGCTGAGTGGTGTATTTTTAGTGTTGAACCTAGTTTACACTGGCGGAAGGTTACTTTGTTTGCAGTTTATTGAATTTTGTTCTGTTTATTCGAACAATTTTGCTTACAAAAAGGCATTTAGGCAATTTTATAATTATTTAAGGAGTTTTTTTTTTTTGATTGCCTATGTCATTATGTCTCACTGTTGGGCAAAGGCCTCCCCTTTCTCCCTCCAAACCTCTCTGTTCTGTGCAATTTCTGGCCACGTTTGCGTGGAAATAATAAGTCAAAATAATAACATAATATCACGCTTGCAATCCCCGGGTTACGCAAGGAATACCTATAGTACAGTCGCCAGCACATCAAGTTACCACAATCTGTCAAAATTCTTTTATGGATTTTCAACTTTATCGCTAAAACAGGCTCAAGGTTGGTTGAGAAAATTTGACAGTTTCCGTTAGCTAGATGTGCTAGCGACTGTACATTCCCATTTCGTAAGTTATGTTTAAGTCCCAAGCAATGAGGGCGAGCTTATTGTAATTAGCACGATTCCAAACTTCGGAGTTTGAGATGCTGCTGAGAAATTTCTGATGGAGGAGGAACCTTATAACACTTTATCGGACGAATCGAATCGTCCTCGTAGGCTTCGTTAAATAACGAATAATCTTGGAACAAGGACATCTACAACATTATTTTTAGTATCTGCGAAACCTGAATATAGTTTGTTCAGAATAAGTAACTGAATCGATTCCTATAATTTTTAAACCATGTTATATTTATTCCTAAAAATATTTAAAAAAGTTAAAAGTTGGACACCGAGCGACTTTAAGTACCCATCGCAATAATTTAGGTACCTACTGCCAAATTATTATTATCAATGAGCTCAAGACGAAGGAGGATGCGCGCGCTGCGTGGTGACCACGATTTTGTGCGGACAACTAGGTAACAGAACAAGCTTATAACTTTGTGATTTTTCATGATACAGTTTTGAAATTTTGTACATAGATTCTTTACATAAAAATACTAGACACGTGTATCAGGTTTCGCATATACTAAAACTAATGTTGTATACAAATAAATAAAATTGAATTGTCTGTTTGTAATTTTCAGCTTTTTAACAGCTTCTACTGAACACATAATATGAAAGAATATAGGATACATAAAAAAAAACATTTTATATTTTATTTTCGCCTTTTTGTTTGATCCGGATCATATCCGAAACGGCTGGACCGATTTTGACTAGACTTTTACTGGCAGATAGCTGAAGTTATAAGGAGAGTAACTTACTTTTATTTTAGAAAAAAGATTAGGGTTCCTTGCAATAACAATAAACCCCTGAAATTGTTAACAAAATCGTATTCAAATTGGTAAGTAATATTTTATAATAATTTAACACGCGGAAAAAGAGCGCGAAAACAAAAAAAAACTAATTGTTATCAACCAACGTTCATGTAACGTTCCGGCCCCAAAATACACTTTATTTTTGGCGGGAAGTTACATAAAATATAGGTTAATTAAAAAAAAAAAAAGCGTAATCACATGTGCACCCACAGCACTATAACTAATTCACATACGGTTTCAGCGTTTTATTCACTTTATTTACGACACTCGTCGGTGTACTAATAGCCTAAGAAACTGACATAAATTACAAGCTTTTACAATTTTTAATGTTACGGCCGTCTAATTGCAAATGAACGCTATTTTGTGGGTGTATTCATTTTGAAAATGTAGGTTTGTTCTATTTATTGCTGAAACTCGTAAAAGAAACAAAGAGTTTTATTTAAAAAACACACTTAAACATCGTCAACTCATCTGCGTAACCTTTTCGCGACTATGTTGGGGTCGGTTTCCAGTCTAACCAGATGCAGCTGAATACTAGTATTTTACGTGGAGCGACTGCCTATCTGACCTCCACAACCCAGTTAGTCCTGGGTAATACTGGGTGCTGGAGAAACGATTGTAAATATTTATTATTCTGGGTATTAATTGATTTTGTTGTATTTTAATTGTATTGCATTTTGATTGAATTTTAATTGGATTTTTTTTTACTTTTTTATTGAGTTAAGTGAATTTTAATTGTATGTATTATAATTTATTTTAATTTCTCTAAATTGTATGTATGTTATAATTATTTGTTTGTATTGTATTGTGATTATACTGTGATAAATGGTGATGGGTGTAAATTACCTGAATAAATGAATTTATTATTATTATTAATACACGTTTAGACAAATTGGTGGTAATACATAACATTAAGCTTATAATCCCAGAACGTTTAAGCAGAGGTGTACCTAGAACACCCACATTTTGCCAGTTATGTTTAAGTCCCATGTAATAGGGGGCGAGCCTATTTCACAAATGCAGGCTCCGTGGCTGCTACTGAGAAATTCCTGATGTATAAAACCAATAACATTTTGCGGGAGTTGGGAATCGAACCCAGGACTAGTCAGCAGTCGCGCTTGCAACCACTAGATCAACGAGGCAGTAATTGGTGGTTATATGGTACTAGCTGTTGCCCGCGACCTTCGCTAGCGTGAAATTATTATAAACAAAGATTGACTTCCCTTTTTGAATCGGATTTTGTTAAGAATTTCAAGGGTTTTTGAATCGGATTTTGTTAAGAATTTCAAGGGTTTTAAGTTTTCTGCACGGAACCGTAATTATTTTTCTAAAATAAAAATAGGTAATTAAGTTAGACCTTATAACATCAGCTATCTGCCACTAAAAGTCCCGTCAAAATCGGTCCAGCCGTTTCGGAGATTAGCCGGAACAAATAGACAGACAGACTGACAAAAATTGAAATAAATGTGTTTCTGTTATAAGTGCCGTATTTATTTTCATATGCATACAGTAAAAAGCTGTTGTTTTGATATTACAAACAGACACTTCAATTTTATTTATTTGTATAGATGGGGCGATGATATTAATATAATTATATTTTCCAAAAAATACATTTAAAACTCATTACATAATAACTTAATTAAACTATTCATTTGGTTCTAAAAACTGGTAAATTCATTCGTAATAATTGAAACATGCATTTTAACAATAATTAGATTAACAAAAATACATTTTTTTTTTTCCTTCAAGGTAAATGCTGCCTTCGAAGAGTTGCGGATCAGAGCCAGGGCAGGTAGCGGGAGACTGCCTAAGCTGGAGATATTGCGAGCAGCCATACAACATATAGAAAGGTTACAAGCTGCGTTGCGAGCGGCAGCTGTGGTAAGCATGGCATAGCGTAGCACAGCATAGCGTAACATAAATGCCTATTAAACTTAACTACATTTGAACTAGAGTACAAAAAATTAGGCTAGCCGCATTGCTACGTTGGATGGCAATGTTGATTCTTTGGCCAAGAAATAGGCTAGCCCTCAGCCCCCGTAGTATGACCACCGTAGACAAGAATTTCTTTGACGGAAGAATCGACAAAACGACAAATAGTGCAAAGAAATCTGTCGTTGTCTACGGGGGCTGGTAACGAGAAGAATCTTTCAACCGCTGTCCCAAAAGACTTTATGGGCACCAACTTAATATTATGCTATAAGGAAGTATTAACACTCAAGTATTATAATTTCAATACACAAAATTCCTAGAAGCAAATCTTCATTTCGCGACAACCAAAAAAGAAAATGCCAACAGCAATTAAAATGATAGCTCGTCTATAACCGCGCGATTCCGTGTAAGTCTATTCTCAGGGTAGCGCACGTGTAGCGATAAATTATCCGCGGACGGAGATAGATGACAATTTAACATCGCGGTATGTATTAGGTATCTACCTACTACACGAAGCTCGCGGCTTCGTCTGTTTATATCTTATCGACAATAAGGGCGAATTTCACTAATTAAACTGAACACGATCAACGCATCCACAGTGCTGCACGGTTCTTTTGTTTGTCGCGTGGTATTAATCGGAACTAACACCGCCATTTTGTTTTTTTCAATTTCCAAAGACAACTACACAAATGTTTACCAACAGTGCTCATCTGTCAATGTCATTGAAGCGCCAAAAGAACCATGTTAACTGTTTAAACCTGTCAGTAAAAATATTCCTTACCGTGAAAGTCCTAAGATTTCGAAATTTCCGAACAAAGAAAAGAATAATATAAAATAATCCAAAAATACTTACGTGATTATTTCCGAAGGCATGTTCCATGTTATGAAAAAAGGTAAGGTAAAATAAAAGTAAGTTAAAGGTAAGGGATGTTATGGAAAAAAAAAACTGAATCATAAATAGTGGACAGAACTAAATATCAAATCTTATTCAAACCAATTTTCGTAGAAAGTTCTTTTTACGTTCTAAAAACCCATTTATTCAGAATTTTCCCTGTCTTACTTTAGTATTTAGGGGGGGGGGGGGGGGCAAAAAAGTACATGCAGACAGATTTACTAGTACTTTCGCATTTATAATATTAAAGTATGGATAGCTTGATAATCGAGTGAGTGTGCATGGAACATGGAATTAGATGTAAGCAAGGATGTAGGATTAGTATTGGCCTTATGAATTAGTAATGGGTAATTAAAAAAAAAAGCACCAGACAATATAATAATAATATTTTTAACGCTCCTGCATATGGCAATTTACACTCAACAGAAAAACTAAATTGTTTTTCATTAACATAATATGAAAAACAAAAAAAGTCTCATATCTCAAGAGCTAAATATCAAATCTTATTCGACAAACTTATTTTTGTCAGAATTTTTCACTACTTACTTTAGAAGTGGTTGGTGGTGGTTTTACGGCTTTAGTACCGAATATTTCATCAACCATTGATTTAAATCAAATGGTTGATGAAATATTCGGTACGAAAAAAATTATTTAAGAAAGCTCTATATAATTTTTTAAGAGCTATCAATTTAAGATATTATTTTTTTTCTTTCATATTTTTTTTTTGTTGTTATTATTATTCATTTTAGTAACTTAAGTACATCAGATTTTGTGATTAGGCAACGGAATCCTAAAAATGAGTAAAAGATATCGTAATGGTAGGGGAGAATGAAAGACAAAACGTGTTACGCCGATCCCAACTAACATGATGTTCTGAAACAGTCAGCCAGGCGACGCGAAGAACGATATTTGAACCGCGGTATTTGCAACTTAACCTCTCAAATTGATCACAGCTTAGCCCTAACTCTTATTATAGATGTTCTAAGTAATTAAAAGCAGGTGCCTGTGTTACTTGGCGAATCAGAACCACATTTGACAAGCTAACCGACGCGGCGATCCCTGAAATAGACGCACGCGCAGACTTAGGGCAAGATTTGCAGATCGCACTTTGATTTAACTTTAAGTATGATCTCATAAATATGAACCAAAATGGTTTTCACTAAAACTAGGCGACATTGAATTCTTACTAATGTCGTTACAGGTAGTCAGTGGCCCGAAAGTCTGGCAACCAGAATTACCAAAGGGTAGTACGTATTACCCAGTACTAACTAGGGTGGGGAGGTCAGATGGACTGTCGCTCCATGTAAAATACAGGTATTCAGCTGCATCCAGTTAGACTGGAGGCCGACCCCAACATAGTTAGGAAAAGGCTACGCAGATGTTGATCTGTTAGCATAACATGCCTTAATAGCTGGATGGATTTCGATAAAATCTGACACAGTATAAACCATGATCTTAGTTAGCACATATGATACTTTTTATCTTTGTACTTAGTAAGTTCCCATGGGATGATTTCCGGCATAAGCGAGGGCGAAGCGATGGGTAAAAGCTAACAGCAAAGAATGGCGTGAATCTGTTTGTCAACTCAAAATGCTGGACAGTTTAAAATCACTGGTCGAGTGGGTACACATTCGCGACTGTACTCGACCAGTGATTTGCTATTAAAAGAAGAAATATCTCTTTGAAACATGTAGATTGTTTGACAACCATTGTTGTTTGTAGGTATCTCTTTGGTCCCGATTTGATTTAGTGAGTCGAGGGCTCGTAAGATATTTGTCTTGGCTGCCAATTGAAAGAACAAGTGCGAGTAGGACTCGCGCATGAAATGTTCCGTACCATCGTAGTAGGGGAGAAAATACATTAAAAATTAAAGGTTAAAAAAATTCCTTTAATTTTTAATGTATTTTTATTTTTATATGTTTTTTTGTTATACACATTCTGTGAAAATTATCAGAAATACACATTCTGTGAAAATTTCAACTGTCTACCTATTACGGATCATGAGATACAGCCCGCTGACAGACAGACTATGTGGGTTGATTGTGGTGGGTGGATTGACTATGTGGATCATAAAATACTATTAGCTAAGCTCTATAAATATGGCATCAGAGGTAACATGCTCAAGCTCATAGAATCTTATTTGGAAAATAGCAGGCAAATAACTCAGATCAGTCAAATAAACCCAAAGTTCAGAACTGAAGTAGTATACTCCTCTAGTTCCAGAATACTTGCCTGTGGTGTGCCGCAAGGTTCTGTATTGGGACCATTGTTATTTATAAGCTATATCAATGACTTTCCCCAAGTAATCAGACATCAAATGCCTCTTTTCGCTGATGATAGCACAGTTAACTATGACACGAACAACACGGAAGACAGAAGGACAGATAAATACTAGCCTTAGATCTATTATTAATTGGTTGACTGCTAATAACCTTGTTATAAACCTGAATAAAACTAAATTTATGAATTTTAAACTACGAGAAAATGGAAGATCACGCATTCAAATAAATTATAATGAGACTCAAATACTTGAAACGAATGTAAAGTTTCTGGGGCTTTTTATTGATAACGATATGTCATGGAGAACTCAAATAGGTAATGTGTGTGGGAAACTTAGTAAGTTTTCCTATGCTCTGTATATGCTAGGTAAAATTGTAAATAAGACCGCACTACTGACGGCTTATCACGGTTATGTTGCGTCTACTCTGCGGTATGGAATTATATTTTGGGGTAATGCCTATAAGGTTCATGATGTATTTATCGCACAGAAAAAGTGTATTAGAGCTATATGCAAAATAAAATCTACAGAATCATGCAAGCAACATTTTAAAAATTTAAAAATATTAACGGTCCCGTCACTTTATATTTATCAACATGACAAAAATACATACTATTTTTGTCAAAAACAATATGTACTTGTATAAATCTGTTGAAAGTTAACGTCGCTCAGATAAACTGCACACATTGCCTACTAAAACAGAGTTTATGTATAAAAGTGTATTTTCAATGGCACCCAGATTGTACAACAAAATACCCAAACAAATTAAAGAGTGTAAAAGCCTCAATGAATTTAAAAACAGACTTTCAGAACTATTGATAGACAAAGTATATTACTCTGTTAGCGAATTTCTAAATGACAAACTGTTATAATGTTGACATTTTATTTATTCATTCTATTTGCTTATACATTTACATTAATACTTATTTTGACATAACTCTGACAATTGATGAATGTAATTTTAATATTGACATAGATGACATAAAATTAGGTAATGTTTTCGTTTTGTTGTTTTATGTTGTGTTATTTTATGATTTTAATTATTTAATGAACCAAATTGCATTGTTATTTATTGACTTCTTTATTTATTTTTTTGAAGCAATTTAATTGTATATACCATTGTTAGAAACATTTTGTATGCCTAACGGCGGGACATAGATAGTTTCTGAGTTTTATATATTATACCACCTACTATTTTACTTATGTTCACAAAATAAATGAATTTGAATTTGACGGACGGACGGACGGACAGCGGAGGCTTAGTAATAGGGTCCCGTTGGTTACCCTTCTGGTGCGGAACCCTGGAAAAGAAAAATAATACAGTTATTTAGATAGACCAGACTACACAATATATTCTGCACGATACACACAGGAGATCGGTACACGGAAAAAAGAAAAAAATAACGTTTTGGGGTCTGTCTCGTGTAATTTTGGCTTTCGAAAAATATAACTTCTCAACCTTATTGATAACATTTGATTTTACCTGCCTGACTCCCCCCCCCCTTCCCCCCGACCCTTTCTCGAGCCATCCTGCGACGATGAGCCGAGAGATGAGATGGTTAAGTAGAAGCCAGCCTCATATTTTGAGATGTAAGATGCCATTAAAAAAAAACTTGTCTGTCTATATGCCTTCTTTGAATGAGGAGGTCCTCCATTGAAATAGAGGATACTGCACTTTCAACTGTTATGTTGTTTCCTCTTTACCAACAAAATGGTGATCTCACTTATAAAGTAATTAACCATCTTTTTTTTTGTCCCTAGTTGGAGTCAGAAAACTGTAAGAGCTACATGGAGTCGCCAGTCACATCACAGCGGTCATACGACACCAGAGAAACTAAGACAGAAAAAGAGAAACCGTTCCTTAGCAGTAAGTCTCTTCATCAGTATGGTCATATGCTCTGAAGTCTACGGTCGCGACAAACCGACCTATAATCTATTTGGACTTCTTCTTCTATAGCATGTGGTTAGTGCCTAACCTGGTGTCAGAGTTATTAAGCCGGCCATGGGCCTCTGACTTGGCTTTACATGCCGTCGAGAAATATCTCTCAGGCATGCTGGTTTCCTAACTATGTTTTCCTTCAACGAAGCAAGTGATAATTATGTAATACGCACATGAATCCGAAAAATCAGCGTGTCTTGGGTTCGAACTCGAGACCTATCTATGATATCTGAGTCGTAGTCGTAGTAAAGGTGAGGAGATCAGCAATTTATTTTCCAGGAACCTGATAGTGTGTGCCCATCACTTTTGGTGGCATTATCGTTGAATATAGTGAGTCATGCATTGGATCGATTGGTGTCTCATTCTCAAGTTTTAACGTTATTCAAGACCATGGAGTTCTCCAAATCTGGCGGTTCTAATCTTATACCTCCAGTATTTATTGTAAATTGTGCCGCCAGCCTGGTTGTGGCACTGTTTATTTTATTCAGCGGTCACTGTCAGAAGGCATAGTTCCGAAAATTTGGAAATCGGCATTCGTTACCCCAGTTTTCAAAAAAAAGTAATAAGTCGGATATCTCTAATTATCGACCACTATCCAAATATGTCTGTTATCCAAAATTCTGCGAACACGCTGACGAATACGCTGCTATGAAATGCAACATTGGTGATGAACAGCATGGCTTTCTTAGGAAGCGTTCCCCTTCATCTTGTCCCTTGAATTTGTTTGGCTATTGCGTTGGGTTAGTGCCCAACGCCCCACTATCCATGGGGTCTTACAGTTCCTACATTCTTTGTTTAAAAACCTATTTATTGAGATACCTATATTTGTTACAGATGACAACACATCTTGTGGAGTCAACAGCCTCGCCAGATTACGATGTATCGTGCAAGCTCTCTCAAACCATTCTAAAGACACGCCATGACACCATAGAATTTAGAACTGTAGATTATTTCATGTATGTACTGCTAATAAAACAAAGTTACGTCGTTTTAGGCTTTTATAGTGTTCAAGCTCAGGCGAAAATTATAGAAATGAACACGTAATAGTTATGTACCTACTTATCTATTTGTTAATATTATATGATTATTGTATTTAAAGAGGTGCGATTTATTGTAAGAATATCTATCTGATTATGCTCAATATTTGAGATTAAATGAGATTTCATATCATTGGAGTTTTTTTGTATTGTAGGTTCTACCTTCCAAGAGAATTTGATACAACTTTCTCATCATCTGCCTAGCCTTTTCCCAACTATGTTGGGGTCGGCTTCCAGTCTAACCGGATGCAGCAGAATACCAGTATTTTACATGGAGCGACTGCCTATCTGAACTCCACAACCCGGTACTGGGTAATACGATACCCCTTGTAAGACTCGTTGTCAGACTTTTTGGACCACTGTAATGACTGTCAAAGATCTACAAATGACAGCCGGGACCAACGGCTTAACGTGCTTTCCGAGGCACGGAGGAAACTCAGTATGTAATGGGTGTTCACCCATCCACAGACCAACCTAGGCAAGCACGGCTTAACCTAAAGATCGATCCGAGCGGCTGTTATTATTTAGCCACGAGCTCCTCTTTGATACAACATTCTACTCCTTTTAATTTATACAAATCATCTTTTCATGCGATGTTATAGGTTCAAATCCTGGCAAGTACCGGTGTGACTTGTCAATTTATCCTATGCACTTTCTACGATTTTCTTGGACATCACTGACATCGGTGGGGATATCAACGTGAGGAAACCTGGACTTGTATTTATTAAAAGTCTGAAATCGTCAACCTGTCTTGAACGAGCGTGGTGATCAATGCTCGTGCCTTCTCTTTATGAGAAGAGGTCTTTGCCCAGCAGTGGGACTACTTAGTAACAAATCGGTCTGTCTAGATACACCCGCTTGTCAGGTAGCATTCGTGTCAAAATCGCAAAATCGAAAATGTTCGGGATCAACATTTTTGTATGAAAATATTCCCAATGTCCGCTGTACAAGTTTTAAGATCTCTTTGGTTCGGAACGAGCACTGAGCACAAAGAGTAGAATACTTATATCTATAGATTGATCACCACGCTTGTCCAATCTTTACATGATTTCACACTTACGAGTCCAGTTTTCCTCACATCATCGACCCGTTGTAAATACAATGCCAGTGCAGGAATTCCCCCACCTCCTTTCTTGCCCATCCTACACAGCTACCTGCACCTGGAGCTATGCAGGTGGCTACATACTGGTCGGGTATTATTTAAGTCCATCGACACGCAGAGAACAAGACCATTTTCCTTCATCAGTCAAAAATTGGCCCAGCCAATTCAAAATCATAACATTCACATAATTATGATACTACGTAAGTACCTTAATATTATTTCGGGCCGCGTTGGGACCGCGGCTAATGGCATGGCGGCAAGGCGCGTGCGCTTGCGTCGATGGGCGGGGCTTGGCACGGGTGACGCTCCGCCCATTGAAAGTTTAATAGTGTTATGGTTATTCAACAGGTTATTTGCAGTAATTTAAGGTTTGTTTGTTTTAAAGTGTTATTTTAAAAGGTAAGAAAAGATTCGGGGTTTTTATTTCTTTGTGTAACAATGAGAAATGCCTTTGAGAGAATAAGAAATTTTGGTAATCGACAAGGACACATTTTAATACCACCACCGCCATTTAAACACCAACGTATAATTATTATGATTTGTCTCGGGTTCAATGTCCAGGTCGGGCTGTGCTATTGGATTTTTCTATCTGGAATTTCTCAGGAGCAGCCACGGAGTCTTGATTTGTGTGATTGCCGGTTGATGGCAATTGGTTATTACATAAACTGTAGGAAATTTTCTCTAGTTTAACTTTAAATACCTACTAAAATTCCTAAATAGAGTCGGAAAGGAGATATTACCAAAAAACACTGCTTTTAAGGCGCCATTTTTCCAATATGGCGCCGCGAGCGGCAAAGATACTTGGTGGCAAAGTTGAAATTCGGAATGAGTACATCGAAATCTATGAAAAATTACCCCTTTTCCAAAACTCCCGGTAAACTTTTCAGGTTAAACTATTAAATAACTGTACTGTTACATACTTCTGTCATACAACTGCCATAGGAAGGGTCGGGCTGGGCAGTTGTCGTTAATTATGTAACTGTCGCAATGTTTACTTTCCTACTCATACATATATTATTTATAGCAGCCACGCCTTCGAACTATCAACAGAGATATTTGTGCGTGAAGTCTATTAAAACCGCAGATATAGATACGACTATTATAACCTTGCAAACACTTAAAAAAAAATCAAAACGATTTGTTTTTTATACGGCTTGTCGCAGTTCTACTCTAGAACGTTGTTTACTGCTTAACCGGACTATATTGTCGTGATCTCAAATAAATTTAAGGCCCCCAGCCAGGGCGTAGGTACAAACTAAATTATAAAACTAAATGGCCGCTCGCGCCCCACAGGACCGGACCTCGGACCTCGGCTTAGGGCGTCATTAAGGGGAGAGCATCATTCCTCGTGTTACACCAAAAAATCTTTGTGATGTTGCAAAATTAGAGCCACTAATAAAATATACTCAAGGTGTGGGTGCAGCTTTAAATATACAACATTAGATTTAGTATATGCGAAACCTCATACACGTGGCTAGTATTTTTATGTAAAGAATCTATGTACAAAATTTCAAAACTGTATCATGAAAAATCACAAAGTTATAAGCTTGTTCTGTTATTTAGTTGTCCGCACAAAATCGTGGTCACCACGCATCGCGCGCCTCCAGCGTCGTCTTGAGCTCATTTTATAATAATAATTTGGCAGTAGGTACCTAAATTATTCCGATAGGTACTTAAAGTCGCTCGGTGTCCAACTTTTAACTTTTTTAAATATTTTAGGGAAAAAATATAACATGGTTTAAAAATTATTGGAATCGATTCAGTTACTTATTCTGAACAAACTATATTCAGGTTTCGCATATACTAAAAATAATGTTGTATAGTTGATGTAGTTTCGACGATTAATTATCACGTATTGAATTATAAATAATAGGTCTTATTATATTAAACCAAATTACAATTCATCATAATTATAATGTTGCGAGTCATTGTAATAAATAATTACTGCACATCTATTCATCCAGTAGATTAATTAGCTTTTTCAATCCCTAACCTCGTAGCTAAATAATAACAGCCGCACTGGTCCATCTTCAAGGTTAAGCAGCGCTTGCCAAGGTCGGTTCGTAGATGGCACGTGTCTCGGACAGCATGTTTAGTCGATGGTCCCGGCTGTCATTTGTAGATCTTTGACAATGGTCAATCACAGGTAGTGGCCGAAAGTCTGACAACCAGTCTTGCCAAGGGGTAACATACTTGGAGGAAGGGACACCGACGCGAAAACGGTTACCACGTATTCAGTACATCAATTTGAGCCCCCCTACGTAGAAATTTTTCATCGGTTGTTAAAAAAATTAGCTGTTCCATACATTTTGACCGTGTAGGTTTTGCACTGTTGTAGGAAACAGCTGGTTTTTTTTAATAACCGCTGAAAAAATTCGGGACAGTATGATGTACTGAATACGTGGTAACCGTTTTCGCGTCGGTGTCCCTTCCACCCCGTATCATAGTCCTCCTGATCCGTTTTCGGCCATGGCAGCCAATCTCAGCGGAGATTAGGCATCGGCGTGGGAGATGTTGTGATAGTGTAGGCGTGCGTGGCGCAGGCACAGAGAATAGTAGTATAGTTATGCTGCTACTGTTATAAGAGGTGGTAGTACAGTCCCTGTTAGATATCTACACTTGTTGTTATCGTGTGGTTAGTTCCTAACTTGGTTTCAGAGTTTTTATGCCGCCCATGGGCCTCTGACTTGGCTTTACATGCCGTCAAGAAATATATCTCATACATGCTGGTTTCCTCACGATGTTTTCCTTCACCGAAAAGCAAGTGATAATTATACTATACGCACATGAATCCGAAAAATCAGAGGTGCGTGCCTTGGGTTCGAACTCGAGACCTATGACGTGTCAGTCCGACGGTCACACCACTAGGCTATCACTGCTCTATATTATAAAGAGGAAAGATTTCTATTTTAGTATGTTTGTATCGAATAAACTCAAAAAGGTCACTCTACCCTCTCTTCCCTTAATCTCAACCAATGGTCCGGCAATCCATCACGACCACAGAGAGATCAGCCGCAGGGCCAACGGCTTAACGTGCTTTCCGAGGCACTGGGGTATCATACCCCCAACTTCCTAACTCCAGGCTAATACTGAGAAATTCCTTATGGAAAAACCCAAGAACATTTTCCACGACCCGGGAATCAAACCCGGGGTCCTGGGTTACGCTCAGCAGTCGTTGATGTACAGAATGCCACCTTGTATAAATCAATGTTGGGAAAGAAACAACCAAATAGTTTTAAAAACATTATTATTAAGTAAAAATGTAACATTTTACAAAAATATATTTACATGTATAGGTACATATACTAGGTACAGTCAGCGGCATGTTACATAACTAGACATACAGACAAAGAATTTTCAATTCAATTACAATAATGTCTTAAATATAAGCTTAGTTGCTACAAGGTTCATTTGGCGCGCGGCCATAGTCGGAACTGCCATCCGCCATCTTGTTTTTTTTTTCAATACAATTTCCACAGATAATTACACAAATGTTTTAACTGCGCTCTCCTGTCAAAGTCATTAAAGCGCCAAAATAGCCTTGCAGCACTTTATTTGTGCATAAAAAATGTCTTTTTAAATATGACATTGGGGCCACAGTGAGCTTTTCTTTTTGTCTTAAATAACGATAAGGGAGAAATATTAATAAGTGTTGAAAAAAGTCGTATTTTTATATGGTGGTTTTAATATCAGACTTGATTTTTGTTAATGAGTGTGTGTAGATTAAATTCTTATTATTTTTTTAACCATCGTAATAAAAGTGTTCAATATTGTGATCTCTTGAAACAAAACTTGTTTAATAGCTCACATTTGATATTTATGTTGGCCATTGTTATTTTTCCAATATTTATGGGAAAAAAAACATAATAATTAATTATTACAGGAATCTTTTTTAAATTAAAATCATAGATTTAAAAGAAAATCGTTTGGCTCTTGAATAGTCTTCATAAAACATTACAACTGTTCCTACTTTTTCGTTAAAAAAAAAATATCACTGGGTATTTTGATTAAAATCATGAATTTAAATAAAAAGCTGAGGTGTACTTAGGTACTCCTCGGTTTTGCACTTAAATTCGTTGTGGGTGTACTATTAGTAGTACACCCACATTTCGCCAGTTATGTTTAAATCCCATGTACAAGGAGTGAAACGAAAATAACATTTGATTTAAATAACGAACGGTCACAGATAATGACATTATTTAAGTAAATTGTGACATTAAAAAAAAAGTGACAATTATAATAATAATATTATGACGCTGATTGCAATATCCTAATCGCCTATAAACATTTAAAATAAAACTTACATTTTACATTTATTTTAAAATATCCAAAAAAAAAAACATTACATTTACATCGTTTTCGTGTGAAATAAACAAATGCATGGTTAAAACTAAATAAAAATTAATATTTTCTATACAAGATGAGTTAGCTCAAAATACTTTCGACGCCTTAAGTATTAAAAAAGAAATAATACATCGTTCAAAAGTCACAGCCAGTATCACTTTTGAACGAATTACTATTTATTTTTCTATGGCTATAGTTAAAATATCTGGACTTGTTCAGGCCAAGGCCATAATCGGTTATAGGGTACTTGATCATTTAAAAAACCTAAAAAAAGCGTATTAAAAACAATAAAAATACATTAAGTTGGTTAAAAAGGTGTTATGAGTTTTATTCCGGCTTGCACCACGTCTCACCAAATGCGTTTAACGCTATATTTAACATTAGCTTCTGTGCGTGGCTTCGTCCGGGGTGGTACCCAGATAAAAAGCCTATAAAGGGTGTAAATAGACCCTTCACATAGCCGAAAGGCACTTGTTCACCCCGTCTTTGCGATCATTTTTTTGTTCTAGACCATACCTGGGAACCTTCTAGTTACGGAGATATTGGGAGTCAAAGTTCCAACTTTTACACAAGTTTTTTTTTTAAATACTTGTTTTTAATGTAAGATGTTTACTTTACACAGCTCCACGATCCCCATACTATTCATTCCATCCATCAGCACAATGCTTTGAGTGCTTTCCATCGAGTCCTACAGTAAAACGTGATTTTTAACTCCAAAAACAAAAAGTCGAGTCCCAGCAATAAATTTTGCGTAAAGTTACTTAGTTTGATGTACAGAATGCTTGGTTTACGGCTATATGAAGGGTTTGTTTGCACCCTGTATTAGCCTATATTCATCCGGAATAATGTACCTTTCAAATGGTAAAGTAATTATTCAAGTAGCTGCTGTTGTTTCGGAGATTACCCTCAGCATATATACAAACTTACAAAATTAGTATTCTCTCTTTATGTATAGATATCACTCTGTATCGCATCGATTAACAGAAATAAAACCCATTTAGTGATATGGCGTAAGCAAACCTTAGCCTTTTTATATCAAACAGTATTAAAGTAAAAGATATACAAGTACCCTTGTGACGAAATAACGCAATCTAACCGCCAAATTCTGAAACGATCACTGACGAAGTCTTTCTTTTTATTTAATTATAAGCAGCATGAGAATTAACAAAGACTTGAAATTGAGTAACATTTCAGAATGCGGTTGGAAATTACGTACAAAATGGTTCATGTTAGCTTTGCTATACGACTTTCTATACTGAATATTATTCTTATATTTGCTAACTCTTCCCTTTGAGGCCTTTGTCCTGCAGTGCGACATATCAGGATCATTCCTACATTTATGGATCCTCTCAGTTATGCGGCTATTGTACCGAAATGACCGCCCTTTCGGGTTAGGTAATTCTGTAGGACAGCCAATTTAGACCAGCTTGGCGAGTACTGGCTCCCTTCAAGGCGACTGACCCCCATAATAATAAATAAATAAATAAGTACTCCTCGATACGGCTCGCATTGTGAGGAGGTTCCTGTCTCTGGAGCCCTAACCACCGGTAACTTGGACCCTGCTCCCGATAACGGTGGACTACAATTTTTTATATTTTTCATTTTTTATATTGTTTTTTTTCTAAGGAATATTTGAAAATGTATAAAATTTGTGTAGAAATAAATAAGGGGAATAATAATAATTTGCTAACTGGGTTGTGGAGGTCAGATAGGCAGTCGTTCCATGTAAAATACTGGTATTCAACTCCCATCCGGTTAGACTGCAAGCCGACCCCAACATAGTTGGGAAAAGGCTACATTTAATGATTCGTTTCGGTAATATGACACAGCGGTCTGTAAAACAATTTTTATAACTTTTGATAAGTCGTATACATTATCCAAGCATGAACCATTTTCGTACCAAAACCTGTTTCTAATTAAAATAAGCTTTACAATAGTAAAATTGCAGCGATGTTAGGTTAGCCATCACTATTTGAATTAAAGATAAAATTTTAAGAAAAAGAGCTACATTTTAAACTCATGGAAAAAAGGACGGGTTATATCCATAGAAGTAATGCAACATAATAATCAGCCTACACAGGGTGAATCTTTCAAGAGGGCGTGGATGGCCAAATACGTAACTATGAGGCATATCCAAAAATACTCAAAGGGGTCTCGGTCCCAATTTTGATTAAAACTAAAACTGCATCATTGGATTTTTGAAAAATCAATATTCCTAGCAACGTGTTTTGGAGAAAAAAACAAAAAAAAATCGATAGCGTCGTTATTAAGAATCAAATTCTGGAAAGTAATGACATACGACACTTGAAAAATCCACCCTGTATTGTTCCCCCTACTGGGGACACAGGTGGTCTGCTCTCTATGAGAAGGAGTGTACTACCACGCGGGCCCAGTGCGGGTTGGGTCTTGTTCATGTCGGTTTCCTCACGATGTTTTCCTTCACCATTTTGAGAGCAGTGGTGATGAAAATTTCATGGAAGGTAGATTTTCGAATGTAGCTCTTATTCTCAAACAATTAAGGCCTAAGGCCAGTATGGACTTGATGGCTTTTAAGCTAATAAGGCCGATGATACCAAATCATTTAGCATCTACTTACAAAATACTCATTATTACCGTTTTAGCAATATATACAGACATAATAGTGGACAAATATATGCATATATAAAGTTTTATTAACTTGGCAAACAATCTCGCTTAAATTCTCAGAAGTGGAAGGGAGAAGTGTTCAGTAAAACCACATGTTGCAGGTTATATTTAAGTCCAAGTAATAGAGGCAAAAAAAATTCCCATCAATCGGTCATAGGGATCTCATCCGATAGGACCGACTTTTTGGACCCCAGTCCGTTGACATATAAGGTCTAACTATTCATCCACGAAATATTTTCAGGGAATCATCTAACGGCTATAACGAAGCCATTTCAAGGGATTATTATTTTTATCTGAGTATATTTTTATAAAAAATAAATAATTTAAAATTACTTGACCCACAAAATAAATAGTAGCTCCTTATTTTTGAACATCCATTACGCTAGTTTACTACGTCGTATTTACCTAGTGTCATTGTTAGAATATGGGAGTAAAGGTTTTATGCAAAAAGTCTCAAAAATTTTTAGAATCACAATAATTTCGTAAAATAAAAACACAGATAATTTTTTTTTCGTTGCTATGGCGACTTTACGACTTATATAAGTTACTCTTAAAATATTTCGTGTATGAATAGTTAGACCTTATATTTAAGTCCAAGTAATTTTTCCCATCAATCATCATAGGGATCTCATCCGATAGGACCAACTTTTTGGACCCCAGTCCGTTGACATATATGCCCGGGCTTTTTCAACTCAAATGTTTTATTTTCTTTAAGAAAAAGATTTAAATGATTACCAAAAATGTTGATCAAAAAGTAAAATGTCTGGACTCCCAACGTCCTGCTTTGAGTTCCGTACCGAAAGGGTAATCAACGGGACCCTGTAACTAGGCCTCCGCTGTCCGTTCATCCGTCTGTCTGTCAGCGGGCTGTATCTCATGATCCGTAATAGGTAGACAGTTGAAATTTTCACAGAATGTGTATTTCTGTTGCCGCTATAACAACAAAATAAAAAATTAAAGGGGGCTCCCCTATTACGATGGTACGCAACCCTTCATGCGCGATTCAAACTCGCATTTACCCGGATTTTGTCAACCTTTTCAAATTTTTAATATGGCAACCCAAACCGACCACAAATTAATCTAGACTCCAGTCAATTACTGAGGAATTCCTAATAGCGAGTCTTTATCCATTACCAAGCTAGTGCATCGGAAAGAACTTTAAGCCGTTGGTCCCGGCTGTCATTTGTAGATCTTTGACAATTTTAGGTAGTCAGTGGCCCAAAAAGTCTGGCAACCAGTCTTACCAAGGGGTATCCACAACCCAGTACTAACTGGGTTGTGGAGGTCAGATAGGCAGTCGTTCCATGTAAAATACTGGTATTCAGCTGCATCCGGTTAGACTGGAAGCCGACCCCAACATAGTTGGGAAAAGGCTAAGCAGATGATGATTCATAACCAAATTAATAAAACTTTAACAAGAAGTCTTTTCTTAGATTTCCATTATTTCCATAATTAATTATAGCGCAAGTATCTTACGTCTTTTCGTTTACATTACTTGTTATTATTATTTTATACTTAGTTACTATTCATATCGAATTTATATTGCACAAACTACGAAGTCTATCACCAAAATATCATGAGATAATGATTTGTATGATATTAATTACCAATTTAATATGCAGTGTGTTTTATTATGAGTCAGTAATTCGACTGGGAGACCACGGATCGTGAGTTCGAGCCCTGCCTGATGCAAAATAAGAATTAATTAAGCTAGTCATAATTTTCTAAAAATCCATAATAATTATATAAAAAAATCTAATTTGTGTAATTATATATATTTTTTTAATAATATTTATGCAATATAAATTCAATTAAGCACCTGACATTTCACAGCATTTTTCGTAAAATTATACAATTTAAATAATTCCACGTAAGTGACAGCACTAGTTTAATTTAAAAATCCCCTAAAAATAAACAATTTGATATATTTTTCTATCAAATCCTAAGGGAAAAGGCTTACACTGATTAAAAAAGTGTCATGATCAATGGAAAGACCACAAACGTGATACAAAAAGAGTTCCTTATTTTCCTTTTGAAGCACGGAAGCCGTTTGTCTATCCTAGAATCGAAAATGTGGCCGTTTGCTAGGCCAAATCAGTTCAAATATCGTAATATATATATTCCAAATACAATCAGCTGTGAATATATCAAGTGTAATGTCATATTAAGTTCCTAATATCACTTGGTGTGAGTTTCATCACGCGTTGCCCAGCAATTCACTGGAAAAAAAGAAACATATTTAGTTAAAATCTTGCCCATTACCAGTATACTATAGGTAATTGTAATTTCGCAGGCTATCTTGCAATTTGCAGGTCAGTATCAGGTTGTATGTTGAACAGAATGTGATTCGCGAACGTAACATATAAAGGGTGTAAATAGACCCTTAACATATCCGAAAGGCACCTGTTCTCCCCGTCTTTGCGATCATTTTTTTGTTCTAGACCATACCTGGGAACCTTCTAGTTACGGAGATATTGGGGGTCAAAGTTTCAACGTTTTCACAAGTTTTTTTTACTTTACACATCTCCACGACCCCCGTACTATTCAATCCATCCATCAGCACAATGCTTTGAGTGCTTTCCATCGAGTCCTACCGTAAAACGTGATTTTTCACCCAAAATAAAAAGTCGATTCCCAGCAATAATTTTTGCGTAAAGTTACTTAGTTTGATGTATAGATTGCTTGGTTGACGGATATGTGAAGGGTCTGTTAACACCATGTATGTAGTTACAGAATTACAATCATTAATATCATCAATTCGGTTTGTATTGATGAATTTAATGATTAAAGTTGATAATGAAATAGTCATTCAAAGGGACATCAATCATATTTTTAACCAACTTCAAAAAAAAGGGGTTCTATGTTCGACTGTATGTATTTTTTTTTAAGTATGTACACCGATTTCTCCTTCAATTGTGGACTGATTTTCAAAATATTTTTTTTATTCGAAAGATATTTTACATAGTATATATATATCGACCAGTGGCCCACATTGGCCCTGGATCGTAGCAACTGGAAGTTATAGGCAGAGGCCTTTGCCCAGCAGTGGGATGACGATGTATCAGTATACATATAGATACTCATGAGGTGGTCCCAATGTCATCAAGTCAGAATCTGATGTTGGGATCCCAGGGAAATCGAGTTGCCCTTAACCAGTGTTCATGAATAAAGTTCATAAATGAATAAAAAAGTCACACGTCCGTCAAAGCCGAGGCCTTAACCTAAGGATCATCAGAAAACATAGTTAAGAAAAAGGCTAGGCAGATGATGATGTAATAAGAATATAACTTCATAATCAGCCTATAATGTTGCCACTGCTGGGACACAGGCCTCCTCTCTATGAGAGGGAATGGGCTATAATCCACCACGCGGGCCCAGTGCGGGTTGGTAGATGTCACATGTCTTCGAATTTAGGACATGCCGGTTTCCTCACGATGTTTTCCTTCACCGTTTTGAGAGCAGTGGTGATGAAATATATTACACAAAGTAATGCGCCTGCCGGGGTTCGAACCCACAACTTACTGCTCGTAAGTTGGGACCGCCACCACTGGGCCACCGCTGCTCTAGAATATAACTTACTTTGTTAGTTCTCGCGTGGTCATCGCTCCTGTGAGCCCCGAACGCGACCGCGATCGACTTAACTGTGCTCTTCGTTCAGCTGAAAATAAAAACAGATATTAGCATACAGGTCATAGTGTACTTACCAAGGGTGTAGGACAGTTTTTATAAGTAAATAAACGTGTAACCCACACCAATATCCGCGAAATAATGTTTTTTTTTAATAAATAGTTAAATGCGTGCATTAATATTACAGACAATTAAGTAAGTACACATATGTGATTTAGGGATAATAGGTATTAGATAGCTACTTTTAAGATTCAATAGCCATCCTTTTGAACTTCAAATGACAGTTGGTTGTGTACACGGTGTAACATAATAAACTTAAGATCTCTCGTGTAGTGTCCCGGACCATGAAACTGAACAACTTTTGTTCGACAAGATATTGACATTCGCAAAAAAAAAAATCTATAGGGAATCGACGCAATCAGCTGATCAACATATATGGTAAAACTTACAAACAGTTATGAATTTTCAAAAGTTATAAAACAAAAGTTGCTGACGTTGCTCAAAAAGCCGCTAAGCTGAAGTAGGACTGGACTGGCCAAGTCTGCCGCATGCCCAATGAGCTGTGGGCCAAAATAACCACTTTCTGGAGCCCTGACACAGCCAGAAGGCGTCGCGGCAGACCTCGCAGAAGATGGCGGGACGAACTTGATAAAACAAACGACCAGTGGCCCACATTAGCCCTGGATCGTAGCAACTGGAAGTCATGGGGAGAGGCCTATGCCCAGCAGTGGGATGACGCAGGCTAGCAGTATCAGTATCAGTATAGAACAAACTTTGTTCAGTTTTTTGCTCTGAGGCACTACACGAGAGGTCGAAAGTTTATTATGTCACACCTTGTATATTTTTTTATAGACCCACCGCTTTAATAAAGGTATCAATTTAAAAGGAATATTCTGAAGGTTCATCACGTATTGGTTCAATTAGTATCGTAATATCTACGTGGATTATTGTTATTTTAAAGCAAATAACCTGTGGGATATTGTTAGAACTTTGTGGACGCTTAATGTGCCTTTGATGGGGCAACGTGTAGGACTCATTAAAGCGGTCGGTCGTTAATCATGCATATTTTTAAATGTGCATGTAGATTGCGGTCATATTTAGAGTGGTGTCCGACTTTGTCGATGTCTTGAGGCGATCAATACCAAAGTCGACCTATCAGAATTTTACTGTAACATAACACCACGCCTGTAATCCCCAAATGATTAAGCAAAAGTGTCTCTAGTAGTACACCCTGTAAATTTTATTGCACTAAGCTAAAAAAATCTTAATTAGCATAAAACGATTTGTTTTATGAAGCACTGTTCTAAATATTTCATGGGACATGTTTTTATATGTAGAGATAATATAGTTACCATGCAGTTATCATTAAACATAAAAAATCGTGCAACTATCACTAAAAAAATGCGTGTGCAATGTTACATATACACAGCCTATGTTTTTAATACTCATTCTTTTTTAACTACGACAGCGGTATACTTGCTAGTATTAAAAAAAAACATAAAAGGCTCTATGGTGATCTAGATTATGTTCCTGCCAAGTACAGTCGCGAGCACTAATATGTAGTTTCAAAAATACACGGTGGAAGGGACACCGACGCATAAATGGCTACCACGTATTCAGTACATCATTCTGAACCCCCCCACCCCCCAAATTGTTCTAGGTTAAAAAAAAAATGAGTTGCGTATGCGGCCTTCCACGCCGTATCATTTCGCGTTGTTATGGACATCGCCTGTCTTGGTACGGACATGTGATGGAGGCGGATGTATCGTGTGCGACTAAAAGAGTGATGAATATAAATGTTGATGGATGAAGAGGAAGACCAAGGGAACGATGGAAGGAATGATGTGAAAGAAAAATGAATAAACAGCGTGACGGTTGACAGAGGTGAATGGAAAGTGTTGCGCCGACCCCAAGTATCATGGGACAAAGACAGGGAGATCATGATGATGATGATGTTTTTATGAACAAAATGATGATGTTTTTTTTTAAGTCTTGGTCTTGTATCAAATCGATTTACAGGTAGTTGTTCCGGGTCTGTCTGTTTGTATATAAAGTCTAACTATTCATACACGAAATATTTTAAGAGTAACTTCTATAAGTCGTGAAGTCGCCATAGCAACAAAAAAAAATATCTGAGTGTTTTTTTTTTACGAAATTATTATAATTATAACATTTTTGAGACTTTTTGCATAAAATCTTTACTCCCATATTCTAACAATGACACTAGATAAACACGACGTAGTAAACTAGCGTAATGGATGTTATAAAATAAGGAGCTAGTGTTTATTTTGTGGGTCAAGTAATTTTAAATTATTTATTTTTTATAAAAATATACTCAGATAAAAAAAAATCCCTTGAAATGGCTTCGTTATAGCCGTTAGATGATTCCCTGAAAATATTTCGTGTATGAATAGTTAGACTTTATATGTGAGTTTAAATGTTTATAAACGCACCCACGATACAGGAGAAATTCATAGTCTCCGCAAAGTTTAAAAAAAAAAGGAAACAATGATATTTCAAGAGACAATTGCTAGAGTGGGGCAACGTTTAAGAAAAAAAGTAACGAAACAATTGCTATTGATAAGTGGATACATATTAGTGCTTTTGCGAGACTGTACAAGCAAAACTTCAATCTATGACTTCTCTACTGCTCTGCGCACTGTTAAACGTGACATACCTTGCAATCGGTGCAGTATTGCATGTACTAGTCCCTCGCCGTCGCTTACTTCCTCTGTGATAGCGTGTGTCAACATAGTTGTGATTTAAAAACGAGTGGTTACCCTAGTAATGGGTGGTTACCCTAACACAGTGAGTGATTACCCTATTTTTGTGTGTGTCAAGTAAGTGATAACCCTTAAACGCCCTAGAGATGGTCATCAGATTGCATTGTTTTTCTAGTTTTATAGTGAGGTTAACGATAAAAAAGTGAGTTTTTACCCTAAGTATTTGTGATTTAAGTGCGGCAGTGTTAAGGGAGACCCTAGCAACTACATATCAAATAAATACTAAGTGTTTAATAATGTTTCAGGTGGATGTGAATGATACTATAATGGGTGACATGATGACATACATTTCTGAATACAAAATGAGAGAGTGATATTACCCAAAAACAGAGCGGGTGCTTACCCTGATATTATAATTTTACCCTATGCTATTAGATGCTGAATAAAAATAAAGAAATATGAATGAATTCAAGATATAAATGTGTTTTTATAATGAATATATTGTGTAAAAAAACATTATAAGAGAGAGAGAGAGGTAAAACGTGTTTCGTAATACTAATTAACTGCACACAAAGAAAGATGAACTGACTGACTCTGACGTGTGAATAATTTAATAAGCATTATCTTACCTCCAGCTACTCTGGGATTCGCTTTCTTTCTAGGTCTCTCTCGACTGAACGCAGACCCGCTTTGTAGTGCCTCCATCAAACTGAAATGAAATTATATAGTTAATATACATAGTTTTAAGAAACATTCCAACTGACAGCTGAGACTTTAATCATCTGCCTATCTTTTCCAACTATGTTGTATGGGTGACTACCCATTTTACACATAGGAATTTCCTCCGTGCCTCGGAAAGCAGCTTAAGCCGTTGGTTCCAGCTATCATTTGTAGATCTTTGATAATCGTTACAGGTAGTCAGGGGCGCGAAAATCTGACAACCAGTCGTAGCAAGGGGTATCGTATTACCCAGTACTAACTGGGTTGTGGAGATCAGACAGGCAGTCGCTTCAAGTAAAATATTGTTATTGCATCTGGTTAGACTGGAAGCCGACCCATCGCAGTTGGGAAAAGGCTAG
This sequence comes from Noctua fimbriata, assembly GCA_905163415.1. Taxonomy (NCBI): domain Eukaryota; kingdom Metazoa; phylum Arthropoda; class Insecta; order Lepidoptera; family Noctuidae; genus Noctua; species Noctua fimbriata. The sequence continues at coordinate 7,365,608 of LR990951.1, forward strand.
ACAGATGATGAATATTAGTTAGAAATTAACAGAAACAATGAGTGTACCTGTCCATGACGCCGTCCTGCGCCTGGTGTATGTCCAGCAGCTGCTTGTACCGGTGCGTGCGGTCGCGACGCTCGCGCTCGGCGGCGGCGCGCGCAGACCGCGCCCGCGCCGCACGCGCCAGCGCCTCGCGCGCTGCCGCCACCTCCGAGTGGGCGGCCTGCGGGAGGGGGGAACTTAGTTTTATGTCTTAAATCAGGAAAAGCAAGAGCTCCTTCTAATTATTGTGGTGCAGTTGGGGAGAGACCTTTGTCCAACAGTGGACTGCGACAACAGGCTGAGTTAACGAAAACGTTTTCGAAAGTATGCCGTGCCGTGACCAACTACCGCCACTAAAGAACTTGGCGAGAAGTTTTTTCATGTTTTAATCATCAAATGAAGAAAAATGAAATCATTTTGAGTGACTTTGAAAGAGGTTTTCCGATACCTGATTTTGTAACGAATTTTATTTATACCTATGTGCGAAGCAACTGTTTGAATAACACTTGACATGCATAAAGCTCTTGGACACAGTCCTGTGAGTATCAGTTGTGTGTGTGCTGTGTTCAGATGGGTTGTTCTTCAGTTTTTGTTCTTTCTTGTCCTTATTTTTACCGATCGACTTTTTCAACTTTCATGACTGTCGCTCTACAATAGAATGCAATAATTCAAAACTACTTATCATTCTTCTTCTCTGTGACGCTGAAACAACAGTGTTTATTTGTTGGCCCAAAACTTCGCCACGTCTACTGCGTCGTCGGTGGCTCCGCAGAGTTCTGCATATTTGGAGGGGAAGAATAGGAGGAGCATCATAGTTTATGACGCAGCTCCATTTCATAGATACTCTTTTAATGGTCGAAACGCCAGTTCAGAGTACAAAATTACATTAAACTTTATTTCAGGTTACAGTTTATAGTGAACAGTCTCCATCTTACTGAGCATCCACTGAGGGACGCAGCCAACCTAGCTAAGTGTTTTACAAGACTTGCGACTACGGCCTGCGACTCACGACTTGCGATTTACGACTCGCAATTTTTACCACTCACCATGAAAGAGTCCTTGAAGGTCTTGATATCCGAGAAGAACTCCTCGAGCGTGTACTTGTGCGCGTCGAACACGTAGTACTCTGCCAGTTCCGAGTACAGGGCTTCCATCTTACGGAACATTGAGTGGAGGAGGTCGCTTTGCTCACGCGCTTCTATTGCGAACGACTGTGTGGCGAGTTAAGGGTGGAACTTGTTGATTTTGTAACTTAGATACAGAGTGTAAGGGACAGCCCTCCACAAACTGATGGGGTGAATTCAGTATATCATACTAAGATGACCGGTACAAGAAATTATTTCAGGAATGTTATGGAAATCTAATTTTGATTTGTTTTATTTCCTCATACGCAATGTATCGTTACCGTGGTAAAACGCACGTAGCGAACGGCAAGCGCGACGACGAGTTCGATGAACTCTGTAGCTAGAAGTAAATAGGAAGTTAACAGCTGATTTCATTCGTCGTTCGTTAGATTATTTCAACATCCATTGTTGGCTTTTTTATTTTAGCCGTATTATTTACATAAATGGAGTGCTGCGTACAGGGAATGTAATTTTAAATACCATTTAAAAAAAAAAGGTATAATTTTAACGTTCTTGAAGCTGTATTTGGTGTTTTAACGACTTTCACGACTACCGTCTCAAAATTAACTATTTGTACTCCTAACAGTGATTTTTGCGAATGGAAGACGGTTTTTAATTTTATGTTTCCACATTGTAAAAGGATACACTCATAGATTCATGGAACAGATCATCCGGACACTGCTGCACCCTCGAGTTCATCAGATCCGTCTCCAACGCTTTGATGTCATTCTCCATCTTCTTCAACGCTTTCTGTAGGTTCTCCATTGATACGCGGGCCGCTCTGTGGAGAAGAATGACGGTTAGATTGACTTGTCAAAGTTGAGAGGAGGCTAGTGTGCCACCAGTGGGTACATTATAGGCTGATTATACGGAGTGTAAACGGACCCTTCACGAAGCCGTCAACCAAGCATTCTGTACATCAAACTAAGTAACTTTACGCAAAAATATTGCTGGAAAAGATATTTTTTTTGGCGCAATATCACGTTTTACGGTAGGACTCAAAACATTGTGCTGATGGATGCATTGAATAGTACGGGGGCCGTGGAGGTATTTAAAGTAAAGTTATAAACTTATAACACTAAAAACTAGTATTTAAAAAAAAACTTGTGAAAAAATTTGAACTTTGACCCCCAATATCTCCATAACTAGAAGGTTCCCAGCCTCCGTAGCATAACCACCGTAGACAAGGATTTCTTTGACGGAAGAATCAACAAGATGACAGATACTGCAAAGAAATCTGTCATTGTGTCGACACAATCTGTCATTTTGTCGATTCTTCCGTCAAAGAAATCCTTGTCTACGGTGGTCATGCTACGGGGATAGGTATGGTCTGGACCAAACAAAAAACGCAATGACGGGAAGAACAAGTGCCTTTCGGCTTCGTTAAGGGTAGTTGTGCACCCATTATTTATGCTAAGGAATATATTACTAACCTGTCTATATGAGGCATTTCTTCCGCAAACGTCAATACTTCGGGGAACTTACTCTCTATTATTTCTACTAGATAATGTAATAATGTCTGTTTATTTTCAAGGTCTTTCGTCGCTGTTAACTGTGGACAATTTAAGATAATAAATTAGTGTCGTACCATCAGAAGGAGTGATGAAATATGGGCATCACTATACACTCCTGCATAACTCTTCGAGAATACAAGTCATCATCATCATTCTCCTTCCCTTATCCCAATTTATTTGGGGTCGGCGCAGCATGTCTTCTCCTTCCATACTTCTCTATTACTCGTCATCTCATCAGACACCTCCTTTCTTGCCATATCATCTTTCACACAGTCCATCCATCGTTTCTTCGGCCTTCCTTTACTCTTATAGGCTATTGAGTATGAATGTGGATGGGTTTCACATTCATACTCAAAACTTTCCTCACGACATTTTCCTCATTCCTCCGCACCACATGCCCATACCAAGACAACCAATTACCACACAACTTTTCAGTCACCGGCGCCACTTTCAGACTTCCTCTTCGAGTATACAAGTATGGTCTTATATTATGTTATACTCAGATGAAAGTTTCATTGGGCTTTTGGGCAGCCCGGAGTCTGGATTTGTGCTCGTTTGATGACAATAGGCTAACATTACAACGGCTTTTTTTTAAATTTGGCATTAATATTCATCTTCATTTGTATTATTATTATAGATCTCTACGTTATAGTTTGTAAATAATGTACATTCTGGATTCAAATAATTTTTTTTTTTATCTTTCTGCACTAATCCCATATTGCTTACGGTAGGCGCATCATTTTTTTTTCTTCCATTCTCTCCTTTCAGCCGTCACACTATCATTTACTCATTTTCTTTCATTTCATTTCTCACACAATCCATCCATCTTTTCTATAGCCTTAAAATTAAACAAAGAAAAAAACATACCTTAGTTAGGAAGCTAATTTCAAATCCATAGGCGCCAGCATTATTTGAGCCAGAGTTCATGTAGTTTCCTAATAACAGTAGGAGCTCAAGTATTTTGGCGAATTTCTCGCTTGATTTCACTTCTTCGCAGGCCGCTGTGCCGGACACAATGTCCTGAGAACAAATATTTGATATTAATCATTTATGAAGTTATAGTTTGTTTTTTAATCTCTGAGACTAAACTGATTACATGGGTTGCCAGTTATTTGCAATTCTTAAATAGTGATGTGCCTCTACCGTAAATTCTCTACCGTAAATTGCCGTTAATAAAATCAAGTAGTATCGTTTTTTTATAGAAGTTATCCTGAATAAAAGGTGTAGGTTTTTATTCATCATCATCATTTCAGCCGAAAGACGTCCACTGCTGGACATAGGCCTCCCCCAAGTGTCGCCACATTGACCGGTCCCGTGCGACTCGCATCCAGCGGATCCCTGCAACCTTCACCAGGTCATCGGTCCACCTAGTGGGAGGCCTTCCAACGCAGCGTCTTCCGGTTCGCGGTCGCCACTCCAGAACTTTTCGGCCCCATCGGCCATCCGTTCTGCGAGCAATGTGCCCTGCCCACTGCCACTTCAGTTTGGCTATTCTTAGGTTTTTATTATTTATTATTTAAATCAATTCGTATTCAAAATCACACACAAACTGCCGTATTATCATAATTATTTTTAAAATTGTAATTGTTTGTATGGTGTCAAGTTCCAATAATTGCCGTATTTTTTTTAAAGTTCTGTCGTTTTGTAAGAGAAAAGGGTTTATATATCCGTTTTATCGTGTACGGGAGCAACACTGATAGCATGTAATTTTTTTTCTAATCGTCTCATAAATATAAAAAGTTACGATTCAACAAACCAGTATCGTAGGTACAACACTACACAAAAGAGCTGACAACATTATTTGTAAGTTTGACATTTGCATGTGTCAATTTAGTCTCAGGGATTAAAAAACAGACTATACTGGCCACAACCAAACAAGTAGCCACACTTTGGCCAATACAAAAAGAAAAAAAAATAAGCTTGTGTGTACAAAAGATCAATGATACCGGTGGGCCACTGTTTAAGTTAGACAAAGTCAATGGTGTGCCACGATGGGCACACTGTGTTAGTGTCACATGTTTGGCAGACCATGATGGGCAACGATGGGCCACTGTGTAATGCCGATTAAGGTCATGAAGACAGTGGCCGACGCGTTAAGTATCTATACAGGGTAACAGAAAGGGAGTAGTCATATGAAAGGATATGCTACAGACCATCAAACTGAACAACTTGCTACTTGGGTCCAATATCGTAAATGCGAAAAAATATCAGCTGTCCCATCCGTTTGGGTCGAGTAGGTATTGAAATTTTGTATGGGACAGCTGATAATTATTTGTATGCCTTTGTAAGGCAGCACATAGTGAGACAAAACTTTTTTTTTTTTTATAACACCTTGTAACTACTTACTTTTACCTATGTGTCACAAATAAACATATTTGAATTTGATATTTTTTTCGCATTTACGATATTTTAGCCAGGGAGAAAGTCGTCCAGTTTGATGGTCTGCAGCATATCCTTTCATATGACTATACCCTTTCTGTTACATCCTGTATAGCATAGTCCAATACACACAGGTTTAAGTTCAGATATAATTTCGGGGTAATGCTCTCTAAAAGCAAATACTACTAATTTCTTGATATCAGCCACTGTGGCTGCCAACTGCTCTGCCTCCGTTTATTCTTCGCTGTTCACTTTGAGGTCGCCAATGTTTTAGCCGAAACGACCTACCTACTACTACTATCTACCTACAATGACAGCAAAAACTTTGATGGGCCATGAGGGCCCACTGTAAAGTGTGACACGGGCCATGATCAGTCACGATGGGACTTTAAGGGCCACTGTGTAGATTTGCATGGGCCACGATAGGTCACGGTGGACCATGATGGGGTCACGGTGGGCCATGATGGGTCATGGTGTCCCATGATGAGTCACGGTGGGCCATGACGATCCACTTTGAAAGTTTGATAAGTGCTTGGGCTACTCACAGGTTTAACTTCAGAAATAATCTCGGCGTAGTGCTCTCTGAAGGCTAAACTCCTCAATCTTGGCACTAATCTCTTGACATCAGCCACTGTGGCTGCAAATTGTTCCGCTTCTGTTAATTCTTCGCTGTTCACTTTTAGATCTGCTAGTTTCTTTAGCTGGTCCGCTGGTGGTAGGTACTGGAACAAAATGCAAGCAGAATTTAGAGAAAATTATTAAGATCATCGTGTTAATGTGACATGGACTATGATGGCCAAGGGTCACGGTGGACTACGAGAGGTCACGGTGGGCCATGATGGGTCACTGTGGGTCATGATCGGTTACGGTGTGCAATGTTGGGTCAATGTGTGCCATGATCGGTCACGTTGGGCCACAATCGGTCACGGTGGGCCATGATCGGTCACGGTGGGCCATGTTGGGTCACCGCATATAACAACTTCCCCGACTCACCTGTATCAGCAGATCCAGTACATTGGCTGTCAGCACGGTCGTGTCGCACCGCAACACACAAGTCCTGATGTGCTCATACGACATATGTTTGAGGGAGCCTCCCAGTAGGATGGACAGGTTCTGCGCTGCCTTGCTGTCTAGCACCTTCAGGTCTTTCACTTTCTTGAGAGTATGGACCCTGGAATTAAGTCTTGGTTTTATGGATGTTAGTTTTTAGGTGATGAAGTTGTAAGTGTGAATTCATGAAATTTCTTTGATCTGTTGTTATTTGTGGGTGTTATTAAATGTAAGATGACTTAAAACACGTTGGCAAGGGCGATTTTTACCACAATAGTATTTTAACCACGCACTGGATTTTCAACGCTCAACTGTGTACCGAAAGTTATAAATCCAACGTGTGGTAAAATAATCGCCGTTGCGGACGTGCGTCTTGGGAGTTAGGTATTATGATAAGAAGATTACAATTATTTCTGCTTTTTATACAGGGTGTAACATTATAAAAGCAATACCTCTTAACTGCTTGGCTGCCTGTCCACTGGAGCGGAGAAAAGAAGAGTCTCTTTTCCGTTCTAGAGGGCAGGCAGCCTTAGGTGGTGACATTCAGACCATCAAACTGGAGCATCGTACTAAGGAAGATGGGTGAAAAAAAAATGGATATACTATTTTCGTCAGCCGATGCGATATTTTGTGTATTTTGTCCATTTTTATTTTGTTTTGTTTATTTTATTTATCCATTTTCATTCTGTTACACCTTGTATAACCAGACATTTCTACAGTAAGTGTACAGTGCTGTACACTTACTGTTGTTGGTTTATCCGAAATAAAAAAGTGTTATGAACCAGTCATAAAACTTTTTTTTCGGTGAGGTACTTACTAATGAAGTCAAAGAATCGGGATCTACTATGTGACTGATCTTAATAAAGAAATCTTAAGAAAACTTACTTATCAACAGCATCTTCGTTCTTCTTTGCAACTGGTTTACTTGAAAACTTGAGTGCTAAACCACTTAAGATATCCGGGGACGCTAACTTGTCTTCTTGGACCTGTAAGTAAAATGTTATTTTTAGATGGAGCACATTTTTCACACTAGTTTTGTAACACCTTGTATACTCCACATGAGCTATGACAAAAGTTTTTTTTTGTTGGCCTATTTGTGTAAAGGCCTGCCTTTTCTCCTTCCAAACCTCTCTTTCCTGTGTAATATCTGGCCATGTGTGCCCCGCAAACAAGATCAGATCGTCACACCACCTTCAACAAAAGTATACAAGGTGTAAACGGACCCTTCACGAAGCCGTCAACCAAGTATTCTGTACATTAAATGTAGTAACTCGACGCAAAAATTATTGCTGGGAAACGACTTCTTTTTGGGGTAAAAAATCACGTATGTAGGACTCAAAGTAACGCACTCAAAACATTGTGCTGATGGATGCATTAAACAGTTAACGGGACATAGAACTATCAGATTAAAGTTATAACATTACAAACTTGTGTTTAAAAAAAACTTGGCTGGAACTTTGACCTCCAATACCTCCATAACCAGAAGGTTCCCAGGTATGGTCCAGAACCAAAAAAATATCGCAATGACGGGGACAACAAGTGATTTTCGGCTTCGTCAAGGGTCTTTTTACACCCTGTATAGCTACAATAATATCAGTTTTTTTTTTTAATCGGGACAAGCTCGCCACACTATTCCCAAACCACTGCAAGTCCTGAAAGCCACAATCAACAGTAGCGACCACCAGAAAACCGCCAGACACAATGAAGCTCGTCGAAGTCCCAGAGAAACAATTTAACTGTCCCGGTGGCCTATCATGATGTCTTCAAGCATGAGTAATTCCAGTGTGGGAAAGAGATGGCGCTAGACGACCTGTATAGCTCTGTCTCTTTCCCACGCTGGAATAGAGATGTTTCCTGAGTAAAAAAAAATGATTCTATTTAGTCCGTCAGTTAGATTATCGAAAAATATTGGATACGTATTTTTTGTTTTATCAATACAGGAAAAAATATTTTTTGGAAATAATTGACTGACGGACTAATTAGATTTTTTTGGTCATCTACCCTATTATTAAAGATATCATAGTAACCCCCCTTTTTTATATTATTTTTAGGATGGGAAATCATCAAATGACCCCCCCCCCCCGCCCTGGGCGGAGCGGAAGGGAGTGTCAGACTTGTACTGACTAAAACCCATCCATGTTCCTTCTTTGCCCTTTGTGTTCCAGGGCCACGGTATCTCTTTCGAACAGTCCCGCAGCCCTGGCAGGCATCGGCCCTTGCGGATAGTAACCCCCCTGGATCCCTCAACGAAATTAATCAGAAAAGAATAGCGGAGTAGGAAAAAAATTGCATCAGTATCTTACGTTCACCCAGAACGCCTTCTCGGACATTTTCGCCGGTACGATGGTCTTCCAGTTGGCACGCTTGAGAGGTCCCTCCAACTCCCACTTCTTCTTGGGCTTCAGGCCGTAAGGTAGGACGTCGGGAACGGGCTAGAAAATAATATGAACGGGGTTAAAGCAAGTTCAGTTTTAAGGTTTTGGTTTTTATTATTTTTAGCCTTAGCTTAATGTAAAATAATGAGCCTATAACGTTCCCATTGCTGGGTCTGCTCTCGACCTATCTTTCCATATTATGCTCACATTTAGAAGCAACAATAGTGTACATGTGTGTAGTGTGTGATTGTGTGTTTGTGTGTGTGTGTGTCAGTTATTTGTGTATTGTGTGTGTATGTTTGTGTGTGTGTCAGGTATTTGTGTAATATCTTAATTGATTCTAAAGGAGTGTCCACGAAGTGTCTTGCCTATTCTTCTACATGTGCTCTACGCTTTGGAATGGGCAACTACAGCCCACAGTTATTATGTCTGTGGCTGAATTGTAGGTAGCTTATTTTTAACCGACGAAAAAAAAGGAGGAAGTTCTTAACCCGACTTGTATTTATTTTTAACTATTACTAAACTGCTTGTCACGTTTGAAATAAATTCTTCCGAGTTTTGTAATGATTCAACTCACCATCCTAGGCATCATAAATCCTCCAGGCGGCGGCGGCGGCCGTGGGCCCCCCATCATAGGCGGCGGGGGCGGTGGGCCCCCACCCATGCCCGGCATGGGGGGCGGCGGGGGGCCGCGCGGCCCGCCCGGCATCGGGGGCGGTGGGGGCGGCGGGGGACCTCCACCTGCTGAGGAGGGAAAGAAGGATGAGTAACTGTGGAATCATGAAGCCTTCAAACGCTTTCACTTAGTGTTACTACAAAAAGAACGAAAATATACCCGAGCAATTTACTAGCTGGTGGTCTACCATGACGTCCAAGAGCAATTCTAGTGTGGGAAAGAGATGGCGCTAGACGACCTGTATAGCTCTACCTCTTTCTCACACTGGAATACTCTTGCTTTAAGATGTCATAGTAACACCCCTGCATTGAAAATAGTACCTTTACTACCACTGTTTAAAGGCGTGCGACCGAGTAGCGGGCAGGCGCGAAGCGATGTGTTTGATGTCCGCGTCCATATTCGTTCAATTTTCTACTTTAAAGAATGTGAATACGGTACTATTTTCAAAGCAGCCAGTAATTTGCAGATGAATCAAAATTTAACGTGATACTTTTACTCGAAATGAACGTTCACACGTTTCATTTCAAGTAAAAGATGCCTTTATGAAAGATGAATTTATCAATTGTACGTAATTTTTTTTTGACGTCTTGTATGTATCAAAATGTACAATTGATAAATTCAAAAATTAATGGATTCACAACACTTCACTAGATTAAAGCGTTTGTTTTTAGATTGAATCATGATTAACGTTTAAGTTATATTTTTTACAAATAGATACTACATAGTTACATAAAAGTGAAACACAATCTACAACAAACACCAATGTTAAAAATACCCACAATACAACACAATTCAAGTCAACATCAAACAATCACTAACTAATAGTACCAAGTCCAATACGCTAGACTAGTCAACTGTCAGACTTATAAAAACTGGCTTTTGCTACCCTCAAGGGGGAAGCGCAATGGTCAGCTCGCGAAATTCAAATTTTCGTACCCCTTTTTAAATTTGCCGGCCAGTGTCAGGTTGTATGATGATTAAAATATGATTCGCCACCGCCACACGTATGTATTTATAGTATTATTATCTTTTATTCATTTAATATACTTATTTTTTATTAATTTAATAAATATCTTAAAAAAACCATAAAAAAACATTTAAAAATATAAAAAATAGTGGTCCGTCGGTATCGGGAGCAGGGTCCAAGCTACCGGTCGTTAGGGCTCCAGAGACAGGAACCTCCTCACAATACAAGCCGTATCGAGGAGTCCTTCCTTCTGAATCAGGCCCTTGATCCAACCGCCTAAGGAGAGCCTCGAAAGATGATCGTCGAGGCTCTTGGCTATAAGGCCATTGGCCGTCACGACGATCGGCACAATGATAGCCGAGTTCACAGTATTATAATCATTAAAATCATCAATACAACCCTCTCTGTTCATATAATCCCATTAAATAACTTTTTCATGAAATATTCACACACTGACCTGCTAATTGCAAAAAACGTAAGATAATTTGAATTTCGGGGGCCACTGTAGGGCTTCCCCCTTAACGTTACTATATTTGTACCAGTTAAACTACTCGACTATTAAACTATTTAAAAAGTAAACATACGAAATGTCATCCTATTAGCGTTCACCGTAGAATTGACATGTTTCCGATATTTATTCACATAGTTTCCTAGAGATATACAAAGATGTTATTTCGGTTATCGCTCTCTAACACCACTTCGACTCAAAGTAAAGCATTGAAATATGAGCTTTATATCGTGGTGGGTAGTGACATTATCTGGTGTGTGACTTCTTCTTCGACGTGTCATTGATTTTCATTATTATTTGAGTCGGTCGAAGGGACACCGACGCACAAACGCTTACGACCTATTCAGTACATCATTCTGAACCCCCACATAAAAAAATTTCAGTTATGGTAAGAGAAGTGTCCATCACCCCACGACTACTTAAAGCCCCAAGAACACCTGGCTCCCGGCAGTGAACTACAGTGGCCTATTTGGAAAGCTCTGAATCGATTGCGTACCCAAGTAGGCCGCTACAAACATAATCTGGCAAAATGGGGTATTATTGGTTCCACCAACACCGAGTGCGAGTGCGGCGCTCCGGATCAAACTAAGCACCACCTGCGTGTCCCAGGTAGCCGTTTACCTGCACTCTTGACGACCTGAATAGCGCCTCTGCCGCAGCAATAAACGTGGCCACCTACTGGGCCCAAACCGTGTAATATGGAAGGAACATAGATACGATGATGGGAGGAGCCACCTGACGAAGTTGACCAAATCTAGGGGGGATATCATCGTTTCGAAGCCCGAGATTCTTTCCGAAGTCGAAAACTTCCACGGCCAGTTGTATGCATCGCATGCATCTCGACCTGATCCCGAAAATGAGGATTCCAGAGCCACCTTAACCCGCCATTTCACAGAATACCTGCCATAAGTCAGCCAAGACGAAATCGAGGCGGCTCTTAGACAGCTTCGCCGCTTTCGGCAGCTTTCGGCCGCTGTGTCTTGGCATTAGTGGACTATGAGAAGGCTTTTGACTCTGTCGAGACCTGGTCAGTTCTGTAGCAGCGATGCCAAGTGGACTGGCGATATATCCAAATGTTGAGAAATCTTTATGAGAACGCCGAATGACCGTCCAAAGTCAAAACCAGCAAACGGAGCATATCCCATTGCGTCGGGGGTGAGGCAAGGGGACATTATTTCCCCGAAATTGTTTACCAACGTACTGGAGGATGTGTTTAAGACGCTAAAATGGGAAGGACGTGGCATAAACGTGCGTCCTGCCTTATGAGATACGGAGCCGAAACGTGGACACTCACAGTACGGCTGGTCCATAAATTTAAAGTCGCTCAGCGAGCTATGCTTGGAGTCTCTCTGAGGGATCGCATCCGGAACGATGTGATCCGACAGAGAACCAGAGTTGTCGACATAGCTCACAGAATAAGTAAGCTGAAGTGGCAATGGGCCGGTCATATTAGCCGCAGAACTGATGACCGTTGGGGTAGATGTGTTCTTGAGTGGAGACCGCGAACCGGCAAACGAAAGGTGGGACGCCCTCAGGCTCGATGGAGTGACGATCTTCGCAGGGTGGCTGGTAGCAACTGGATGAGAGTTGCTGAATGATGGATCGATACGACAAGAAGAAGATCGGTAATTCTTTTTTAAATTCTTTCCTACAAAATTGCAATAGCTACACGCTCAAAATGTATGAAACGGCAGATTTCTTTTTTAAATCACCGTTGTAAAATGTCTAGATGTTATGGCTTCTGAATGATGTACTGGGTACGTGGTAACCATTTGTGCATCGGTGTCTCTTCCACCGTGTGTCTGGAAATCCCGGAATATAACAGGGAATAAAACACCTACTAAAGCAGATCACGCAAGAAACGAACAATTGAGAGCAAAAACCAAGCTACCGGACATCTTGACCAGAATTGACCAACAAAAATGGAGATGGACTGGCCACATGATGAGAGCAAATTCAGAGAAATGGAGTAAAGTAATGACCGACTGGTATCCAAGGGACAGTAAGCGCAGCAAGGGGAAACGGAAAAGAAGATGGGAAGATGAGCTTAGGCAAACAGCGGGCCCCAATTGGAGGAGAGTGGCTCGTGACAGAAAACAGTGGAAGGAGCTAGAGGAGGCCTTTGCCAAAAGGCACACTGAATTGAGGGACATATTATAGCAACAGATAGAGAAACAGAAACAATTCAGAACAAAAGGGCAATTTATATTTATAATATATGTTACACGACATTCTAACTACGTGTTACCATGACAACGTCATACCTGGTGGCTTGGGGCGGGGTGGAAGGGCGATAGTGCCTCCTAGAATCACAACCCAACGTACATAGTGAAATTCTTAGAAAACCGAAAACTATGGCTCTATGGCTGAGATTTATAAAGCAAGCTCTGACAAAACTCAAGCTAATTGCAATTGAATTTAAAAAAAAATTAACCTTATCTGCATTTTGTTAATGTTCATATTCGTATAATACGCTTGGTGACAGTCGCTTGTAGCAATGTGTATAAAGGGTGTAAATAGACCCTTAACATAACCGAAAGGCACTTGTTCTCCCCGTCTTTGCGAACATTTTTTTTGTTTTAGACCATACTTGGGAACCTTCTAGTTACGGAGATATTGGCGGTCAAAGTTCCAACTTTTTCACATGTTTTTTTTAAATACATGTTTTTAATGTAAGATTTTTACTTTACACACCTCCACGACCTCCGTACTGAATAATCCACCCATCCGCACAATGCTTGAGTGCTTTCCATCGAGTCCTACTGTAAAACGTGATTTTTCAACCCAAAAAAAAAGTCGATACCCAGCAATAATTTTTGCGTAAAGTTACTTAGTTTGATGTACAGAATGCTTGGTTGACGGCTATGTGAAAGGTCTGTTTACACCCTGTATAATCGTTCGCTCTATAGATCTTTTGTTCTTCCTTTCTACATATTAATGTATACATTTTATATAACCTACCCAACGTATATCTATTTCCGCCCAACACCCACAAAAAAGCTTTACAAACCAGCTCCAATGGTACAAGGATCTTGTGGCCCTTGGAAGACATTTTCAGGAAGGCTCTGTTGTTAAGGAGCAGCGCCAGGGTAGCGCGCAAAATTCAAATTTTCTTACATTTCGTTTAGTTCATTTAGGACCGGTTTTTCAATTGCCAGTTATTCTATCCGACGAATAAGTTTGTCATTTTGACAGTTTTCGTATAGACATTCTGTTAAAATGTAAAAGTTATACAACATTATTTTTAGTATATGCGAAACCTGAATATAGTTTGTTCAGAATAATTAACTGAATCGATTCCAATATTTTATAACCTTGTTATATTTTTTCCTAAAAATATTTAAAAAAGTTAAAAGTTGGATACCGAGCGACTTTGAGTACCTATCGCAATAATTTAGGTACCTACTGCCAAATTATTATTATCAATGAGCTCAAAAGGACGCTGGAGGCGCGCGCTGCGTGGTGACCACGTTTTTTTGCGGACAACTAGGTAACAGAACAAACTTATAACTTTGTGATTTTTCATGTTACAGTTTTGAAATTTTGTACATAGATTCTTTACATAAAAATACTAGACACGTGTATCAGGTTTCGCATATACTAAAACTAATGTTGTATAACGATTGAAAAATCGGTCCTAAATCCCATTGAATGACTTTTTCATGAAATAGTCATTCAAATGGATTAAATGAACTTTGAGAGTGGTATTGCTGATTTTAATGATTAAATTATTATTCTGTAACTACATACGTGTTACGCTCGCAAATCATATTTAATTCAACATACTGACATTGACCTGCAAATTGCAAAAAAACCTAAGAAAATTTGAATTTCACGGGATACCCCGCTTCCATCTTAAATGGTCTGTACCACACCCTCAAATAACACCACACGTTTCTTACACATGCTGTGGAGCCGACCCACTCTGCCGTCATAATGAAAAAAGGCACAACTAACATTTTATAAATATGGAGAAAATCGACTTTAAAGTTTTTATTGGTTTTCTTTATGTTATGTTGTAAGTGTGCCTTTTCAAAGTAGTTTTTAGTAAAAATCTGTATGAAGTAATAGTCACATCTACGTATTTGTGCCTTTTCAATATAATCGTAAATAAATGTGCCTTTTCATTCTATAAAACATGAATATTAGTCTCATTTGTGCCTTTTGAGCCTACTGTATCTCCGAATTTCTTGAAGATAAAATTCTATAAAAAATTGAGTAGATGTGCCTTTTTTTTCTGATTCTAAATATGTATATAACTCAATTTTGACAAAAATGTTAGTTGTGCCCTTTTTTCTTACGACGGCAGCACTGTATAACATATTCTCCCAACACCCACAAACAAACACAACTCTACGTACTAACTACGCACATACCTGAAGGCATGGGGGGCGGTGAGGGGGTTGCTAAGCCATCTAGAAACACAACCACCCTGTGTTATTGTGTGTAACATGCGAGTCATTGGCATGCTTTGAAAACTATTAAAAAAATTGTTGGCGAAACTTCACAAATTTGAAGATGGTGATGCAAAAAAAAAATTGTTGGCGAAACTTAACAAACATGAAGATGGCGATGCAGAAAAGAATTATGTAACGTAAAACCACGCCTGTCATCCCCGAAGGGTAGGCTGAGTACATCCACATTTCGCCGGTTATGTTTAAGTCCCATGTAATAGGCGGCGAGCTTATTGCCATCAACCGGTCATAAATCCAGACTCCGTGGCTGCTACTGAAATTCCTGATGGAAAAACCCAATAACACTTTGCCCGATCCGGGAATCGAACCCAGGATCTCATGCGCGGCAGTCGCGCTAGCGACCACTAGACTAACGAGGTAGAAAAAAATAATTGTTTATATAAAATCATACTTTACACGCACTACCAGTGTCTTCCGAGATTGGTAGGTTTACTGATTGCTACCAAATACCACATTTATAAAGTTTCGCCAACTAATTAAATTCGTCCTTATAATAATATGCTTTAAGTTGAAAATTAATAAAAATATTAAGCTGCATGCGAATTGCCGCTAAATCCATACATTTCGTATTTAACTTAGACCCAGTCGCAAAACATACAATTTGTTGTACTTTCTTTATTTTCTACATAAATACTACCATGATATCCAGTAACCTCGATACATATACAGGGTGTAAGGGACAGACCTCTGCATACTGACAGGGTGCATTCAGCTCCTTATTGTGAATCATATTCCACCGGAATTTTTCTACGGAAAATGTTCACTTTTTTATCGTTTTTTCCTATATTTCAATGTAAAATTTATTCTCTGTACGCAGCACTCGCACTCCATGTATGTAAATAATACGGCTAAAATCGAAAAACCAACAATGGATATTGAAATACTCTTACGAACGACGCGTGAAATCAGCTGTTCGCTTCCTGCCTAGCTACAGAGTTCATCAAACTCGTCGTCGCGCTTGCCGTTCGCTACGTGCGTTTTGCCACGGTAACGATACATTGCGTATGAGGAGATAAAACAAATCAAATTTATTGGATTCCCATAACATTCCTGAAATAATTTCTTATTCCGGTCATCTTAGTATGACATACTGAATTGACCCCATCAGTTTGTGGAGGGCTGTTCCTTAGATCATGATTAATTCTACTACTACTGGCTACTGGTATAATGTAGTAAGACAGAGACAAACAAACCTTGCATCGGCGGCGAGGGCGGGGGCTGCGGCGCGAACCCTATGAACCACACCAGAGAGAGACAGGTATAGTGACATGCGTGTGCGAGAGAGAGAGGGCATTCGTGGTTGAAAGTGAAGAGTTATGGGCAACGTCTGTGTTGAGGTAACTATTGGTTTCTTTATGTTACAAAGAAGGATCGTTGCAGGTGGCGTTCTGTAGTATCTGTCTACCCCCTATGGGGAAAAAGTCGTGAGTTTATGCCCACGGCTTGGCCCGTTTGGAGTTCGGGAATTGCCCACGGGATCGCACTTCCTGGATAAAAAGGTAGCCCATGTGCTATTTCAGACTTTCGAACCACTGACTACCTGTAACGACTGTCAAAAATCTACAAATGACAGCCGGGACCAACGGCTTAACGTGCTTTCCGAGGCACGGAAGAAACTCGCTATGTAATGGGTGGTCACCCATCCACGGACCAACCTAGGCAAGCGCGGATTAACATAAACATTGACCCGAGCGGCTGTTTTAATTTCGCCACGAGCTCCTTGGTAGACGAGACATGTCTTCAAATATTCGTTGCAGTACATGCTGCAACTCACGATATTTTCCTTCACAGTTTTGAGAGCAGTGGTGATGTAATTGATTACAAAAACCTCGAAAGACTTTGCCCATAACTGAATTCAAATTTAAAAAATGAATTTGGAAAAATAGAAAAAAATGAGTACCTATATTCATGAACGTTACTTTTTACCAGTAAAACGTGAAAGGTATAGTGACACTTTTTTTTGCGGATGGGAAGTCATCAATGACCCCCCCCCCCCCCCCGTCCGCTCTGGGCGGAGCGGAAGAGAGTGTCAGAGTTGTATTGACTAAAACCCATCCATGTTCCTTCTTTGCCCTTTGTGTTCCAGGGCCGCGGTATCTCTTTCGAACAGTCTCTTGTGAACTGTGTCTCACGGGACAGTTGTAACTATAGTTACACTTCAACCAACTTATCTGTGCAGGTGTGAAAACACAGAACTAAAATAAATGTACCAAGTTTGACATATCGATGCATTTTAGCTTGACAAGCAGCGCCACCTTGAACTGCACACTTAAAGTGGTCATACTATAAACAGATTTTGATCATTAACTTCTGGTAGCGTTTATGAATAAACCCTATAATCGTGAAATAAATGAGTAGTTTTAAAACAGTAGCAGTAGCACTCACCTCCGGGCATGGGGGGCGGGGGGGGCGGCGCGGGCCCGCCGGGGCTGCCTATCGCCTGCGGGTACAAAATACACATTGATAAACCATTCACAATCATTAAAGTTCATGAAATGGCTCGCATGGGGCAGTATACACGGCGAAACTATACATGTGTAGCAGTAGACTTATAAGTAAAAAGTAGATGGACAAACTTTTAGAAATCATTCAAACCAACAAAATAAGGAAAATGACAAAATAAAAAAAATAAGAAAAACGCATTAGATACTTACAAGAAAAAAAATAGCTAACGAAGATACACTAAAAATGTTGGTTACCCAATGATTTTAGGTCAAATTAAAATCACTTTAATCAGTGTTTTTTTTTGTTTTGATATCTTTGGTTAGACGTACTGAACGCTGTGTTAAAATTTGTCCATCTATTTTAACGAGACCTTATATTAATAAAGAAAATTTAAGTCTCTCTTTGTAGTATCAAAATACCAGTTTTTTTTACTGAATGCGTACAAGAATGAATGAAAATATATACGGCACTTATAACAAAAACACATTTTTCAATTTTTGTCTGTCTGTTATCTGTCGGCTAAACTCCGAAACGGCGGGACCGATTTTGACGGGACTTTTACTGGCAGATAGCTGATGTTATAAGGACTTTTATTTTAGAAAAAGGATAAGAGCTTCGTGAAAAAAAAAACAAATGAAATTTTTAACAAAATCCGATTCAAATATGGAAGTATCTAATATTTTTAATAATTTCACGCGATCGAAGGTCGCGGGCAACAGCTAGTAGTCTAAAATAGTTCTTCTTACCTTGGCAATAGCAGCGATATTCCCGTGCGTGACTCCACCCGGCCCCGTGGCTGCGGCAGAGTTCTTCAGCCGCTCCTCTAGACTGGCCGCTCTTGCTTCAGCTTCCTGTCTCGCTGAGATGGCGGCTTCTAGTTTCGTTCTTAACTCTTCTACTTTTTTTTCTTCTTCGGCGCGTGATTTTTCTGTAATTTTTATAAGGTTTTAGTTGTAGAAGCGATATGAAGCGCGACATCGAGAAAAGTGGAAGGAATGGGGGGAGGCCTTTGCCCAGGATTAGGACAAATCAGGTTAAAAAAAAAAGTAGTAGAAGATTTTTAGACCAATATTCTGGTTCTTAGTTAAACGATATTTAGCAAAGATGCTATGATGCAAGAATTATTACTATTAGTAAAACTATAAAATTCATGATTTGAATTACGTTTATCGGAGCTGGCAACAAATCTGTTAGTTTTGAGGTGAAATTCTATTTCAAAGCGTACGTTTTTAATCGCCTAGCCATCAAAGCGTAAAATAATTGAGCAAAATTGATAATGCACCAAAACACAACAGAAATAGAGTTAAAAATGAGATAACTGTCTATGGCTCGCATTTGACATCTTCCCAGTCGCACTGCCTCCCCCTAACAGGGAGGAGGCATGTGTCCCCACAGTGGGAGCGTTATAAGCTGATTATGAGTTAAGTTGGTTTGAATATGCTATTGTCAACACTATTTCAGTAGAAACAACGTTCATTTTCAAGTGATCAATGAAACATTTTCTTTTGCAACCTTTCTTCAGCATGTATGAGTGACCACCATCATCCATGAGACCATCGAAATCGCAAAAAAAAAATATTGAGATGTCCAATACAAAACTTTAATAACTATTCGATTAAATGTATGGGACAGTGGATATTTTTTTTCTTATTATGATTACGATGGTCACTAGAGAAGTTCCTGATGCAGGCGGTATAATCAGAAAATCATAAATCTACGGACACAACATACCTATAAGTCCGTCTATAAGCGGCTGCACGTCTATATTGAACCGCTGCGTCGCTCTGAAATCCGGATCATACCCGTTCTTGTGCAACACTATCTGTGTTATACATTCTTCTACAAGCTTGTAGTATGCTGGCCTGAAAACCATATAAATGATGAACATCACGCCCGTATCACGGATCCCCATCAGGCTGCAGGCGACGCGACAGTTCCTGAAGGTTACACAAAAGTATCGCACACCCGGAATTCACAAGTCTTATGTTAGAAGCGGCGAAGCTATTGCTATCAACCGGGCACTGCCTAAGGGCCGAAGTTCAGTTCAAACTTTATGGCAGCTCGGAAGTTAGCTGCGAGTGACGGTCTGTGCATTATACGGTAAAGGCGATGCGCCCTCTGACGTTAGATGTTCCGACTGACGTAAAATTTGAACCGTTATACCTGTGCAGACCGTCACTCGCAGCTAACTTAACCACGATGAAGTATGAACAGAACTATACCTCATGATAATAAAGATATTTTAAGAAACAACATAAATGCAGAATGTAATAACCTTGCTTAACTAAATTTAAGCTAGTTGATTTGCTTTATTTTACGTTGAGCTCGGAAGTTAGCTTCTCTAAAAGCTAATTTCACTAGCTTTATTGCTTGCACCATACTTCGTCAAATATGGCTTGGTTCACTAAGTTCTAGCTTATTTCACTGACCTTTAATCTTACGTCACCATCGTATGCTATCACATCATCATTCTCCTACCCTTATCCCAATTTATGGGGTCGGCGCAGCATGTCTTCTTCTTCCATACTTCAGTATAACTCGTCATATCATCAGACACCTCCTTTCTCGTAGACTATCACAAAATCCTACATTTTGCTCACCTGATCAACTCATCATCTCTGATGAACAGTAAATGCTGTAATATTGACAACAAGTAAGGCTCGGCCGGCGTGTCCATCACTAGGTTCTTGACAAGCTCGAAGCATTCGTTCACGTCATGGAAGTCCACTCTGAAAAATTAAAAAAAAAACATTTATTGGTTGTACGGTTTTAGAAACATTGACATTATAATTTTTTTTTCAGAGTGGGTATTGCATTGCACTTTAAAAAAAACAGCTGATATATTTTTATTACTTTCCAAAAAAATATATAAGATTGCACAATGGATTTTAGTTCGGCTTTCACCATAATTTATTTATGTTTACGTAAGATAAAGCACTTATATCTTGGTTGAAATGGTGACACCATTACAAGCGTGCGAAACAAGTAAGGTATGTTTTTTTTTCTGGTTCAAATAAGTTAAACATACATTGATTCAATTATACTTGAAAACATTGTCGCTAGATAGTATAAAACAAAGTCGCTTACCGCTGTCTGTCTGTCCCTATGTATGCTTAGATCTTTAAAACTACGCAACGGATTTTGATGCGGTTTTCAGTAACAGATAGAGTGATTCAAGAGGAAGGTTTATATACAACACTATTTTTAGTATTTGCGAAACCTGAATATAATTTGTTAACTGAATCGATTCCAATAATTTTTAAACCATGTTATATTTTGTCCCAAAAATATTTTAAAAAATCTACAAGTTGGACACCGAGCGACACTAAGTACCTATCGCAATAATTTAGGTACCTACTGCCAAATTATTATTATCAATGAGCTCATGACGACGCTGGAGGCGCGCGCGCGGGCACGCCGCGTGGTGACCACGTCTTTGTGCGGACAGCCAGGTAACAGAACAAGCTTATAACTTTGTGATTTTTCATGATACAGTTTTAAATTCTGTACATAGATTCTTTACATAAAAATACTAGACACGTGTTTCAGGTTTCGCATATACTAAAACTAATGTTGTATACTTATATTGCACACGTGCGAAGCCGGGGCGCGTGGCTAGTATAATATATTTTAGAAGTAAAATGATATCTTACCTAACATCATCGAACTTAGCCAGGAACTCATCCTGGTCGGCCGCGGCGTGTGTATCAAATACATTCATCTGGATCTGCCGCGCGCCTTCCGCGCCCGCGCGGAGCTCATCTGTAACATAAAGAGTAAATATTAGTAACGTTCACTAGCGAAGGGTCAAGTTTTGTAAGAGGTAAGCCGGAGTACATATCTTTAATGTGATTATATTATTTGTCTATAGAATACTGACTGTGCCATTTTTCAAAGGGAAGCCGGTAGGAATCGAGCTGTATGGGACGTTCGCCACTGGTAATGTTATGTTAACGTTTTGTTCTGATTTGTATGACTTACATGATTTTTAATTGTCACACAAACAGGCATAGGCACAAATCCAGACTCCATGGCTGCTTTTGAGAAATTCCTGATGGAAAAATCCAATAGCACTTTGACGATCCGGAATCGATCCCAGGAGCTCATGCTCAGCAGTCGCGGTTGTGACCACTAGGCCATGGTATTTTTTTATATTTGTATGTCACTGCATGCTATATGTGAATGCCTCGTTGGTCTAGTGGTCGCAAGCTCGACTGCTGAGGTCCTGGGTTCGATTCGCAGGTCGGGCAGTGTTATCGGGTTTTCCATCAAGAATTTCTCAGTAGCAGCCACGGAGTCTGGATTTGAGCCCGGTTGATGGCAATAGGCTCGCCCGACCCTATTGCCATCATCAAAAAAGAAATGATCTCTAGTTAGCTTTGCGATTTAAGCTACAAAGCAAAATAAACCTTACCGATCCAATCATAAAGTCCAGTTCTCATAAACTCGCTGCGGAGATGTAATCTGAATTCCAACTCTTCAGGTTCCGTTATGATGGCGTTCATCAGTTGCATGCAGCCTGTCTGGAATGGTTATAACGAATTTTCAGTCTTATAACATGGAAAATAGAGTGTACAATTGCACGGGGATTGTTTTTAATTGAAAAGTAACCTAGTGATGGATCTATGTAAACTTCCAACATTATTCATGACTTTACTATTAGTAATAGTCATTCTTAAATCAACTTTATTTACACTAGCATACAGTTCATGTTCTTTGAGTGGAAATAGTATCGATTCAATACAGACTTGAATAGACTTTATCTTTGATTATATTACTATATCTATTTGAGATAGCGCAGGAGAAGAGTACACGGCTAAGTTGATGATTAGTTAATTTAAGATCGCATGTATGTTACCTTCAAACTCTCTGGCGTCTTGGTCTCCAGACCCTCAATGATGGGCAGCAGTCGAGGTTTCCGACTGGACTCTCCCGCCATAGTGATGGCTTCTAGAACCTTCTCGTGCCCGTTGGGGATGAGGCATATTGCGGCTAGCACCTGGAAAATAAAGATTATTGGGTTAATATTAGATCTATCTATATCTGCACATATCTGCAAATACTGTAATATAGGAGTAAATACTACAGCTGTATTGCATGCAAAATTATTACACCAAAAAGTTGAAATTTGTTTTAAACTCAATTTAATTCGGGATGTAACACAAAGTTGATTTAGAGAGCTAAGACCGGATGGTGACCTAAGTAAGTGTCGCAAGAAAACGACACAGGGAGGTGACTGACACACAGAGGGTGACGCCGGGTCGTGACATCGGGAAAAGAGACAAAGACTCTGGCTGTCCCTGATCTTGGCAACATCCATATCTTAAGAGGCTCCCATATGAATCTTGCCTTGGCGGAATGCGTAGTGTGACTTACTAACGTCCAGACTCGGCGTCAGCACTTGTGAAAAAATTGGAACTATGACCTCTAATATCCCCATAACAAGAACCATTACAGCGTGATGTTACGACATCGAGAAATGACGTAAGGTGACATCAGGTGATGATACGGGCCATGACATTGACAGGGGACACACAGGGTGACGCCGAAAGGTGACGCTAGGATATGACGCAGAGAGAGACACGTGACACGAAGCTCAGAATACCTGACATCAGGAGTGGGACACAGAGGGTGACATCAGAAGGTGACTTACCTTGGCGGCTTCTAAAGCGCAGTGCGGCTTCCTAGCATCCAGACTCCTGGCCAGCACCGGTAACGCTTCCCGGCACTCGAACATGGTGCGGATGCCGACTGTGTTGTTCAGGATCGCCGAGAGGCATCTGATGCATTCGTACTGGACTCTGTCGTAGCGGGAGTCGCTGGAATGGAGAAGGTTTGGGGTTAAAAACATGTTATTTAAGAAACAGCCGAATGCTGCCAAAGTTAAAGTTGAGTTTTGATTGTTTTCAGAATCATGAACCACCACGCAATTCGAGCCCAAGATAGCACCTCTGATTTTTCGGCTTCATATGCGTATTGGTTAATTATTACTTGCTTCGGTGAAGGAACGTGAGGAAACCAGCATGCTTGAGAGATATAACAAAAAGGCATGTAAAGCCAACTCCATGGGCGGCATAAAAACTCTGTTACCAGTTTAGGCACTAACCACAAGATAAAGAAAGACACTACGCAAGTTGAAATATATAAGTGTAACGCTAGATGTCGCTAGCCAGCCGTTAAGCCGGCTGTCAAGCCCGCTAAGCCTAGCCGCTACGTCACTTCCCCACCACGTGAGCCTTGCCCCGCCAAATGCCGAGCCGGGGGGTTGTTGAAGTAGCCGCCAGCCAGCCATTGATATAAAAGCCCGGAGCGATGATTTTGTGTATTCATTTGATAATCAGTCATTGTAAGGGAAAACTCTGCCCGAATAAAAGTATAAATCAATTCCTGTTTATTTTTTACCACTGTCGTTATATAAGCTTAAAAATCATTTGCTTTAATTTCAATCGAGTCAGATGTATCGTCCACTATGCTTCTGAAAATTAAGCAGATGTATAGCCAAAACTATAGCGGCACTACAAAAAGCACTACAGCAACATAGTAAAAAAGTACTACAGTGCCACCTATCAGTAGCGAAGGGTCAATTTTTGTAAGAGGTAAACTGAAGTACAAATCTTTAATGAGATTATATTATTTGTCTATAGAATACTGACTGTGCCATTTTTCAAAGGGAAGCCGGTAGGAATCGAGTTCTATGGAACCTTCGCCACGGCCACCTATTCCACAAATGAAGAAATAACATCAAATTCTTAAAAGGAACCCTGTTTTTTTGTCATTTTATAGGGGTGAGAACCCCTATAAAACGTCACTGTATTAGTATTTGAATAGGGGTCCCTACCTCCGTACTCGACGTTACTTACTAACGTGTTATGACTTATTTATTTAAGAATTTACTTTTTTGACTTTTTACTTGTGAATTTGATTTTGTATTGTATTATTTTGATTGTGATTTTGATTTAATTTTGTTTTTCTTTTGTATCTAATTTTAATTTTTGTTTTTAACTTTGATTTTGTTTTTAATTTTGATTTTGTATTTAAATTTAATTTTGATTTTAATTCTGTTTTTAAACTTTGATTTCAATTTTACTTTAGTCTTTAATGTAACATTTATTATTTTATGGGGCATGCGGTGCTAACCTATAAGAAATTGTTATACTAACCTTTGATATAAGAATCTTTATTTTAAAATGTAACCGTATAAACAATTGTTGGTTGGCCAGAAATAATAAATAAGTAAATAAATATTTTTGATTAATTGAATCGTGTACCAAAATCACCAACAACTTACCGATAAAATCCACTTCCACTAGCAGCATGAAATCAGACGAAAATTAAGTAACTATTTGAGAAGGACCAAAGTAACCAATACCTTTTAAAATATTCCTCCAAAAAAAACATTTAAAAATATAAAAAATTACAGCCCACCGATATCGGGAACAGGGTCCAAGTTACCGGCTGTCAGGGCTCCACAGATAGGAACTCCTAACAATACGAGCCGTGTCCAGGAGTACCGCTTGCTGAATCAAGTCCATGATCCAGCTGCCTAACGAGAGCCTCTTCAGATATTAGTCGAAGCTCTCGTCAATTCAGCCGTTGGCTGATACGATTATTAATTTGGTCAATATTGATAGTCAGATATTCTCATATTCATAAGGGTATGCCATCACGTGCAATTGGCCTATGTCCAGAAGAGGACTTGCAGGTGTGGTGTTTACTTGGCCTGCTACGGATCTTAGTGAACTCACTTGGTATAACACTGGTTGAGCGTGGTGAGCAGGCTCTCGATGCCCTTAGTGCCGAAGTCCTCGATCCAGGACAGCGGGTTGTTGGTTAGCGATATCCTGAGGTTCTCCAGGCAGCCGTGTAGCTTGCCCACTGACAGTTCCGGCTGGTTCAGGTAAGCGACGTAGTCTGATGGTTTCTCGAACTTCGAGCGGCCTTCCTGAAAAATTTTGGGATTAAAAATAAGTTTTTTTTAAATGTTTGGATTTTTTTCTTGAATGAGCTGTTTCCTACAAAAGTGCAATGATAAAAAAGTAAAGTATCAAGCTGTATAGAAACGCATTAGAAATAAAGATTGAATAGGTGGCCTACCATCACGTCTAAAGCAGGAGTAATTCCAGTGTGGAATAGAGATGGCGCTAGACGACCCGTATAGCTGTCTCTTTCCCACACTGGAATTACTCCTGCTTTAAGACGTCATGGTAACCCCCCAGGTGAAATATTTCCCTTTAGTTGGCTAATGCATAAAAATTTTAAGAAGACAAGTGTGTTTGTTTACATTCCTAAGCAAACAATAGAAAAAGATGTGTCATTCATTAACAATGCTGCATTAGATGTTATTGTGGTGTCACAGTCAACGTTCAGGTGGAAATGGAAATGTTGGGGTCGGCTTCCAGTCTAACCGGATGCAGCTGAATACCAGTCATTTACATGGAGCGACTGCCCATCTGACCTCCACCTGGGTAATACGATACCCCTTAGTAAGACTGGTTGTCAGACTTTTTGGGCCACTGACTACCTGTAACGACTGTCAAAGATCTACAAATGACAGCCGGGACCAACGGCTTAACGTGCTTTCCGAGGCACGGAGGAAACTCGGTATGGAATGGGTGGTCCATCCAAGCACGGCTTAACCTAAAGATCAACCCGAGCGGCTGTTATTATTTAGCCACGAGCTCCTCCTTCCATGGACGTTAAAAAATGATTCAAAAACGTTACTAACCTGTGTATTAACAAACTTATACGCGACCAACATTTTCTTCTTCTGGTCGCGCGGATACTTTCTTAAAGGCTCCTTCTTTTCTTCATTGAGATTCATATCCGCCTGTAAAGTGGAGAAAATTTTGGTAAGTAAATGTAGAAAAATCATCATCTCCAATCAAGTGGGAGACGAACACTTCTGGACTTAAGTCTCCCCGAAACATCGGCACAGTGACGAATCCTGTACGTCCCTCATCTAGATGATCCTCTGATTTTTCGGATTTATATGCGCATTGTATAATTATCACTAGATTCGGTGAAGGAAAACGTCCTGAGGAAACCAAACATGCCTGAGAGATATTACTCAACGGCATGTTAAGCCAAGTCAGAGGCCCAAGGGCGGAATAAAAAGTCTGACACTAGGTACGGCACTAACCACACGAAAAGAAGATCTAGAGGATTCCAGCGTTCTACTCCAGGTCCACCTCAACATTATAAAGGAACTTCATATGCAGCATTAACTAACTTTTGCACGCCATTGCCGCCACTTGTATCTCTTAATCCCATACAACTGGAGTTTGCCCTTTACTTCACTTCCCTGTACCTTCTGATGTACTAAGCGGATGACCCACGGGTTTGTCTGTGTCTGTTGATGCTGCGTCCGTCGAAGAGATTCGATTAACGCGGCACCCACCTGATATAGCGAACGTCTAATAGACTTTGGTTCTTGCTGTTCGAACTTTTTGGGGACATCTCGGGCTCCCGACATATGGTAGTGGTAGGAGCAGTGGGTTTTTATTGGGTCAGAGTCCGACATAACCCTCGGCTTGCTCCAGACGGGGGGTAATCAAGAGGATTTTCAAAATAAAAAAAAAAAACAAGGACATTTTTGTGTTTGGATCTCTCATTGCGGACCATCCGTCAGAGGTTTTTTATTAGACGCATCTGTTCTTAGGATGAGCGAATAACAACAGATTCTAGTTTTACCTGTTTTAAGGACCAATTTATTAAGACTTACCAGCATCTCCTCAAATCTCCTCTGCAGCTGGGTATCATCTAGCGCATCTATCCTGCTGGTATACTCCGCCGTGGCCGAGGGCTCTTCGTCCTCGGCCCGGGGCTCTGCCCCTCGCGGTACAGTGTCGTAGCCGCGCTCGATCTGCCCCCCACCCTTCTTCGGCCTCCCGAACCATGTGTCCAGCTGTTGACAAGAAAATAAGTGGGTTAGTTATATGAAAAATTGAAAATATTAATTTGGTGGCGTGGTCTAGCCGGTGTTAAATTTTATCCATAGGGATGTACATACAAGCGATTAGGAATCGCGTTTTCAGCAAAACGACCGGTCAACTTTTTGGAATCACGCTTGCATATCACCAGCGTAAAAAATCCTTAAGAAGTGACTTGACTACAAGCTTGAGAAAAAAAATCTCGCACATACAGTCAAGACGGAAGTATGTATCCAGGAGGCTAACTTGCAACTCTGTACTTTTAGTCAATGTAATGCTTGTGTTGGACCGACTAGCTTTAGGTAATTACATACAAATTAGCTAGATTGTATGATTAACTGGTTATATATTTCATGAATGTGCACTAGTCACTACAGGTTGTAAAGGAAAAATTAAAGGGGAAAAAATTCCAACGCGGATGTTCATATTTCGTGGATCTACCGCAATGATGATGTCAAACCTCGGGTCTAATTATTTTCGACTACATCAAATGAATATCACACTCAAGACCCAGAATTTTAAAAATTCATTACACGACTGGGTCTAATACTTATCAAAATCGAAGATCATGTCCTCTACTGGGCAAACAACTCTCCGCTGCAACACTTACACAAAATACTAAAACAATTTTGAAAACATTAAAGCCCAGTTAAAAAATCATGCACGAAACACGAAAAACACACACAAAAACACAGTCAAACATTTCAACTAGCCACACCAAAAGAAAATATTCAAAAAAAGAACCTTCGGTAAAAATTTTCGCAACACGATCCGCATGCTGTCAAACGGACGGACCGAACACAAATCGATTACTAATAAAAATAATCGATTATCGTTGACAACACCGTCGATTGAAGTTTGTATACAATACTGAATCGGATGACGTCCCATAAAAGTAACACAATGGCACAATGCGCAATGCTGCTGTCCTTAATGTTTGATTATGGACTATTTCTTCATTGGTTTTTATAACGGTCCAACCCGCGAGGTGTACTACAGAGCCTGGACTACAATGTAGTCTCATTACTATTATACATTGTAATAAATTAAAAACGGCTTTCTTAAAAGAAAAGAAATGTATGAGACTCACACAGGACAAAACAAAAAAAAACGGATGAGATTACAATAATACAAAAATTATATATATTTTAACAAGAGAGAGAGAGAGAGATGGAATTGTTACTTTTTTATGTTATTATTCTCGCTGGCTCTTTTCCATAGGAAAATTAGAAAACGGTCAATCGGAACCTAGCTTCTAATATTTCATAAGACCGCATGTAGGTTTGTAGGCCAATAAAATTAAAACAGAGAATAAGGCTCGTCAATAAATAGATCCCTTAATGAATCTTCCCTTTTATCTTTCTTTTCGTCTGGTTAGTGCCTAACATGGTGTCAGAGTTTTTATGCTGGCCATGGGCCTCTGACTTGGCTTAACATGCCGTCGAGAAATATCTCTCAGGCATGCTGATTTGGTTTCCTCACGATGTTTTCCTTCACCGAATTAAGTGATAATTATACAATACGCATATAAATCCCAAAAATCAGAGGTGCGTGTCTTGGGTACCTATGATTTGGCTGTCTGACGGTCAGGCACTAGGCCATTGTGATAAAAGTGAATGAGTATTAAAAAAAATGTTTCTTTGGGAAAGTTGTTTGTTATCATGAGTACAATCACGTGTTTAAGTATCGGTCACTAATAACCAGTCACCCTATATACGAAACTAGCGACCCGCCGCTTCGCGCGGGTGCAATATATATAAACCTTCCTCTTGAATCACTCTATCTATTACTGAAAACCGCATCAAAATCCGTTGCGTAGTTTTAAAGATCTAAGCATACATAGGGACAGACAGACAGAGGGAAGCGACTTTGTTTTATACTATGTAGTGAATAATGGCACAGAAACAAACAGACGGGTGATCTCAATGTCTACTAATTAGTTCATACTTCACTGTATATGTAATCACTATGACAAAGCAATGAATGCTGTTAAATAATCTTATGAATCTACTGAATTAGCTTTACTATTGTCAAGACTTCTTTGGAAGAAGCACCTTGAAACGCCCAGATATAAATGTAACGCGGTAGTGGTCTTTGTTAAATGTCATCCTTGTCTCGAAACGGGGAAGGAAAACATCGTGAGGAAACCGGCTTGTCCTAGAACCGAAAATATGTGTGACATCTACCAATCTGAGGAGCTCGTGGCTAAATAATAACAGCCGCTCGGGTCGATCTTTAGGTTAAGCCGTGCTTGCCTTGATTGGTCTGTGGATGGATGACCACCCATTACATACCGAGTTTCCCCCGTGCCTCGGAAAGCACGTTGGGTCGTTGGTCACGGCTGTCATTTGTAGATCTTTGACAGTCGTTACAAGTAGTCAGTGGCCCAAAAAGTCTGACAACCAGTCTTACCAAGGGGTATCGGTTACCTCCATAACCCAGTACTAACTGGGTTGTGGAGGTCAGTTAGGCAGTCGCTCCATGTAAAATACTGGTATTCAGCTGCATCCGGTTAGACTGGAAGCCGACCCCAATATAAGGCTAGGCAGATAATGATGTGACTTCTACCAATCTACATTGTGGACTGAGCCCGCGTACTCCTTCTCATAGAGAGGAGGCCTGTGTCCCAGCTGTGGGAAGGATATAATGTATCCGTGCCATAGCGAGCTTATTGTTTACATATTACTTTTTCTTACTAGCTGTTGCCTGGGACTTCGTTCGCGTGGAAATTTTGATGGACATCACTATCACTACATAGTATAAAACAAAGTCGCTTTCTCTGTCCCTATGTCCCTTTGTATGATTAAATCTTTGAAACTACGCAACGGATTTTGATGCGGTTTTTTTAATAGATAGAGTGATTCAAGAGGAAGGTTTATATGTATATATTGCACCTGTGCGAAGCCGGGGCGGGTCGCTAGTCAGTGATAAATAAAAAATTGCCTTCGTGTGTCCGTTTATATCGGTACTACGTTCCCGTGGGTCAATTTCCGACCAAACTTGAACGAAGCCGCTGGCAAAAGCTAGTATACAAATACGTTAAAACTTTAGAAAGAGACTGATGTCACAAACATCTCTTTCGAAAACTGGATGAGCCATTTTTACGTCCGCATACTATGTATAATGCTGTTATTAGTACGCACGACGGCTAATCAAGCTATGCAAAACCAGTTTATGCAGATCTCTCATTGTATAGGAAATCTATACAAAGCGAGACCAAGTTATACTGGAAATGTACAGCTTCGTGTGCCGCCGTGTGTACGTCCGGATACCAAAAATACTGTTCTCAGAACCCAAATTCATTTAATCACTACTAATGCTCCTATTAATGCGGTTTAAGATAAGTAAATAAGAATGAATCATGGCTATTCAAGTTTCACGATCAGTCAAGTATTTAATTGCAAGGTCAGTAAGAACGAGGTGTCATATGCAAGGTCAGTAAGAACGAGGTGTCATATGCAAATCTGATGTCATCAAATTATATGACCTAAGATCTAGATTTGCCCTAAAACTTACAAAACATAATATAACATCACACCTGTAATCCCCGAAGGGTTAGGCAGAGGTGTGCTTAATAGTACGTCCATGTTTCGCCAGTTATGGGGCGAGGGCCTAGAGCCATCAATCCTTTCAGAGTCCGTGGCTGCTAATGAGAAATAGCAGTCCGTTCCGACAGCAAACGGAGACACGCGACTCGGTTACCATTAATACTTGTAAAAAGACCTTTCCAAAGATACATATTTATATATGTATATATATTATGGCTATTGGGCCAAGTACCAGGCTTCATATATTTGTGATGGAAACAATCAATAACACTTAGCCTGCCCGTTCAATCGAACCCAGGGCCTAATGCTCAGCAGTAGCGTTTGCGACCAATAGACTAATGAGACTGTCAAACTGGCGGCGAGCAGTCGGTTTTTTCTTAAACTCGATTTGCCATTTACACGTCCGGATACTAAAATTTTGTTCTCAAAACCCAAATCTTTGTAATCAGAACGAGTAATAGAGAAGTATGGAAGTAGAAGACATGCTGCTCCGACACCAACTACATTGAGATAAGGGTGAATGATGACGAGTACTAATGCACCTGTCGTGTAAGAAAAAATCGTGGATTAGTAATCACTCAATAAGTATTTTATTAATCATCGTTTAGTTCAAAGTCAAGTTTTTCAATGGAATTCTTGCCGTGGAAGGTCAGTTGAGAGTGTGGCTTGTAATTCTGATGTCATTTCAAGACCACAGAACTAGACGGCTACTGCTGGAGGCGGCATTGTCACTTTCGACTAAGGCGCGGCGATTCCGTTCTCAGCACGCGTAGCATGATCACCGAAGAAATGGGTTTTGTCGACGGAAAAATCATAAATTGACAGATTTCTTTTGTTGATCTGCCATTTTGTCGATTCTGCCGTCGACAAAACCCGTATCTGCGGTAGTCATGCTACGCGTTCTGTACTGTACATCAGACCGACTATCACATATTAAACCTATTGCCTATTTTTAGTACGTTTATGTTTAATTTTGATTATTACTATTTTACACTCTAAGACCAGGGTGAAAGATCCGAAAATCCAAAAAAATAAAGACCCTGTTTGGACTAATTTCAAGCGCGTTAAAACAAAAATTGTTTGAGACTATAGTGTAAGAGATCAAATGAATCAGTAGCGATAATTTCAAACCCTGCTATCACTGGCCACTAGTTAAAGCCATCTGTTTTTATACGGCATTTGTGTCGTAGTGCGAGTAGACTGTGACACGCTTGGTTTGTAACTCAAGTGCTCACAATGCCTCATCTAGCCCCTGAAGCGTCTCCGTGTCAGAAAAGGTGCTTCGACATCGAAGTTATCTACTCTTTGCAGAGCAATATTTTACAACATGATAACTCTAACTTTTGTTGTTTATGCTATAAGTTTTTGTTATCCTTTGTTGTCGTCGAACACTTGTAAACGTTGGTCCACAACAAGTAACAGCCGTGTGGATGCTTCTCTATTATCTTAAGAGAAAAGAGCAAAAGGATCGCACCTATGACATGGGACTTCAACAAAACTGGCGAAATGTGAGTGTACTATTAGGTACACCTCTGCCTAACCTTGGATTACAGGTTTTATGTTATGTAGAAAAGCAAAGTTATAAGATTTTAAACTATCATGGTTACTAACATGACTATATAGACTAGAAACAACAACAAGCGCGAGCGGACACAGTGAGTTTCGTGTGTCGGGAACAGAATCGAGTTGCGAGTGACAGTGATAGCGGTACTGAGTGCAAAAAACGAACAAGAAAGAGGATAGCCCGATTTGTCTGCTCATAAACACCCACCCGCAATAACTTCAATTTATCCGTGATCATGCTGCTTGCAACAGCGCCGAAATATCGGGAACTCAATAAAAACAGTAAACACTATAAATATCCCGTTTCTAGTCTATATAGTAAAAGCAAAGTTACTCAAGTTTCTTATGTACAAAACGCAAGCATATTAACTACTTAATATTCAGTTCATATTGATGACACAACGATGACATCATACTTGCATGTAACATCGACCTTGAACGAAACCAACACACAATATATAAATACTTTATATATTTTTAAACCAAATTGATAAAGCTGATTCACACTTGAAATAAGTGCGGGATATAAGTGGCTCGGTTTAATTCTGGCTGCAGAAACGTAGTGTTAAGCAGTATTAAAGTGCCTGCCAGGGTTGTGGGACTGTTCGAAAGAGATACCGCGGCCCTGGAACACAAAGGGCAAAGAAGGAACATGGATGGGTTTTAGTCAGTACAAGTCTGACACTCCCTTCCGCTCCGCCCAGAGCGGGGCGGGTCATTTGATGATTTCCCATCTTAAAAGGAAAAAAAAACAGTATTAAAGGCTTTACGCTTGCGACTTCTTCCGCAAAAATTGTCATAGCTCGACCAATATGCATGATATTTAAATATAATTTGCACCCAAACACCCACGAATAATGTATCTTTCTATCAGTGAAAAAGTTTTTGAATTGGATGTTCCGGAGATCAAACAATTTTTACCTCGTTATTATATGTATTAGTATGGAAGATTGGCAATAGGCCCGCCCCCTATTACATGGGACTTAAACATAACTGGCAAAATGTGGGTGTTAGCAGTAGCGAAGGGTCAATTTTTGTAAGAGGTAAGCCGGAGTACATATCTTTAATGTGATTATATTATTTGTCTATAGAATACTGACGTGCCATTTTTCAAAGGGAAGCCGGTTGGAATCGAGTTGTATGGAACCTTCGCTACTGGTGTACTATTAGCTACACCTCTGCCTAACCCTTCGTGGATTACAGGCGTGTTATGCATGTTACAGAAGATTATTTTTTGACATGAGTTTTACGTTAGCCCCAATATAAGCAAGTCTGACGACATTTAGATGACTCACTTCGATCTTCTTCTTTATCGTGTGGTTAGTGCCCAACTTGCCCCCGTAGCATGACCACCGTAGACAAGGATTTCTTTGACGAAAGAATCGACAAAATGACAGATAGTGCAAAGAAATCTGTCATTGTCTCGACACAATCTGTCATTTTGTCGATTCTTCCGTCAGAGAAATCCTTATCTACGGTGGTCATGCTACGGGGGATGGTATCAGTGTTTTTATGCCACCCATGGGCCACTGAAAAACTTCACTATTCTTCATTTCACTCTTTTTACGCGTCACGTTTATTCTTAAATTATTAGATTGATCACTGTGGTTTTCTTTTGCAATGATGCAAAGTTAGAGCTAAAATGAATATGAAAAGACTATAAATTCAAAGAGTTTTCAAGATCCTTAATTTATCTAGTTTTCTAAGCACTTATGGCCCAGTACCTGGGTTGTGGGAGGTCGCTCCAAGTAAAATACTGGTATTCAGCTGCATCCAGTTAGACTAGCAGACTACCAACATAGTGGCGGTACTTTCATAAAAGCCTGCAAGCTTGACTTGCCTCTATAACCTACTACTCCCCAAGTCCTCATGATGTTGGAGTTTCTGGACAGTCTGCTTGCCGTATTGTTGGCCCCTAGGCACGCCACTGTCACCAACACATAGTTGAGAAAAGGGTAGGCAGATGAAGATGATGATGTCTCCTTCTTCTTAGCGTGTCTATGGCAATCTAAGTAGCCATCGAAAGCGCCAAACTAGTAGCCCAGAACTGAGCTACTAGTTTTGCGCTTTCGGTAGCGTCCATCAGTTCCTGTAGTGAACAAACAACAGGACACCCAGGACACGATATTAAGTGCCATACGATATTATGATGTCTTGATCTTTGCTTATAGCTGATTCAATTGGTTAACTGATTGGCTAGTTTAGTAGCTTTATTATTGCAATTTTGTGTGTATATTTTTATTTTTAATAAAAAATGTGCATTACAGAATAAGAATTGGTTAGTAAAGACTTGCTCACACACAATAGTTCCGTTGTTATCTTGTATCACTTACCGAAAAAACATATTCCCCCATACTTTTGATCGTTTCCATTTCCTTCTTCACTCAAGTCATAGGACATATCACTGGTAGCAGTCACTTAACGATATATATCTCTTATTAAGAATCACTCATAAAGTAGTTTTAATTATATCTATAGGAGACGAGGATAAAGAAGGAGCTTTTTATTATACCGTGCAAGTCATATACATAATAATATAACATAGTATTAAGTCATAAGTCAGGCAGAGGTGTAACTAACCACCAGTAGCGAAGGGTTAATTTTTGTAACAGGTAACTCGGAGTACATCTATCTTAAATCTGATTATATTATTTTTCTATAGAATACTGACTGTGCCATTTTTCAAAGGGAATCCGGTAGGAATTGAGTTGTATGGAACCTTCGCCACTGCTAACTACCAAACCTATGGTACATCCAAATTTCGCCCGTTATATTTTCCATGTAATTGGAAGCGAACCTATGGCCATCAAAGAGACACAAATCTAGATTCAGGGCTCCTACTGAAAAATTCTTGGATACTGGTATTAGCCTATTACTGTACCACTGCACGGTCTTATTCCACTCAGAGAAGCACGAGCTCTGTTCACTACGCTTGCTCAGGCTTCGATCAGGAAGAAATTTTGGTTGCGTCCGACCAGTTTTGTTCACAATAGCGGCCGGTCATGCGACAAGTGGTGGTCGTGGCCGCGTACTGCGCGAGGTCCCTAAAGGATGATTTCCACCAAACGGCTCGCATCGCATCGGTTCAGAAAGGATACGAAAGGACGCGGCGACAGCCGATCGCGTCCGGCAGGATTTCAACGCATTCGATCGGCTCCGTACCGTCGCTTTCGAACTTCGCCGTTTCTGGCCCAAAGTCAAATAGTTTCATAGTTTGTCGGACACAACGACAGGCTAACGGAGCCGATCGCGCATCGCAGCATAGTTTCGCCTACGAGTGTCGTAGGCGCTGCAGTGCTCGGCTTGGTAATATAGACTTTAATTACTGTGTACACGATTTAATATCGTTTAACGATTGTAAAATCCATTCCGATCAGAAGCGATGCGAGCTGTTTGGTGGAAATCGTCCTTTATTCATAAAAGTCCAGGGATTCCCCGTTATTATTATTTTAACCTAACTGATAACATAACTAGGTCAACACTGTAATCAACTTATGAAGTGTTTCTTTTTCACTAGAATAGAGTAAGGGAAATCCTTGATGATGAATCATTTGATTTGAAACTACATAAACTGCAAGTTACAAGGCAGATGTAGGTAAGTGGAAACGCCGAAAGGGAAAGCCCTAGAAGGACGTTCATTGACGTTATTGGTGAAGTTCTTCAAGAAAGACAAGTACGTAGTACCCACAACCAGCGTGCTTGTAAGACCAGATATAAAGAGTAACAAGACCCTTAACCCCCGTCATTACGATATTTTTTTGGTTCTAAACCAAACCTTCTAGTTACGAAGATATTGGGGGTCAAAGTTCCAACTTTTTCACATTTTTTTAATGTTAGATTTTTACGTTAAACACCTCCACGACCCCCGTACTATTAATCCATTCATCAGCACAATGTATTGAATGCGTTACATTGAGTCCTACCGTAAAATATGATATTTCACCCCAAAAAAAAAATATTTCCCAGAAATAATTTTTTCGTAAAGTCACTTAGTTTGATGTACATAATGCTTGGTTGACGGCTTCGTTAAGGGTCTTGTTACACCCTGTATGAACGTGAACGAAAAGAACTAAGTCAAGGTGGCTGATGGCTGTACAGTGTACACTCTCGCACTTGCCCTGCCTCGGAGTGTAGTGTCTCGGCGAGAGTGTACAGCCACCATAAAAGCCGTAACAGGATGCGATTTGGAGTTCTTGCCTACCCGTGGGATACAGCATGAGTTTAAGTATGTATTTAGAAGTACCATAATACTTTGCATTGCAGAGCAGGCCAAGGTGTCAGTTTCGAACATTGATATACAAGGTGGAAGGGACACCGACGCGAAAACGGTTACCACGTATTCAGTACATCATTCCGAGCCACCCCCACATTGAAATTTTACATCGGTTATTAAAAAAAAAACAGCTGTTCCATACATTTTGACCGTGTAGGTATTACACTTTTGTAGGAAACAGCTGTTTTTTTTTTAATAAAAATGAAAAATTTATATGTCGAGCCTTTCAGGAAAAAGATCGTAACCGCCATTTAGCATATTTTACAGGAGAAGGTTTTTTTAAATATTTCTCAAAATATTTACAAAAAAACCTTCATCTACATCAACTTGAAATTTTTACTTGGTGTTATATGGGCACCTCCCTATTAATTCAAATGTTAAGATTTGACTCAGTACTCTAAAATCACATACATTTGTCGCTTACGTTAAAACTGATGATTACGATAATTCTTAAATATCATGAAATAGTAAATAAATTTTTTGTGATTTTTTTTAACTGTTTTTACGAGATACCATAAAAAAAACATTGAAGTACTTCTAAGTGATCTAGCTTTATTAGTAAAATGAAATACTAATTTTTGGCGCTTACAATGTTCTTCCTGAAAAGGCTCGATGTGGCCCCCACATAGAAATCATTGCTCAGAATGATGTACTGAATACGTGGTAACCGTTTTCGCGTCGGTGGCCCTACCACCCTGTATACTATCAAAGTTTTCAAGGTAGTACGCACGACGGCCAATCAAGCTATACAAAACCAGTTTATGCGGATCTCTCATTGTATAGGGAATCTATACAAAGCGAGGCCAAGTTATACTGGAAATGTACAGCTTCATGTGCCGCCGTGTGTACGTACTACATACACGTGTTTGAATATAATCATATTATACAGGTTTTCCTTAGACGTTTACCATTTAAGTTTTATGGTAGTAATAAATTTAAATTGCAAGATGTGATCATCCTATTATTCCAACTAAGTTCATTTGCATCATAATGTACACACGACAAAGTTGGCATTTTATAACTTCTCACCTTGGTGAAATGGAAGGTGATCTTGTATATACAGGGTGTAGAGGGATTAACGGACCCTTCAAGAAGCCGTCAAACAAGCATTCTGTTACTGACGTTACTGTACATCAAACTAAGTGACGTAGAGTCACTGTTTCCAATGTTCGAAACTGACATCTTGACCTGCTCTGCAATGCAAAGTATTATGATACTTCTAAATACATACTTTTTTTTTAGAATGGGAAATCATCAAATGACCCCCCCCCCCCACCGCTCTGGGCGGAGCGGAAGGGAGTGTCAGACTCGTACTGACTAAAACCCATCCATGTTCCTTATTTGCCCTTTGTGTTCCAGGGCCGCGGTATCTCTTTCGAACAGTCCCGCAGCCCTGGCAGGCATCGGCCCATGCGGAAAACGAACCACAGGCTCGCGCCTACGGTGGCCGGGGGCCACCACGTGACCCCCGACGCCCAGGGCGTCTCCCGCGGCGGCTGAGACGTGAGGCTCTTTCCCTCTCTAAATACATACTTAAATTCATACTGTTTCCCAAGGGGGTAGACAAGAACTACAAATTACATCCTGCTACGACTTTTATGGTGGCTGCACACTCTCGCCGAGACACTCCGATGCTGATCACTTGCCCTAAGTGCAAGAGTGTACTCTATACAGCCGTCAGCCATCTTAACTTAGTTCTTTTAGTCTACGTTCATATAGGGTGTAACAGGACCCTTAACGAAGCCGTCAACCAAGCATTATGTACATCAAACTAAGTGACTCTAAGCTTAATTATAGTCTTAATTCTTTTATTTAATTTTATACTCAATTTAATTTGGTTATGAATTGTAGTGTGTATGTGTAATTTTATTTTTTATTGATTATTTTAATGTAGGTACATGTATTTAATGTGATTTTAATTTTTATATGGACTATGTCTGAAGTAAATGATTAATAATAATAAGTATACATTTCTGCCGGGAAACGATTTTAGTTTTGGTGTGAAATATCACGGTGTACGGTAAGGCTCAATGCAACGTACTCAAAACATTGTGCTGATAGATGAATTGAATAGTGGAGACCCTGGAGGTATTTAAACTTGTAAAGTAAAGTTCGAAAGCGTTTCAAAAAATTAGACCTTTGCTTGTCAACATCTCCGTATTCTCTCTCGTTCCTAGGAATAGAATAGAATATTCTTTATTATGTACTTTATTCTTTATGGCGGGACAAGCTGGACAAAACTAACGACCAGCCCCGGTAGCATGACCACCGTAGACAAGGATTTCTTTGACGGAAGAATCGACAAAATGACAGATAGTGCAAATCTGTCATTGTCTCGACACAATCTGTCATTTTGTCGATTCTTCTGTCAAAGAAATTCTTGTCTACAGTGGCCATGCTACGGGGGCAGTGGTCCACATTGGCCCTGGATCGAAAAATTTGGAAGTCATGGAGAGAACCCTTTGCCAAGCAAACATATATATGTACACGATCATCATCATCTGCTTAGCCTTTTCCCAACTATGTTGGGGTCGGCTTCCAGTCTAACCGAATGCAGCTGAATACCAGTATTTTACATGGAGCGACTGCCTATCTGAGCTCCACAGCACAGTTAGTACTGGTTAATACCATACCCCTTGGTAAGACTGTTGTCAGACTTTCGGGTCACTGACTACCACAATATTCATAAAAAAAAGGGCGGTTTTATCGATAAA
The DNA here is from genome assembly GCA_905163415.1 of Noctua fimbriata. NCBI lineage: Eukaryota > Metazoa > Arthropoda > Insecta > Lepidoptera > Noctuidae > Noctua > Noctua fimbriata. The sequence goes on from LR990951.1 coordinate 7,405,172, forward strand.
AGCGATCTTTTCAAGACAACCTTTGGATGACCTTTGACCTTTTGGAGGTATGGTCCAGAACAAAAAAATGATCGCAATGACGGGGAAAACAAGTGCCTTTCGGCTTCCTTAAGGGTCTTTTTACACCCATTATGTCTAGTGGACAAGACGCTGCGTTGGAGGGCCTCCCACTAGGTGGACCGATGACCTGGTGAAGGTTGCAGGGATCCGCTGGGTGCGAGTCACACGGTACCGGTCAATGAGGCGACACTTGGGGGAGGCCTATGTCCAGCAATGGACGTCCTTCGGATGAAATGATGATAATGATGTCTAGTGGAGTATTGTGAGATGAGCATAATGATTATTATTTATTTATTTTAAAGCACGTTTCCCCGTACTAGGAATTTCTCCTGTACCGTGGGTGCGTTTACAAACATTTAAACTCACATACGCAAACAGCCAGACCCGGAACAACTACCTGTAGATCATACAAATATTTGTTCCGTGCGGGGCTCGAACCCGCGACACGCAGTGCAGCAGCCGATCGCTCAGCCACTGCGCCAAACGTGCCGTCAATGCCTGTCGTGTTGTGTTATATTTTACATTCAAAAATGTTTTTATACAACATTAGTTTTAGTATATGTGAAACCTGATACAGGTGTCTAGTATTTTTATGTAAAGAATCTATGTACAAAATTTCAAAACTGTATCATGAAAAATCTCAAAGTTAGCTTGTTCTGTTACCTAGTTGTCCGCACAAAAACGTTATCACCACGCAGCGCGCGCCAATTATTGCGATAGGTACTCAAAGTCGCTCGGTGTCCAACTTTTAAATTTTTTAAATATTTTTGGGAAAAAATATAACATGGTTTAAAACTATTGGAATCGATTCAGTTACTTATTCTGAACAAACTATATTCAGGTTTCGCATATACTAAAAACAATGTTGTATAGTGCAAGTGGCCTTGGCTATGTTATGTTAGAATGAAACAAATAAATAAAGAGTGATAACGTTGTAAAGTGATGTTGCCTACAGTACATAAAAACAAGTAGGTTATGTAGCGTTCATTTAAATATTGTTTTTAGACTTTTAATTTTAGAAGATAATGGGACCCCTTTCACCAGAAATTGAACAAAACAGAGAGGGTTGGAGGGAGAAAAGGGAGGCATTGGCCCAGCAGTGGGACACAAGACAGACTACGAAAAAAAAGGCATAAATTCAGATATACCTTAACTGTGTAAATAATTTCTGAATAAAAATAATGGTAAGTTTCGATTTCACAATTAAAAGTACCAGGGATTTAGGAGCAAGATAATTGTAATCCACATATGACACACAAGTTAATTCATCACTCTCTAGCCGGCGCAGCATTTCTTCTTCCATACTTCTCTATTACTCGTCATCTCATCAGACACCTCCTTTCTAGCCATATCATCCTTCACACAGTCCATCCATCGTTTCTTTGGTCTTCCTCTACTCATATACCCATCCACATTCATACTCAAAACTTTCCTCACGACATTTTTCTTAATTATGTAATTCTAATTGTTTCCTAACCGGATTCGGATGCCAGACAAAAAATAGATTTCTTATCAGTGTCTCATAAAAAAACAGAGACTAAAACAAACTTGCACGGGATAATAATCAGCTGATAACAAAACAACCCTTGAACTTGAATCACACTGCACTGAAAACTGAACCTTATTTCCTAAGAAACAAGACCTCAAATCGCGCACTATAAAGTTCCACAATTTTCTTCCAACTTCAAAAAAAGAAGTCAATTTTATCAAAACACCAAAACTACACTGAAAACTGAACCTTATTCCATAAGAAACAAGACCTTAAATCGCGCACTACAAACTTCCACAATTTTCATCTAATTTCAAAAGAAGAACAGCCAATTTTCTCAACACACCAAAAGAAAAAAAATCCAAAACACTGCATTGAAAACTACACCTTATAAAACTTGTAATACAACACAAAATCGCAAGGCAATATTATTTGGCCCTTACACACTTGCGAGCGAGACAAAGTCTGAACGTATACTGAAAGTATTTTACCGTAAATAAATAGACGACGAGAAAATAATGAAGTATATTGTATGTCACAGTCATAAATGAAAATCAGTCAAAACTACTTTTGACCTACGTTGAAGATTATTCGAATATATTATGTGTACACATTACATCACGCCTGTAATCTCCGAACGGTTAGGCAGAGGTGTACCTAATAGTACTCCTACACTTTGCCAGTTATGTTTAAGTCCCATGTAATAGGACGCGAGCCTTTTGCTATCAACGTGGCTGCTACTAGGAAATTCCAGATGTAAAAACTTAATAACACTGCCCGACCTGGGAAACGAATCCACGCTGCTCGTTGGTCGTGTGGTCGCAGGCACGAATTTTCAGTATGTAGTCCTGGGTTCGATTCCCGGGTCGTGCAAAGTGTTATTGGTTTTTTCCATCAGGAATTTCTCAGAGCAGCGACGGAGTTTGGATTTGTGCCCGGTTGATGGCAATCGGCTCTCCCCCTATTACATGGTACTTAAACGTAACTGGCGAAATGTAGGTGTTACTATTTAGTGCACCTCTGCCTAACACTTCCTGCACGCGTAGCATGACCACCGTAGAAACGGGTTTTGTTTTGTCGACGGCAGAATCGACAAAATAACATATCAACAATGTCGATTCTTCCGTAGACAAAACAAAACCAGTTTTACGACGGTTGACGAAAGAATCGACAAAATGACAGATCAACAATGTCGATTCTTCCGTCGACAAAACCCGTTTCTACTGTGGTCATGCTACTCGTGCTGGTGTTAAACAGTCAAAACATCTTTTGACCGACGAACTTTTTTGACTGCAACATATATGTATAATGGACTCAATTTAAACATGGCGTCATTGTACAATCAGCTGTGAGGATTTGCACATAATACATTATTAATTATGTAAAGTAAGTGCAGATTAAACAAAGCCTTTTATGTGGTTTTGAATACTTTGTTTTGTGGTAGTAGAATCTTATAAGCTATCCTATAAGTGGGTAGCTTCATCTGTCAGAAATAACTGACTTTATATCAAATTCAACGGACCGAAAGAAGGGCTCATTTGCTGTCTCTTCAGCCCCAATAACTCCAAGGATGAGTTATTGGGGCTGATGAGACAGCAAATGGCCCCTTCTTTCCACGAATGGATGGATTTTTTGAAAAATGGCACAAATCTACATTTGAAGTTAAATTTTATTAACAAAGTATATTCAAGTTACGGAGATATGGAAGGTCCAAGCTCCAACATTTTCATAGTTTTTTATTTAAATACAAGCTTTAAATGTTGTCACTTTACAAGTTTACTTAACAGCCCCATGACCCCTGTACTATTCAATCATCATCATCATCATCATCATCATTTCAGCCGAAAGACGTCCACTGCTGGACATAGGCCTCCCCCAAGTGTCGCCACATTGACCGGTCCCATGCGACTCGCATCCAGCGGATCCCTGCAGCCTTCACCAGGTCATCGGTCCACCTAGTGGGAGGCCTTCCAACGCAGCGTCTTTCGGTTTGCGGTCGCCACTCCAGAACTTTTCGGCCCCATCGGCCATCCAATTAAATTAATTAAATTAATTAGTACTATTCAATGCATCTATCAAAACAGTTTGGAGTGCGTTACATTGAATCCTACCGTAAACAGTGATTTTTCACCCAAAAAAGTCGTTTCTTAGCAATATTTTTTACTTAGCATTAGACAAGACGAAGACAATCATTAGTATCATCAACATTAAAAGCTGTGTTTTCATAACTAAGACCACGAAGTAAACAATCTAATACAGATGAAGACCTTGTCAACCAAACTTGGCAAACAATTCAACCCATAAATCAAATCTGCCTAGCCTTTACCCAACTATGTTAGGGTCGGATTCCAGTCTAACCGGATGCAGCTGAATACCATTATTTTACATGGAGCGACTGACTATCTGACCTCCACAACCCAGGTAGTACTAGGCACAGATATAGATAGACCACTAGGTCATACGATAGCCCTTGGTAAGACTGGTTGTCAGACTTTTTAACTTAAAAAAAATCGTTTCCCAGCAGTATTTTTTGAGTACAGAATGCTTGATTGACGGCTGCATTAGACAAGACAAAGACAATCATCTTCTTAGCGTGTCGATGGCAATCTAAATTGTGTCAGCCCAGAACTGAGCTACTAGTTTGGCGCTTTCGGTACCATCTATCAGTTCCTGTAGTGAAAAAACAACAGGACACGCAAGACACGATATTAATGCCCCATCGTTTGCAGAGCAGCACCACATTTACACTCCACGGCAGTCATTAATGAGTCATTATTATCATCAACATACAAAGCTGTCTCTTCATTACGAAGACCACGAAGCAAACACTCTAATACAGGTGAAGACCTTGTTAACGAAGCTTGGCAAACAATTCAACCCATAATGAAGTTATAAACACTGATGACGCCATATTACTCCGTACTCAGAAAACAACGTGGTCATTGCCATAAAATTATTCAAACTACACGAACAGTACTTGTCACCTTTCCAACACTCGCAAGACTTTATTTCTGTTGTTGACAAAATACACTGAAGATACATATCTATTTGTGTTGCTACCATAATGTCTGCTCGGATATGCCTTGGTTTTTGTCTCCCACTAGGTGAACCGATGACCTGGTGAAGGTTGCAGGGATCCGCTGGATGCGAGTCGCACGGGACCGGTCAATGTGGCGACACTTGGGGGAGGCCTATGTCCAGCAGTGGACGTCTTTCGGCTGAAATGATGATGATGATGATGTTGTAATTTTGGACAAACTCAAACTCAAAAGTATTTATTTCAATTAGACCATAACAGGCACTTTTGAATGTCAGAAAAATAAAGAAGGCGAAGCTATAGTCACAGTCACAAGGCATACTAACTTGTGAAAGTACTGTAGTTGCCCATTCCAAAGCGTAGATCTCTATGGAGAAGAATGGGGAAGAAACTCCATGGACACTCTTTTCAATCAAAATATTTGTACAAGATCTTGGTTACATCCAAACATAACAGCTAATATGACTTTGTGATTCTTCTACTTTCGTGTCGATGGTACAACTTGTTTAAATTTCTTGGGCCCAGTATTTGAACGTTAATCGCGGCATCTTTTAGGTCCTCTAAAGTGCAGGTGTTGGGACCCTTGGAACTCTAGCAAGTGGGACATCGTCTGGTCGGGAGCACCGCATTCACACTGTGTCGGAAAGATCTTTGAGATGCACAAGGAATGCCCAGCAGTGGATGAAATTGGGCATTTTGTTCTGTCTCTTCTCTGCCCCAGTTAAAACACTAGGAAGTGGTGTATCGGTGATGTTTTGGGAGACTGTGTTGTCCGCTATTCTTTTCTGATTAATTGCATTGCGGGATCCAAAACAGTTAAATTGTTTCTCTGGGACTTCGTCGAGCTTCATTGTCTCGGTGCTTTTCTGGTGGTCGCCACTGTTGATTCTGGCTTTCAAGAGTTATGTTATGTAATTTTGAGATTCAAAAAGTGCTGTTTCTCAGCCTAGATTTAATAAATGACGTCTGATTTTCGATGATGATGACGATTGCGATTTGGCAACAGATTTTTAGCATCTTCCATCAGAAGTGAACGCAGATCTGGGCCTTTTCAATGAAGGACATACACGTGGAAGGCATTTTGATGAGCACAGCATTACTGATGGAAAACCCAATAACACTTTGCCCGATCAGGGAACCGAATCAAAAAGTTTGCGACTACTAGACCAACGAGGCAGATAATAGAAAAAAAGACGTTCTCTCGCCATTTTATCCATCAAGAGGATACATTACTAAACACAAAGAAAATCGACACAAAAAATCGTAAATCCAACTAAACAAAAAGACAATAAACAAAAAAATAAATTCAAATGACAGCGTCATTTTCGTCACCTTCATCTGTATGGAGATACTCGGCACACGGAGTTCAATGGCACGGCTGTAGTGGAAGGTTAATGGGGCCTAATGGATTCTATATGAGTTAAATGAGCCATTACAATGAACATTACAATAACTGATATTGGTGTAAGTTAAGCTCTGGTGGAGAAAGGGCTGAACTAACCGTGCCTGTTAGAATCAAGTTGTATATCCTTAAAATCAGTATAACTGCGGAGCTTTTTCGAAAAGAAAAGGAATGAACATTGATCACTGAAGGAAAACCATAATTTCCACAACTTCTGTTCTTTGCTTGTTTTCGATTTCAGGTGATTGTCAATCACTCTTACAGAAGATCAATTATTTAGACTGAAATTCATCACCTTGTACTGCACAATTCCTGCCAAGCATATGATAATGTATGGCAGGTCATCTAACCGTCAGTCGGGTGCGCGCAAATATATTTGTATCTCCTGAGCCCTCGACATATGGTAGTAGTAGAAACAGTGGGTTCCAAGTCGGTTAGACTTCGACATAACCCTCAGCCCGTTCCAGACGGAGGGTCTCCATAAGGATTTTCCCAAAAAAAAAGAAGTCATCTATAACTTTAGGGTGGACTAGTTTAGCCAGAAGACCGATTCGCAACATAGCCGACCCGTAGCAAGATTTTTCAAGATTCTAAATAACGGAAAGAACTGGACCCAAACCTGAACGACAGGCGTCAGGTGGTAATAGACCGAAACAAAATAAAAAGGAAGGGAGACCTTAGCCCTGCAGTAGGACGATCAAGGCAACATAATAGGATCCATTACTACCATCACAACCGAAAACCGTCAAATGTTGGACATAGAACTTTTCTTATGTGTGGAGATCCTCAATGGATGTCCTCTACCGTGGGGCGGAGGGGTCTGTCAGACTTCTACTGGCTAAAACCACACCATTCCTCCTAGTTACTTCTGGCTGGGGTGCGGGGACACAATTGCTTTCTGATTTCATGTTGTATGAAGGGAGTTCAACAATCACCCCAGCAGCAACATAGACCAAGCGTTGCCAAATCGAAAGGTCCTATAGTTTTCGCATTCAGCAGATTGCCAAAATGCTCAGCAAATTCACCTTTTTTTTCTGATGGCATATCATCAAATGACCCCCTTCGCCCTGGGCGGAGCGGAAGGGAGTGTCAGACTTCTACTGACTAAAACCCATCCATGTTCCTTATTTGCCCTTTGTGTTCCAGGGCCGCGGTATCTCTTTCGAACAGTCCCGCAGCCCAGCAAATTCACCTTGCACTACAATTGCAAATCCAATAAACTCAAAGCAACAAACATACAGACAAATACACTCCCAAAACGCATCCCACCACAATATAAACGAACAGAAATAACAAACACGGGCTGTTTATTTTCTAAATCAGCTAATAAACGTGTTCATACATTTTATTGAGCTCTTACTCAAAGTCTTGGATTCACGCTCTTATACTTGGAAGCTTGCCAGAACTCCTACGTGTGACGTCATGGATTGTGACGTAGGAGTTGTAAGATTCATGGGCAATGAAGATTGATCATCAGCTTATTATGGTTACGTGATGCGAAGAGACGAGGAACATGTAGTGAAAAAAGCATTGCAACTACCTGAACAGAGGTAGAGGACGACATCCGGCTACGTATTAGACTTACATGACGAAGCTCCTATTGGAGGAAGAACTGCCCGACCCGACCACCCAGGACAGATTGTCCTTGATTGGCGGGTGCCAGAAAATTAGGCGAGCCAATTCCACCTAAAGTGGGAGAGAGCTAGGAGGAAGAAGAAGACATCATCGTCGAAATATGTCTATAAAGTTCTTCCTGATGGGACCCTGGCTTCCTCTCACTGAGAGAGGTAATGGGGTGTAGTCCACCACGCGGGCCCAGTTCAAGTTGATGGATTTTTTCTACTTTTGGACCTTTAACTTTAAGAACAGTTGATTCGACTCCAGAGTATTTATATCCCTATATGAAACTGCGATGAGTATAACATAACACCAGTATAATAAGAATAAACACGTGAGAATTTACGTTTTACTAGCTGGCTTTTTAATTTTTCAAAATGAATTATAGCTAAACAAAACACCTGTACCTAACCTAACACAATCATCACTGACGTCACCAATAACCGTTAAATCCCGAATACCGAACGAAACGAATCGGGATCGTTCGCGACCGATATTTTTGAATTAAGAACGGACACTGCATTCGCGATGATTCACATGCTTTGGCGCCAGTTCGAGCCGTATCCATAGTGTTGATATTAGTATTTTATCATGCATTTTTTTTATACTTTTTATTTGTATGGTTGAAGTAGATAATAAAGAGTTAGCTACTTAACAAAACACTTGTACCTAACCTAACACAATCATCACTGACGTCACCAATAACCGTTAATTCCCGAATATCGAACGATACGACTCGGGATCGATCGCGACCAATATTTTTGAATTAAGAACGGACACTGCATTCGCGATGAGCCACATACTTTGGCGCCAGTTAAATCATATTCATAGTGTGGGTCATCCCATAATGCATTTTCACATAGTTTTTGTTTTTCATACATAAAACTAATGTCTAACAAAATTCATAAATGTTAAAAAAGTCGTTGTTGTTTTTGTTTGTATAAATTCATGGATTTAACAGCTGGACGGATTTCGATGGAATTTGGTATGCGGTTATACCAAAAGGAGTAGGTAGGATAAAATATACGTTTTATCCCGGTTGGATGTTCTCGTGCGATAATTTTCGACTTCCACATGAGCGAAGCGAAGCTTGTATTTATAATATAATCACGATTAAGATTAAACTAATCTGTTAATTCTGCTTAATCGTAGAGAAACAGTATTTACAAACAATAACAAGAAGCGGAAATAAACATAAATTTGGCAGCGAACACTAATTTTAGGCAATAAACTATGTGCGAATGATATCATTGCATCCGAGGATTCATGACATCATCTATTGCAATATTTATGATTGTGAATAATTTATCTAAATAACGCTATACGTCAACGTTTTACATGGAAAAACGTCAATGCATCCAGACGAACTTAATAAACTGTGTTGTTTTGTGAATTATCTTAAGAAAATCGGCCAAGTGCGAATCGGACTCGCACCGAAGTGATCATTACCACCATACAGAAACTCACGCCGTGATTACATACGGGACCGAAACGTGGTCGCTCACAATGGGCCTTATCAGAAGGCTTAAAGTCACCCAAAGGGCAATGGAGAGGGCTATGCTCGGAGTTTCCTTGCGTGATCAAATCAGAAATGAGGACATCCGCAAAAGAACCATGGTTACCGACGTAGCCCGAATAATAGCCAAACTTAACTGGGAGTGGGCAGGGCACATTGCTCGCGGAACGGATGGCCGATGAGGCCGAAAAGTTCTGGAGTGGCGACCGCGAACCGGAAGACGCTGCGTTGGAAGGCCTTCCACTAGGTGGACCGATGACCTGGGTGCAGGGTGCAGGATGAAGGGTGCAGGGATCCGCTGGATGATTCCTCATGGGGGTAGGCAGAAACCAAAGGACAATCAATGTATGTTCTTCTAGGGCGTCCCCTTCTGGCGATAAAATATTTAACACTACATATTTTTTAAGAACGCCGAAAAAACCACACGTTTCTTGTTTGGGGTACCCCGTTCTTTTATAGCGGCCATTGTAATGTAGTGTGAGTAGTGCGAAAATTATGGTTCAAAAGATAAAATGTCTGGACTTTCTTGCAAATATCCGGCTTTTTATTAAGAAACGGTAACTCTAATCAAACCCTAACGTTAGGACAGTTTCTCGTGGATCAATTTCCCACACGCAACGGCAAAATCGCGGACAAAAGCTAGTCTCAAAAAAAAAACTTGCATGAAAACGAGACTATAAATACGACACCGTTAATAAGACCGAGGGACAACCTAATTACTCACTTTAGTTGTGTATGACATAATCACGCGAATTTTAAGTAGAAAAGCTACGGAAACAGAGCATCAACTCGTCAAGGCAGCCGGAATATCTATACATCTATACAAATATATAAAATTGAACTGTCTGTTTGTAATAACTAAAATAACAGCTTTTTACTGAATGCGGTACGGTACTTATAGCAAAAACACATTTTTTTAATTTTTGTCTGTCTGTCTGTTTGTTCCGGCTGATCTTTGAAACGGCTGGACCGATATTGACGGGAATTTACTAGCAGATAGCTGATGTTATAAGGTCTAATAGGCTTCTTTTATTTTAGAAAAATTATTAAGGTTCAGCGCTGCGCCGACCACAAATAACTTGGGATAAAAGCAGGAGAATGCTGGAGACAAGGTCAAATTAAATTACCAAGAAATTCCACAGGACCCTTTGACAGGGGAAGAATTCCAACGAAACTCCAGTTGCATCGGAAACTAGTGGGCTTACAACAAAACATTTACGTAACTGGAACTATGCTAAATCAATCAATGCCGCAATGACCAAATTTGACGAAATAATTTGGTAATCGTGATGACATCACAAAGGCGTTAAATTGTGTGCAAAAGTTTGTAACTGTCTGGAAATACTACAATTACTGGACTGTTTATACTATACGAAACATGGCGTTTATATTTATAAACGCCATATACAGAAATTTTTCATCATCTGCCTAACCTTTCCCCAACTATGTTGGGGTTGGCTTCCAGTCTAACCGGTTGCAGCTGAATACTACTTTACTTCGATTGACTGCCTATCTGATCTCCACTAAGTACCTAGGTAACAAGATACCCTTCGGTAAGACTGCTTATTAGACTCTGACTACCTGTAACGACCGTGAAAGATCTACAAATTACAGCCTCGGAATGCTTTCCGAGGCTTTGAGTGTTCTCGGAATGTATTGAATGGTCACCCATCCAAGGACCGACCTCGACTACCGTTGCTTAACCTTAAAAATCGACACGTGCGGCTGTTATTACTTTGCCACGAGCTCCTCCTACAGTATCATTTATAAAATCATTCTATCCAAACTTGTAATCCTAATATAGATCATTATTATAAAATAGGCCAAGTTCTCCTGCTGATTTTATTTATGATCGCTTGTTTACATAATAACAACATGGCCGCACCATGTGTTAATAATTTCACGCCAGCTGTTGGTACGTAAGAATTCTCTTTACTGTGATTGGTTAATCATCTTCATCTGCTTAGCCTTTTCCTTACCATGTTAAGATCGGCTTCCAGTCTATGTGGAATGCAGCTGAACACCAGTATTTTACATGGAGTGGCTCTGATTGCTTAAAAAATTCCTCATCGCAAGTCTAGGGAAGTACGATGTCATCATCGTCTTCCTATCTTTTTTTTTCCGTGTCGAAGTCCTCAATGCATGTCCTCCGGAGGAAGTGTCTGTCAGACTACTACTAACCAAGACCACGTCACTTCTGGCTGGGTGGCGGGTGCAAAATTGGATTCTCCACAATCACCCCAGCAGTGATGGTTTACTTGTGACAAACCTCGTCTCAGGTAAAGGGGAGGAGTGAGCTGGTCCTTAGACTCCGGACCCAGGTTGGTGCAGCAAGGAAAACCTGCTTAGGTGGAGATTCAATAATGACTCTGCCCTGTAGTGTAAATGTGGTGCTGTTCTACAAACGATGGGGCACTTAATATCGTGTCCTGCGTGTCCTGTTGTTTGTTCACTACAGGAACTGATGGACGCTACCGAAAGCGCCAAACTAGTAGCTCAGTTTTGGGCTGATACAATTTAGATTGCTATCGACACGCTAAGAAGAAGAAGCTGGTCCTTGCATTGTCATTCCATGTGAGAGGCGTGCCCATAATCGTCTTCCTGCCTTGTCTCATGTTACAACGGTACAATACGTTTTCTTCTTCCATTCGCCCGTGTGATGTGACCCGCTATCATTAACTAGCTTTTCATTCATGTCTTTCCTTACACAATCCATCCATTGTTTCCTTGATTTTCGGCTCCATCCAACAGTTTCATTCATCACTCTTTTAGTCAGTTGTGCTTCATCTTGGTAAAATTCTCCAGAAATGTGAGGTGCGCTAAGTACTTACAACCGGGAGTATGATCAGATGTACTATGAACGTGGACGATATGGAAGGAGTATGTAAGGGTGTTACCACTCTAATCGATCGATCGCCAATCGAGGCTATGGATCGATTGGTGATCGTCGATCAATCGATTGGTGTTGTAACACACTAAGGCTTGTAGCAGGAGGCATTCTGTAAATTCTGGTTACCCCCATGGAAAATATGAGCATGTAAGTATCACACTACGTGTATGTATGGTGGGCACCATTGAATACCCATACCGAGCCAAACAATTCCCTAGCGAACGTGTAAACAAACCACAAATGATAAGGCCAGGAATTCACTATATTATGGATTAATTATTTATTAATATGAATTATTTGCAGACATTTCCTTATATTCGAATTGACGCTTATCTATTTATAACTGTAATAATGACACATATAAGCCAGGACGAGGTCAAGAGCAGGTCCATTATTGATTCAAAAACAGCAGAACTGGCGAAATGAGGCTGTAGTGTACACCTGTAAAGGTGGCTGTACTCTCTCGCTGAACCAATCCGAGGCAGGGCTTACACTCTCAGTTCTCTCAGTCTTGCAGTACAGCCAAGCGAGGAACACCGACACTAGAGGAGTATTCCTATATGGCACTCTCGCACTCAGCTTACCTCGAAGTGTCTCGGGGAGAGTGTCCAGCCACCTTTAGACTTAGGACGTACCGTGTCCGCTCAGCATTGCCGGGTGGACACCACGCTGGCGGCTGAGCTTCGTCCTTCTTACTTGGTGACTGCTGTTTACTAGCCTATCCCAAACAGAGGCGATGGAGTTTCGATGTTTATAAGGGTGCATACTACGTTGTGTAATTTATGGCCAGTTAATATTGTTTATGCCCTGTCAATTTGGCGGGCTGTGACAGGTGATGCTTTTGTCATCGCTCTCCCCAATAAACCGAATTACTGGATTCACATTGGTTTTTCTCACACATTTGACTTTGCAGTATAGAGTTTCATTATAACAAAAATTTAAAATTTAAAAAACCCCCATCGCAACATAGCGAACAAACATTTGAAAGTCAATAAAATGGCTGAGCCGGTTCTGATAAAACATGTCTAATTGTAATATACACATCATGCCCTTTCATTTGATACCCCACTTGGGTATATTTGAAAATATTCGATAATTCATCACCACTTTCATCCCCCATATCTAGTAAATGACAGCACCGATTTTGATAAAACGTATCTAAGAACTATCGCCAAGAAACTAGCATTGAAATAAAAAAAAACTGCATGCAAATCGGTTCACTCGTCTAAGAGCTACGGTACCAGAGACAGACACACACACATCGCGGTTAAACTTATAACACCCCTCTTTTTGCGTCGGGGGTTAAAAAGAACCCGCACAGCTCGAGTCGAGGCGTTACTGATCCTGTAGTGCTTATAAATATGTGTTGACCATTATTGTGAAGTCCAACTATTACTTAACAATGTTTCCCATAGATCAATATGCCACACCTTCTATTTACTTATACCGGTTATCATTACCATTATGAGAAGGTCATTGAAGAAAAATATTTGAAGTAAAGAATGTTCTATTTTTGGATATGATTAGATATGACTGTGACTCATGAATTCAAAGTTGTCTTGACAAAAAGTTTATAACATATGGTTTTGGCATCACTTATTCATTGCTCGTTGGTAAAGGCAATCGTTCAGCGAGAAGCTAGGAGAGCTAGCAACTTAAAACTAGTTGTTTGTTTGATGTTCACAGCGATGTGACCAATCAGCGAACAACTATAAAAAAAAAATGTATCTTTTTTACTGACACAGGACCTATAATCTTCTTTCTGTACGTTTCTTGAGCGAGAAAATAGTCTATGGATAATTCATTTACTTGGTACTTGCCACAAGAGCACACAATTACTAAACTAATATAAGGAAAAAAAACTTTAATGCAATAAAAAATTTAACACTGTGTGCCTCACGGCTGTGCCAAATTCGGCCAGTTCAGCAAAATGCCGGGCAACTAGTGCCTGACGCTGGTTTTCAACTGGACCTGGATTAGTGAGGTTACAGCTATTTAGCTAGTCGGGTAAATGACAGGTGCCTTTAGATCCACGTTGGTCATAGAATGATGAATGATATGCGGGAATCAAAATGGCAGCTGCTTATAGACCACTTAAATAACTTGATGCCAAAAACATAACATGCCTGCATCGTCAAGATTCGTGAGGAAACCAACACATCATAGAACGAAACATTCAAAGATATAGCTACATTGTCATTTACCAACCCGCACTTGGTCCGTGTGTTCGAATATGGACCGCGCCCTCTCACAGTGGGAAGGCTTAAGTACCAACAATGGGAGCACAATAAGTTGCTTACTATGCGGTTGACGTGGCCAGCAAGAGTTCGATAAGTAATCTTCAAAAAATTCAATCACACAAAGCAAGCTTGTAAAATGGGATTCCAACGACACTCCAGGCATGATACAGAAGAATGATCCAGAAAAAATTTCAGCCATTTATAAAAAAATCATTCTAACAATACACTAACGACCTTCAACAACTATTGATGTAAAATCGTGAGCAAGCAGGATGCTGTAGCGGTTACGTCATTGAATCCTGCGTTTAGGGCTGACGACATGCATAACCAGGCAAAGTCAACCCAATCAATTAGCTCAGCTTTAAACTATCTACAGCTGGATATGAACCCTCTGAATTTCAGATTGATCTCTCCATGTGGTCGGTGACCATCCATTACAGGAAAGCACGTTAAGCTATTAATCCCAGCTGTGATTCGCAAATCTTTGACAGTCATTACAGTCAGAAGCCTGTTCAAGTCGGACATTCAGTTTTAGCAAGGGATATCGTTTCACTTAGTAGCTGGGTTGTGGAGGTCAGATAGGCAGTCGCTCCATGTTAAAAATTGGTATCCAGCTGCATTCGGTTAGACTGGAAGCCGACCCCAACGTCTAAACGGCTGGTCGGATGATGTATAATTGTTGCCATAGACAGGACCATTCAGCTGGCGTCTTTTTACTGGGATACGTCAAAGCCAAAAGTTAGTTATCATTTAGGCCAACCCTAATCTCTCAGTGCATGCCAGAGTACATTGTTGGATTATCTGGTCAAAATAAGGCGGAAACTGTTATCATATCGCGAAATGAGGTTGGGTCTTAGTGATCGCGATAAAGCGCTATTGTAGCTCGTACAGTAACATAATTATGTTTATTGTATGGACTTATTTTTTTTAGTCAATTGCTCATCAATTTATCGATGGACTTCTGCAATACCAGAAATCAACCTTTAAAAGAACAAAAAGCTGTCACCTGGGGCAACGTTTATATGCTCCACGGGCGCATTCGGGACGAACATCCCAATACCACTTTATCTGGTGGCTAATGTTTTTTACTATCTTCATAATGGGTGTAAAATATCCTGAACGAAGCCGAAACGTACTTGTTCTCCCCGTCATTAAAATTCAAAATTATTTTAGACCGTCCCTGGGAACCTCCTAGTTAAGGAGATATTGGAGAAAGACTTCTCTTGCTTGGTTAATGTTTTCGTGAAGGGTTCTTTCAAACCTTTATAGTAAGAGCCAAAAGAAGAAAACAATAACAATACGACAGCACAGGGTGTATTGAATATAAACATAGAAAGATAACCAATAAGATGGACCAGCCTATTTAAACCGGCGGCCGAGACAGAACAAACTTGGCGAAATAAGTGTCGTGGCGCAATTCGGGAGAAGTCTACGTCTAACACTGAACTACGATTAAAGAAAAGATTAATTTAGTCATTCAAAACTATCTAGATCTAAATCAACAGGCACTGACTTTGACCTTGAGATAAGTTATCAGTCATTACCACGCTGTTGGCATTGCAAATTAGTTATGCGACCTTGTATATGTTGAGAGAATGTTATTGAATTAAGGCTTCTCAATGCTTATTGCACAAAGTCTGAACACAATGGTTCAATCGTATACGCCTAAACAGTTATGACTTTATGATGTTGTGACTTACGAAGTAAGTCGAAAGTGGGCGATCCGGCTGGTCTATGATCTGCAAGGCAAGCGCTACAATGGATGACTTGGGAATCTCTAAAAATACTCCAAAGTCAGCTAACCCAATCTTCTTCTTATTTCGTGTCGATGGTAGGACTTGGGCCCAGCATGTGGCCACGTTAATCGCGACATCTGTGGAGTCTTTTA
Source organism: Noctua fimbriata (assembly GCA_905163415.1). NCBI lineage: Eukaryota > Metazoa > Arthropoda > Insecta > Lepidoptera > Noctuidae > Noctua > Noctua fimbriata. The sequence goes on from LR990951.1 coordinate 7,421,311, forward strand.
GGTCCTCTAAAGTGCAGGTGTTGAGACACTTCGGAAACTCCAGAAAAGGGACATCGTCAGATCGGGAGCACCGCATTCACACTGTGTTTCGGAAGGATCTTTAATTCTCCATTTTGCCAAAGTCTGTTTACAGCGGCCTAATTGGGTGTAAGTGCTTTTCAAACAGGCCACTGGAGATCATGTCCCGGAGGCGAATGTTCCTGGGGTTTAACGCAATCGGGAGGTGGTGGGTGCTTCTCTTCCCACAGTTTGCTCCCGAGGAGCGTAAGCTAACCCAATGGGTTGGGCTTATTAGGAGTAGAACCGACGTGTATTGGATACTGGGCGACGTGTCTTAAAGACAGTCAGTAAAGACCGTGAAGCGATAAGTGTAAGGCAGGACGCCGTCAAGCTGTGGCCGGTAGCTGCTACATGAAAGCAGCTTAGGGCAGAGTTGAATGGAGTGCGATTGGAGAACCCTATGTTAAGCTGTATACTTCTATAGGCTGCGGATGATGACAAAGAACAGCTGCAATAATGCAAATTAAGTTGTCAAGGTATTTACATCTGAAACCGCTGCAACTAAAGCCATACAAGCTCGTGACCGATCTAAGGTCGACTACTAACGAGGTTCTATCAAGTTCAGTACCAGCTAGTTCGATACATTATACTCGATTTATCATAAAAAATATTCTAGTTCTGTTGCCCCACTGCATTCCTATAGACTTCCGATTATTAATTAACGTGATTTAATAGGTTTTGTTTGTCGATTTATTAGTAGAGGTAGATAAGAATTTTGCTTTCTATTAATTTATAACGAATAAGTTTTAAAAAGGTACCGTGTTGGCCAATAACTGGGTTGATGAGATCGGATAGGCAGTAGCTTCATGTCATCATCTGCCTAGCCTTTGTCAACTATGTTGGGGTCGGCTTCCAGTATAACCGGATGCAGATGAATGCTTATCTGACCTCCACAACCCAGGCAGTAGCTCCATGTAAAATACTGATAATCAGCTGCAACCGGTTAGATTGGAACCCAACTCCAACATAGTTAGAAAAGGGCTAAGCAGATGATAAACTAGATCTTATTAGTTGAATTATTAGTAAAACGTTGACGAATTTGGCTTGCTGTTGACGAATACCTTTTGTCTAACTTTCATATGGCTGATTGAGACTGCTTCGTAGGTCGATAGGTCGTAATCCCAGAATGCTTTAGTCGAGTGAACCGTTTTTTCGGGTGACTGTTCATTTTTATTTGAATTCAAAGGTTTCTGTTCGAGTGAAGATGAGATGAGACATGATGGTTAGATCAGACAGTCAAAGCGTTTCTTAGGAATTTTATTTCATAGTAAGGGTTGAGCTAAAACTTGGTGATTATAGTAGCCAAGAAGTGGTGTTACTTTATTGATTAGTACTTCTAACGTAACCTTTTTTTTTTTTTTTAGGATGGGAAATCATCAAATGACCCCTCCGCTCTGGGCGGAGCGGAAGGGAGTGTCAGACTTGTACTGACTAAAACCCATCCATGTTCCTTCTTTGCCCTTTATGTTCCAGGGCCGCGGTATCTCTTTCGAACAGTCCCGCAGCCCTGGCAGACATCGGCCCGTGCGGACCCCTACGTGGTTACTGACATCTCTTTGAGGCGCGCGTGGAACACGAACGCGCCGTCGACACGGCCTGTCGTCATAAGACGGCCGTTCTAACGTACCCTGTGTAGTGAGCCCAGCTTCCACCTTACAGACTGGCTTATTTGATAAGAGTTAATAAGAGTTACTAAATTCATAAGTATACAACATTAGTTTTAGTTTATGCGAAACCTGATATACATGTCAAGTATTTTTATGTAAAGAATCTATGAAAAACAAAATTTCAAAACTGTATCATGAAAAATCACAAAGTTATAAGCTTGTTCTGTTATCTAGTTGTCCGCACAAAATCGTGGTCACCACGCAGCGTGCGCCTCCAGCGTCGTCTTGAGCTTATTGATAATAATAATTTGGCAGTAGGTACCTAAATTATTGCGATAGGTACTCAAAGTCGCTCGGTGTCCAACTTTTAACTTTTTAAATATTTTTGGGAAAAAATATAACATGGTTTAAAAATGATTGGAATCGATTCAGTTATTTATTCTGAACAAACTATATTCAGGTTTCGCATATACTAAAAATAATTTTGTAAATATTTTCTATTTCTTGTCTGTTTTCTTTTAATTTTTTTTTCTGAATTCGTGGACAATGTTGTGGGTTACATGTGTAGTAACATAAATATGTAATAGATTGTGTATAAATGTATTTCTAATTATTGTGCTAATTTAAGAATCACTAGTTAAGCTTGGCATGTAACTGTTTATTGTTCCTAACAAATGCAATTAAAAATAAAATGGTGAAAATACTAGAGAAGACCGAAATATAAAGATGCCATTGAGACTGCACAAAATGTACAATTCTATTACAAGATATGGACCAACGCAATGAGTCCGAATCTTTATAATACCCACTTGAACTGTCAAATAAATGATTGTTTATGTATTTCCTTCTTGTCGCAACTTCTTTCAAACACCGCATTTTGGGGTCACTGTTAATATTTGTTTAGTTTTATATTCCTGGCTTAAACACGAATTGATGTCAGAGATCAGAAAAAGAATCTATTTTGAAGTCTTTTCTTGGAAACTTAAAAATATATTTATGTCACCAAAGCGACGAAAATACACATGCAGTGTCGCCAATAAAAACACGTTTAGCTTGGGTTTCATTCGGAATACAAAACATATCATCATTATAACATTCCATCTTGCGTTGGAAGGCCTCCTACTAGGTGGACCGATGACCTGGTGAAGGGTGCAGGGATCCGCTGGATGAGAGTCGCACGAGACCGGTCAATGTGGCGACACTTGGGGGAAGCCTATGTCCAGCAGTGGACGTCTTTCGGCTGAAATGATGATGAAATATAACATCACGCTTGTAAAGTGTGAAAAGGTGGCCACAGGTATATATAGAGTACCTTCACCTATGTACATTTGGCTAGTTATGTTTAGATCCCACGTAAAAGAGGGCGAGGCAATTGAGTTTTTTTTAAACATTTTTTTTTATAGAAAAATATTTGTTGTACCCAAAACCACTGACCAAGATGAAAGCTTATTCGTTCTTTGAAGTTAATTCAGCTAAATGTCAAAAACTGTTCAAACGAAATTCCTCCTGTTGCTAGGTAACTAAATGTCAAAGGCGTGGGCAGACACGTCCCTCTCCTGAACCAACATACCAAAAAAAATACTTATTAGATGATTTATTGATTGAAATCAGTTTATTTGATTTGCCAGTGGTCCAAGATAGCTGGCAATGAAAACACAATTAATGACAGTCTTGTCAGTAAAAACGGGCCCACAAGACTACAAAGTCAATAAGCTCTAATAAAAATTTTCAGTGGGCACTTGCTAGTCCAACTCTGGCTTGCGTTCGCCTTTTCACAGAATGGTTGATTCCTACAATATGACTTTTGAACATATTGAAATTTTTGCATGGGCTCCCTATAAGCTTAATCTTATACTTAAGGAGGTTTCTTGAATATTTATACACCATTTTACAGTTAATTTTTTTGTACGCATTTTTTGTATTTTGTATTTGTAACCTAGCGATTATTTTCACTGTTAAGTATCCTATAGTTAATCTGTGAACAGTGTTGTTGGCTGTTATATTGTCAATAAGTTTTGTGTATTTCTTAGTTCTATGTTTTATATTGCAGCTGTTTGTTGTTCCTTTTAAAAAAAAAACAAAGGTTGACCTATTTTAGAAAACAATAAATACTAGGTGAGGCATACGTCGACTAGATCAACTAGACCATCGCTCACATCTCCAGATAGGCTCCCTACATCGACTGACTCTGGATCATCTTCTGACCGCCTTTTCCCAACTATGTTGGGGTCGGCTTCCAGTCGAACCTTATGCAGCTTAGCAGTATTTTACATGGAGCGATTGCCTATCTGACCTCCACAATCCAGTAATTGGGTAACACGATACCCGTTAGTAAAACCAGTTGTCAGATTTTCAAGCTTCTGAAACGACCGTCAAAGATCTACAAATGACAGCCGGGACCAACGGCTTAACGAGCTTTCTGAGGCACGGAGGAAACTCGGTATGTAATGAAATGGTTACAAAACCACCGACCGACTTTGGATAACTCTTTTTAACCATGAAGATGGACCCGTGCAACTGTTATTTTTTAACCCTCCACGGGTGTACCAAATAAATATCCTTTTGCTACTGCCCTTAACGCAATTTATTTGGGATTGGCATGTCTTCTTCCTCAAATCTCCTCTATCTTCTCTCTTGCCAAACAGATATACAACATTAGTTTTAGTATATGCGAAACCTGATACACGTGTCTAGTATTTTTATGTAAACAATCGATGTACAAAATTTCAAAACTGTATCGTGAAAAATCACAAAGTTATAAGTTTGTTTTGTAACCTAGTTGTCCGCACAAAAACGTGGTCACCACGCAGCGCGCGCCTGAAGCGTCGTCTTGAGCTTATTGATAATAATAATTTGGCAGTAGGTACCTAAATTATTGCGATAGGTACCCAAAGTCGCTCGGTGTCCAACTTTTAACTTTTTAAAATATTTTTGGGAAAAAAATAATGTTGTATAGACCTGACAAGATTGTCACAAAAACGACCACGTGCGCCTCTGCCAAGTACAGTCACTGGCGCTAATAAAAACACATCTTGGCCTACTTTAGTAGACAATAAATACTAGGTGCGGCATACGACTAGATTACTAGATGATCAGTATTCAGCTAGCATCTGTGCGTAAGGCCGAAGCTTCTAGGGCGGACGACATTCTTTTACCTATATAAGGCCCCATTAAAATAGATGGACAAACTTTTAGAAATCATTCGACCACCAAAATAAGGATAATGGTAATAAAACAAAATAAGAAAAACGCATTAGGTACTTACAAGAAAAAAAAATCCAATGATTTTAGGTCAAAATAAAATCACTTTAATCAGTGTTTATTTTTGCTTGGACATCTTTGGTTAGAAGTACTGAACGCTGTGTTAAAATTTGTCCATCTTTTTTAATGGGACCTTATTTTATACAACATTATTATTAGTATATGCGAAACCTGATAAACGTGTCTAGTATTTTTATATAAAGAATCTATGTACAAAATTTCAAAACTGTATCATGAAAAATCACAAAGTTATAAGCTTGTTCTGTTACCTGGTTGTCCGCACAAAAGCGTGGTCACCACGGAACGCGCTCGCGCGCGGGCCTCCAGCGTCGTCTAGAGCTCATTGATAAACATAATTTGGCAGTAGATACCTAAATTGTTGCGATAGGTACTTAATGTCGCTCGGTGTCCAACTTGTAACTTTTTTTGGGACAAAATATAACATGGTTTAAAAATGATTGGAATCGATTCAGTTATTTATTCTGAACAAACTATATTCAGGTTTCACATATACTAAAAAAATAATGTTGTATATCTAACAGCTGTTTTTTTTTAATAACCGACGAAAAATTTCTATCTATGGGGCTCAAAATGATGTACTGAATACGTGGTAACCGTTTTCGCGTCGGTGTCCCTTCCACCCCGTATATCTATATCAATGATTTGTCACCTTTGCGCGTGCTAACTAATTCGACAGCCTTGTCGTTCTAGTCAAGTCTAGGCAGTAGCCTACCTACGGGCCAACAACACGGCAAGCCCATAAGGCATGAAGACTGTTCAGAAAGCCGAATATCATGAAGAGTGGTCGGTTCTAAGGGTAAGCCAAGCTTTTAGGCTTCTATGACAGTATTGAACAGTACGGGGGTCGTTGAGGTATTTAAAGTAAAGTTATTTCATTAAAAAAACTGCTATTTAAAAAAAATATATATAAAATTTTAAAACTTTTACCCTTCCGTAACAAGGAGGTTCCCAGGTTTCGTTGACAACAAAAAAAATATCGCAATGACGGGGAGAACAAGTACCTTTCGGCTTCGTTATGGGTCTTTTTACACTCATTATAATATTTTAGGGTTAGCGTACTTGACTTATCTCCGTTGAGTTTTGCTGATGGATCAAATTTCGATCGAGAGGATGGTTTTTGAATTGAAAATACTTGAACTTTTATTGCCGCAATTTCTTTTCCCAATTTTCATAATTCAATTACGAAAAGAAACCGTAAATCAAAAGAAACTTGTACTCCATCACCTGCCCAGCCTTTTCTCAACTACGTAGGGAACGGTCTCCAGTCTTACCAGATTCAGCTGAATACCAGTATTTTACATGGAGCGACTGCCTATCAGACCTCCACAACCCAGTTAGAACTGGGTAATACGATGGCCCTTGGTAAGAATGGTTGTCAGATTTTCGGGCCACCGACCACCTGTCAAAGATCTGTAAATGACAGCCGGGATCAACAGCTTTACGTGTTTTCCGATGCACGGATGAAAATCGGTACGTATTGGGTGGTCATGGTCACCCATCCACGGACTAACCTAGGCAAGCGCGACTTAACCCGACCGGCTGTTGTTATTTAGCCACGGGCTCCTCGAAAATAAACTTGTACTAAAAACATAAAATCCAACGCCAAGTGGTCGGCACTGACCTACAGTGATTTCATAATGTGATCTCATCGAATCAACATTGGATCTAAACGAGTAAACGTTTTATCTATAAACGATACGGATACTGCGTCTTTATATCATAAAAATATGTCTTGAGAAATTGAGTCATATGTTTACTAAATTTTAGTTTAAAATTGGTTTGGTACAGAAATAAAGAAAATAAAATCGAAATCTGTCTGCTATACGCCGTGACTTTTTAGTTGTCTTACAACGGCAGCCCACTTCATGTATCCAATGAATACTAAACATTCATAAAAAAAATGGTATTTATGAGATTATAATAATTTAAAAAAAAAAATATTCACTATTATGACGCATGACGTAGTTAAAACACCCTGTTACGAGCGATGATGTACTGGACTCGAGTACTGGGTAGGTATATGTTCTCCCGTTTGACACGTAAACATCATTAACAGGATGTTTCATAATTTTATTCTAATTTTTTATTATTATTTATCTTTGTACCTATTATGGAAGATAAAAAAATCGCGCCTAGAGCTATTTTATGTCGGGTACATTGAGTGGACGACCTTTGTAAGACGACTAAAAAGTCACGGTGTAGATAGAGGTAATACACTGGTCAGCAAATAAACCGAGCCACCCGCTACCTAGGAACTCTGATTCGATTTTCTCAAAAAGTATAAAACTTACAACTATCAAAGTTATACCTACAAAAAGTGCGTTTCATGGTGATTAAAATTACTACAAATTAATTAGAAAGTACCGTCAACTCACATTGTAATCAAGCAACAAACAATGCTAACGATTTGCGCTGTTTTCACCAGAGTTTGAAATTAGCGTTCTTTTTCTCTACAATGAGGGTAGTCGGATATTTCTTATCATTTCTTTAGTTTTTGCCCATCGTTTGCTCAGACGCGTGTGTTTTTGCTACTTTTTTCGATTAATAATGGATACAACACCTCAGGAAGCAGCTCAAGCTGTAGCATTACTTCAAGCAAGCATTGCGCAACGTGAAGTCGCACGAAGGCTTCGAATCAGCAGATCTTCGGTGCAACGAGTTTACAGACGATACCTAGAGACTGGAGCATTCGATCGCCGTCCAGGTACGGGCAGACCTAGGGCTACATCAGCAGCAGATGATCGTTATATCCACCTTACTGTTCTGCGAAATCGCCACCTCAACGCAATTCAAGTCCAACAAAGTCTGCGTGACGAACGCCAAGTGGTCATAAGTTCAGATACCGTCAGAAGGAGACTTGCTGAACGGAACCTGACCCCAAAAAGAGCTGCAACAGGCCCAGCATTAACGGTAGCACACCGTCGAGCACGACTTGAATTTGCTCGAGAGCATAGGGATTGGACATTAGAGCAGTGGAGTAATGTACTCTTCACTGATGAGACCAGGGTGAGTCTACATGGAAGTGATCGACGTCAGAGAGTATATCGTCGCCCTGGAGAACGTTATTCTCAGTGTTGCATCAAGGAAACTGTTGCTTATGGAGGAGGATCTGTAATGGTCTGGGGCGGCATCTCGTTAACAGCACATACGGCGTTAGTTTTCATCGAACCGACGGGCCGTACACGTGGACTGACTTCTCATCGCTACATTACTGAAATCCTCGCAGACCATGTGGTACCTTACGCAGGATATATCGGACAGGATATGCAATTGATGCATGATAATGCACGGCCTCATGTTGCTCATGTGGTGACCCAGTATCTACGCGACGTCAGCATTCGTACGTTGGTCTGGCCAGCTCGAAGCCCGGACTTGTATCCGATAGAACACTTATGGGATGAGCTGAAACGTCGGGTTCGAGCCCGGGTACCTGCTCCAACAAGGCTTCCAGAGCTGCGAATCGCAATTGACTCTTCAATTCTTTCTTTTCTTCTTTTTTCTCTTCTTTATTTTGTTCTTTTTTTTTTTTTTCTTTTTTTTTTTCTTTTTCTTCTTTTTTTATTATTCATTTCTCCTCTGAGTGGAATACAATTCCTCAAGATTTTATCGTCAGGCTCGTAAGGTCGATGAATACAAGGATGCTGGCAGTTATCCGAGCAAGGGGAGGGAATACGGAATATTGATCAAAAACTTTTTTTTGATTTTATCTTTGTTTTTGGCTTTAATATTTTTTTTCACTTTATCATTACTAACGATTGTCACGACTGGAAAACGACTCTTCTTTGTAAAATCCTTAATAAACACTGAAATATTGATTAAACCCAATGAGTTTCCTTTCATTTTAAACACCATGAAACGCACTTTCTGTAGGTACAACTTTGATAATTGTAGGTTTTTTAGTTTTTGAGAAAATCGAATTAGAGTGCCTAGGTAGCGGGTGGCTCGGTTTATTTGCTGTCCAGTGTATTTTTTGATATTGAGAAAGAATTTCAAGTACTTACTCGATTGCATGAACTAAAGGAAAATCTCCCAAAACCTTGTGTTATTAAAATCTAGCAGTGGCTGTGCAAAAGCTTGCAAAGTCGGCTGGGAAGCTGAACGTGGAAGGGAAGCTGCGGTTGTGACACAAGTCACTAAGTACATAAAGGGTGTAACAAGACCCTTAACGAAGCCGAAAGGCACTTGTTCTCCCCGTCATTGCGATCATTTTTTTGTTCTAGATCATACCTGGGAGCCTTCTAGTTACGGAGATATTTTGGGGTCAAAGTTCCGAATTCTTCACAAGTTTTTAATGTTATTACTTTAACCTTTACACCTCCACGACCGTACTATTCAATCCATCCATCAGCACAATGTTTTGAGTGCGTTACATTGAGGCTTAACGTAAAATGTGATATTTCATCCCAAAAACGAAGTCGTTTCCCAGCAATAGCTTTTGCGTAAAGTTACTTAATTTGTTGTACATAATGCTTGGTTGACGGCTTCGTGAAGGGTCCGTTTACACCCTGTATGTTCAGCTGTAGAACGTGAATTGAACGTAGCTTAAAGATGCCCCCGGAAAAAAATGGTGTGTAGTGCAGTTAGTGCAAGCAAACGACAATACAACAGTAAATTAGTGTAATAGGACTCCTACAATGAAACCAGCCAGGAAGCTGGTTCAGCTGTGCATTTAAAGTCAAGTCTTTGGCTTACCTTGACTTCCTACAAATACCTACTAGGGCTAGGGAGCAGGGTATACTCCAAAACTGAGCATCCCCAACAAGGATTGGCCAGCCCTGGGCCCGTCACTATCTGAAGGCCTCACATGGTGACGGGCCCGGGGCTGGCCAATCCAGCATCCTTTTCCTATACGGCCTCAAGAACACAGAACGCCAGTCTTAGGAGGCTAGGATTGACCTAAAACCCATCTTAAATTCATTTACTTAAAGTATGTTTTTGCTTACAAGTATGACGTACAAAAAGCTCAACGGAACAACACCAACACACACTAGCAGTACTGCTTACCCCCTTTTTGCGCCATGTCTCCCTCCTTTTTAGCCTCGGCAGGCTATTGCCATTCTTCTCACTCATTTTATTTCACTGTTTCTTTACATTTCACTGTTAGATCACTTTTTTATGTCACTTAAGTCACTTTTGTACACAGTTTGTGAGTTTCTCAATTGTTTTAACACTTTTCGTTGGGCACATCGTTATTTCGACTGCTGTCAGTCAATGACAATGATACAAATGAAATTTATTAACAGTCTACGTTAAAAGGTTAAAACCTGTTTGAGACAAGTCAGGTAATTAACACAAACCGCACCTTAACTTAATTGATGATTGACGCACGCTTAATTGATTTAGTAGTTACGGAGATGAATGCTAACATACGAATAGACGACCTACGGCTTAAAAGTGAAGTTGTCGTGCAGGTACTCCCAACTTCACTGACGGTCGACCACTTTTAAACCTTATTACTTAGGTCATAGGGGGTGAAAAGTGGCAGACAGTCGGTGAACTCGGTATGGTACTTCCGAGTTCAGTTCTGAAAAAAACCGACTTCCAAACCGAATTGAGAACCTCCTTCTTTTTTAAGTCGGTTTAAAATAGAAATTTGCCATAAATATGCTGTCAGGGCACAAATTTATTGTTTTAAGATCCTATGAGTGCTGTAAAGTACGCTAAAAAAAGCTTTGAACAATTAAAGTGGCTTATCAATCCAGTTTTAACGACTAATAAACTCCCCAAGTTTAAAAACACCCTCACGACTCCCAAACGTGACTCTAAACAAACCATACAACAATAAAATTGAATTAACAATCATGTTAAGAAGATAACAATACAATACTTCAAATGAGTCACTTTTTTATCGATTTTCACACACACACACACACACACATTCATATTTACTCAACCAATTGCAATCGAGTACTCATCATCATCATTTCAGCCTAAAGACGTCCATAGGCCTCCCCCAAGCGTCGCCACATTGACCGGTCTCGTGCGACTCGCATCCAGCGGATCCCTGCAACCTTCACCAGGTCATCGGTCCACCTAGTAGGAGGCCTTCCAACGCAACCGAGTACTCGACAAAAGCTTTTCCGAGGACATGAAGGTGACCGCGAGGGTCTCTCAAAACGGTGAAAGGAAACCGTCATGTCCTAGAACCGATAAATCGAAGACATGTGATATCTAGAATGTCTCGTTGGTCTACTGTTCGCAATCGTGACTGCTGAGCATGAGGTCCTGGGTTCGATTTGCGGGTCGGGCAAATTGCTATTGGGATTTTCCATCAGGGATTTCTCAGTAGCAGCCACGGAGTCTGGATTTTTGGCCGGGTGATGGCAATGGCTGCGGCGAAATGTGGATGGACTATTAGGTACGCCTCTGTATATCCTTTGGGGATTACAGGCGTGATGTATGAATGGGTCTGCGCCTTGAAAGCTGATTTTGTTTGCCTCGGTGAACATCATCAGCCTAGCCTTGTCCCAACTATGTTGGGGTCGGCTTCCAGTCTAACCGGATACCAGCTGTAAACCGGTATTTTTTATGAAGCGACTGCCTATCTGACCTCCACAACTCAGTTAGTACTAGGTAATACGATACCTCTTGGTAAGACTGGTTGTCAGACTTTCGGGCCACTGGGACTACCTGTGACGACTGTCAAAGATCTACAAATGACAGGAGCGACCAACGGCTTAACGTACTCTCCGAGGCACGGAGGAAACTCGATATGTTATGATGGTCACCCATCCACAGACCGACCTTGGCAAGATCGACCCGTGCGGCAGTTATGATATAGCCACCAGCTCCTCACCGTTCTTGAGAGCTGTGGTGATAAAATAAATGACACAAAGAAAAGTGCCACTCAGGATTCGAAGCCTCTACCTATTTGTTCCTCGGTACTTTCGGCCTTTACAACTGCTTACATATTTAAAATACTGAACCGTAATAATATTAATGACAATGACATTGATATGATTAATACATTTTATCATTAACTGGAAAAGAAAGTTCAATACCACTTTCGCACCGATCTCAAAAACGTCTAAACGAATTTCGACACAATTTCCACAGACACTAGACAATTTCTTGAGGTAGAAATTTCCTTTGTTTTTTTTTTAAAGTCGGTCACTGTTTACTTTAAAAACTTTTTACACAACAAACACGTTTGATTTACAGACAAACACTGAACTAAATGTAGCACTCATTGATAGCCATATCTACTGATAAAATGATAACAGAACTTTACAGGAATGTATTATTTTTAATCTAGATTTCACGGTACGTTATCGTTCGAGATTTTTGTTCAAAGATATTATTGGAATTGTAATTGAATTATTTATGTCAAGATATGGATCAAAGGTGGCTATAAGAGTAGAGGAAGACTAAAGAAACGATGGATGGACTGTGTGATGCATGAGATGAATAGAAAGGAGGTGACTGCTGAGATGACAAGTAATAGAGACGATGGAAGAAGAAGACACGCCGCGCCGACCCCAAATAGATTGGAATAAGGGCAGGAGAATGATGAATGATATGGATCAAAGGTTTTGTCAAGTTTCCTGGAGTGTACAGCAGTTCGTTCTTCCATATTATCTACACGAGCTAAAGAACGTGTTCAGGGTCCATGTCTCTGTATTTGTCTAAATGAGAAATGCTGAACGGACATTTATATCTTTTAAGACGTAAAGATGGAGACAGAAAATCTGCGAAACATTGATTGGATAACTTCCTAAGCCCAGAAATTGGGCATCACCAAGAACAGTCGAGGTAACTGAAGAATATTTTCCAAACTCAGGTGGTAGTGGTTGGAGCAAAACGTACAGACCATGCCGCCGAATAGTTCAGGAATAGCGACTGCTAACGCTAAGTTGTGTAGGTAGGCTGAAGACCTGGTCAAAGTTGCAGGAATCTGCAGGATACAGGTAGCACTGCAGGACCCATCATTGTGGCGATGCTTGGTAAATGCTCAGGATTTAACATCGTTCATCTCCATGAAACACACTTTCATGCAGCTGGATGAAAGTGTTACTGAGTTACTAACTCGTGGAGGTCAAATAGGCAGTCGCACCATGTAAAATACTGGTATTCAGCTGCATCTGGTTCGACTGGAAGCCGATCCCAACATAGTTGGAAAATGCTACGCAGATGACGGTAGATGAGAGCAGTCATGACGTGAATTGGAGAGGCTTATGACCAACAGAAGACCTGGTTGAGGAGACTCGCGTAGTCCAAGGAAACATGGTACCACATGGAAGAAGTCTTTAGTCAGCAATGGATAGAACAAGGCTGCCAATGATAATGGTTTTGTCCAGCAGTGACGTGTCTAGAGATCAACAAGACGGCAAACCCATAAGTCAAGCAGACTGTTCAAAAACCCTAACATCATGAACAGCAGGAGCAAGCCAAGCTTATAGGCTTGTATGAGAGTACTGCCACTACAGGCTTACGTTGACATCATTTTTCGGCAATGATGATAATGATGACGAATATAACAAACGTCACATACAGTTTTTTTTTTGGGATTGTATATCATCAACCCCCCCCCCCTCCCCCCCGCTCTGGGCGTAGTGGAAGCGAGTGTCAGACTTCTACTGACTAAAACCCATCCATATTCCTTCTATGCCCTTTGTTTTCCAGGGCCGCGGTATCAGCGGAACAGTCCCGCAGCCCTGGACGTCACGCACATTACACAAAAACTAAATTTTTAATGTTTTTAGCAATTTTTCACTCAGTAAACACTACCGTCTTCTTCTGAAGTCATTCAATACTAGATTTCCTACCGCTCTAAATTGTTTACTAACAAAATCTACGGTATGACCGCGTATTGCGTAAGCTTAAGATGAAATGCATTATTTAGGTTCCATGTTTTGTAAATAAGGTTATTTATATAAAGAGTGTATTATAATGGGGGAATGTTAGTCTGGCTTTGTGAAAGGTAGTGAGGAATGTTTCCTGGGTATTATTCACAGTAAGTCTAGAATTTATATTAAACACTAACTTTTGTTCGCGGTTTCGCTCTCGTTATGTACGGAAATTAACCCACAGGAACGTTTTAAATAGCTTTTGACACTCGGGGATAATGTAGCTTCCCGTTAGTGAAAGAACTTTCGGAATCGGATCAGTCATTCCGAAGATTACCACATACATACAAACTAACAAACAAATTTTACGTCTTTGTAATATTACTCAAACTCAACTCAAAGCATTTATTTCAATTAGACCATCACAGACCCTTTTGAATGTAAAATAAAACAAAAAAAAAAAGCGAAGCTACAGTCACAGTCACAAGGCATAATAACTTGAGAAAGTACTGTAGTTGCACATTCCAAAGCGTAGATCTCTATGGAGAAGAATGGGCAAGAAACTCCATGGACACTCTTCTAAATCAAAATATTCTTACAAAATCTTGGTTACATCGTTCATGTTGAGATTATACATATATGTGAGAACGATGTAGAAAGACGTGCACATTAAGAGCGCTTACTGGCTTTTGGTCGCGGCTTAGCTCCCGTTATAACCCACGGAAATGTTTTAAATGTAGCCTATGACACTCGGGGATAATGTAGTAATTTTTTGCACGGAAGCAAATGCTTTTTCTGAAATAAAAGTAGCCTAAGCTACAAATTACTCTTTATACATGAGCTATCCAGTAAAAGTCGCGTCAAAATAAGGAAAAAATAAATGATAGCATGGCGATTGACAGGGGGGAATGGAAGAAAAAAACGTGTTGCGCCGACCCCAATTAACATGAGAAAGGGCAGGAAGATGATGACATGCAACCAGTGTACAGAAGTGACCATAAGTCCAGTAGCAGTTTCACAAAACAATCGCATCAAAACAAGTCGCACTTACGACCTTTTTTCATAACAAACATTTTGCACACATACACGATCTCGTATATCGCACTCTTTGATAATTATCTAGTCAGAAAGAGTGCGATATAATGATCATATTTTGCCTTAGTGACAAGCCTGTCATCTCGCGACGGCGTATTAAGTTAGTAATAATTATGTGTCTAACTGGCTTAGCGGTTAACGCTATAGTTAAAATGTCTCGCACGTTGTAGCCAGCCTGCGTTCGAACCAAGTGACATTACACGTTTTGTGTGTTAAATATGAATGATACGTTAGACCGGATGAGATATGTTTCTCTAAGGATTAGTTGAACAAAATAAACTTCTGGATTGAACAAAGTAGTTAGTTATGACGTTGTTAGTTGGTGAACTTTGTTACGAGCGTTTGTGTTATTATTACGATTAGCGTGTTGTTTGATTGTCTTTATTCAAGATGCCAGCTAATATTAGTATTGACGCCAGGGCAAATATTATCGCTTTGCGTAAAAATGGTCTTAATATTTCTCAAATTTCAACTGAAACTGGCTTGTAAATTATTTTTAAAGATTATATTTATTATGACGATAGTTGTGGTGTGATTTTCTTATTATTAAATAAATTGCTAGTTGCAAGTGTGTAATCATATTTTGGTTTTTTAGAGAAATACTGTGAGCCGTTGGGTAAAGAGGTTTGATGAAGAAGGTAGTCTGAAGAGTCGTCTAGGAAATGAAAGGCCGCCGCTTATTAATCAGACTCAGCGACGTTTCATGGTGGAAGAATATGATTCCTACTATAATGCTTGCAGACCAATTTGATACTTCATTTAAAACTGTTTACCGTGTACTCTATGCTGAAGATTTAGAACATCGGAAGCCAGCTAAAAAACCATTATTGACACAAAAACGCAAGGAGGAACGACTGCGTTTTGCTCTGGAATATTTAGATTTTAATTGGGAGACGACTGTATTTTCTGACGAGAAGACTTTCAAGTCTTGCCAAAAGGAAGACTTCATTTCTGGCGAAAATTTAATTTAATAAGTAGACGGGGAACTAAATATTAACATTTCCGTAATGAAATTTTAAATTTAATGATCTTAAATTGGGGTTTAGTTTCAATCTTCTTTTCGTCAAGAAAACGAACAACATTAAGCTATAACCTCAATACTTTCATTGTGACGTTACATAAAAAACACGCTCATAAAGTCTAACTCATATATTAGTTTTCAATGAACTCTTGCTGAATACCGATACCTATAAAAGTGGGTATCAACAATTATATGTGTTATTAGAATATCCTTTCCTTGGTATGTTATTGTTATTATGAATTGACTAAGTGGGTATACAACAAAAAATCCTATGAATGGTGACAAGAGAACTTCTTTTGTCTAAGTAGGAATGTGACCGCACAATTCTCATAAAAGTTATTAATTTTATAAATAAATTAAACGAATAAACATTTTTGTTATTATTCAGCACGACTTTTTTATTTCCACCTTCCAACACCAAAAAGATAAAATAAAAATCAATTAATGAGGTTAAATAATAATACAATATCCATCTAATATTTAACTTCTTATAAAAAAATAAATAATAATCATGAATACATTATAAATAAACATAAATACCTAACGACTTTCTGCTTAAATTCAATTATTATTATAGTTTCAAAGAAACAAAAACAGCTACATTGTAATAATAATTAATCTTAATAGATTCAAACTTAGACTTCATTGATCGTGAACCCATGCTCAGCCCAAACAGCTACCAACACATGTTAGAACTACGCGAATTTTAGCAATGCAATGGTAAGAACAGGTCACCACTATGACGTGTATTCTAATTGCAACAGAAATATAATGCTATTTCGCGTAGTGTGACGAAAGTTCATTAGTGTGTGTTATGTGTGGAATGTTGAGACAACACTCATACACACACGCACACGCAATGCTGTATCGTGCTCGCACAGTTCATAGCAATGTAATCCTTAGTATGCTACTGGACTTTTGAGCGTTTACTGTACATTTATGACCATAAGTATGAACATGGACGAAGCTAAAGGAGCCACCTGCTAGGTGGCATTCTGTGATTTCTGCCTACCCCCATGGAAAAATGATGTGAGCTCATGTATAAATACATACAAACATAAGCTCACGCCTTTTTATAAGCAAGCATGTATAGCACCATTCACTTTATTTCCCGCATTTATCCTTTCCATATCGGCTTCAATCTTTCCATCTCTTGTAGACTGCCCAAATAAACGGTGTAACACGACCATTAACGAAGCCGAAAGGCACTTGTTCTCCCCGTCATCGCGACAATTTTTTGTTCTAGGCCATAACTGGGAACTGGGATTTAGATGTATAAAGATCACATCATTCAACAATATTTGAAATAAACATATACGGCTTTACATTTATTTGCCTTAATAAAAAGGGTGTAAATAGACCCCTGGCGAAGCCGAAAGGCACTTGTTCTCCCCGACTTTTCGATATTTTTTTTGTTCTAGACCATAACTGGGAACCTTCTAGTTACGGAGATATTGGGGGTCAAAGTTCCAACTTTTTCATAAGTTTTTTTTTTAAATACGTGTTTTTAATGTTAGATTTATAAATTAAACACCTCCACGACACCCGCACTATTCAATCCAGTACGTAACATTGAGCCCTTCAGTTAAACGTGATTTTTCGCCCCAAAAAAAAAGTCGTTTCCTAACAATATGTTTTGCGTAAAGTTATTTAGTTTGATATACAAAGGCCAGCACATCAAGCTACTACAGTCTGTCACATTTCTTTGAAAAGATTTTCATCTTTATCGCTTTACATTGGGTTCAAGGTTGATTGGGAAAATTTGTACATAATGCTTGGTTGACGGCTTCGTGAAGGGTCCTGTATACAAACTCATTTACTTGCTCCACACTCCTATCATTTATTTTCACATCACACACCGATACATTCTTATATAGAATATAAAACAATGGTTAGACCTGCTGTCTTGTATGGATCAGAATGTTGGGCCACAAAAGGGATGAATGAAAGGCATTTGCATGTGGCGGAGATGAGAATGCTAAGGGGAATGTGTGGTGTTGCGCGAATGGATAAAATAAGAAATGAGTATATAAGAGGAAGTCTGAAAGTGGCGCCGGTGACTGAAAAGTTGTGTGGTAATCGGTTGTCGTGGTATGAGCATGTGATGCGGAGGAATGAGGAAAATGTTGTGAGGAAAATTTTGAGTATGAATGTGGATGGGTATATGAGTAGAGGAAGACCAAAGAAACGATGGATGGACTGTATAAAGAATGATATGGCAAGAAAGGAGGTGTCGGATGAGATGACGAGTAATAGAGAAGTATGGAAGAAGAAGACATGCTGCGCCGACCCCAAATGAATTGGGATAAGGGCAAGAGAATGATGATGATGACACCGATACATTCTCTTCTCTTTCAAACACCATAACCTTCGCCATGTTCACATTATTTATATATATATTCCCACAGCTGGTTCAGGCATGCTTTCTGTGATAAACAAGGCTTTAAACAAATCAAAAGTCATTTATTCAAATTAGGCTGACGGAAGAATCGACAAAATGACAGGTTGTGAAAAGAAATATGTCATTTTGTCGTCGACAAAACCCCTTTCTATGGTGGTCGTGCTACACGTGCTGGTAGGCTAGAAGAACCAGATTCTATACATTAATGTATCAGATAATACTAACAAAGAATCCATTACAAGTTACTGGTTAGTCAATAAATGTTTTTACACGACCCAGGCATACTTTAGTTTTTTTGCACCGAATCGGGCGGGAGGAAACGCCCGGGTGTTTCCATTGTGAGGATCGTCCGGAGGACACGGTGCAGCACACTGTGGAGGCCTGCCCTGCTTGGGCGGAGCAGCGCCGTGTCCTCGTAGAGGCGATTGGCGGCGGCGACCTCTCGCGCCCGGCCCTGGTTCAAGCCATGGTCCGGAGCGAGAGGGAATGGGAAGCCGTCACCTCCTTCTGCGAAGCAGTCATGCTAGTGAAGGAGGTGGCGGAACGTGAGAGGGAAAGAGCCTCACGTCCCAGCCGCCGCGGGAGACGCCCTGGGCGTCGGGGGTCACGTGGTGGCCCCCGGCCACCGTAGGCGCGGGCCTGTGGACGGCGAGTTATGGGCTAGCTCGCCGTCCGGCCGTCTTATGACGACAGGCCGTGTCGACGGCGCGTTCGTGTTCCACGCGCGCCTCAAAGAGATGTCAGCAACCACGCCGGGGTCCGCACGGGCCGATGCCTGCCAGGGCTGCGGGACTGTTCGAAAGAGATACCGCGGCCCTGGAACACAAAGGGCAAAGAAGGAACATGGATGGGTTTTAGTCAGTACAAGTCTGACACTCCCTTCCGCTCCGCCCAGAGCGGGGGGGGTCATTTGATGATTTCCCATCCTAAAAAAAAAAAAAAAAAAAAAAAAAAAAAAGGCATACTTTAGTTTTAAGAATAGAAAATTATTGTAAAACCTCACCATGTTCCTATTCTAGTGCAATAATACCTAGTTAAGTTATTATACAACGAAAATGAAAAAGAGTACCTATATGTATAGTTATGTCACCCATTCCGATTTTTTGTTATGATAATTATTATACAACATTATTTTTAGTATATGCGAAACCTGAATATAGTTTGTTCAGAATAAGTAACTGAATCGATTCCAATAATTTTTAAACCATGTTTTATTTTTTCCCAAAAATATTTAATAAAGTTAAAAGTTGAACACCGAGCGACTTTAAGTACCTATCGCAATAATTTAGGTACTTACTGCCAAATTATTATTATCAATGAGCTCAAGACGACGCTGGAGGCGCGCGCTGCGTGGTGACCACGAGTTTGTGCGGACAACTAGATAACAGAACAAGCTTATAACTTTGTGATTTTTCATGATACAGTTTTGAAATTTTGTACATAGATTCTTTACATAAAAATACTAGACACGATAAGGTTTCGCATATACTAAAACTAATGTTGTATTATAAGCTTTTATGTTTCATATACCAGAAATGGTTAATATGAGGATCCTTAATGTTATATTGTGTAATGTAACATTTAGTTACCATCTATGTAGACCCATATTACTAGAATTAATTATTTGATTTGATACAAAAAACAATCCATCACGTAGGTCTACTGCGGGTTGGTGGATTCCACTTTTCATAAAAAAAATGGGTTCTAGGACATTTTCGTTTCCTCGGGACGTTTTCCTTCACCATAGTTTAAGAGCAGACCTATGCCAGTCACCAACAGCAGCAGTATATGCTACCCCTAACAATTCCATACACATAACTAAATGCGCGCGCAGCTCATGACATAACACTGTGACATCATGGCAGCCATCATAGTCTTGTTAATTACGAGAGTAAGTACTTTCATAATTAACACTATGATGTGTTCCTAGTCGCTACTCGCTAATTACAGGAAACATAACATGGACGTAGTTAAGCGAAAAGGATCCAATCCACAACATGGCCAAAAAATACTATCAGCTAGTAAAAAATACCTAACCTACGACCAACCCAAATGAATAAGTGTTGATATTCTTCATCAGTTTGATGAAAAGAAAGAAAGAAAGAAAATATATTTATTTGCCGCAGGTACATGACGTGATGCACTAAGTCGATTTTGGCCATGTTGTGGATTGGATCCTTTTCGCTTAACTACGTCCACATCATCATCAGCCTCGCCTTTTCCCTGAATGTTGAGGTCGGCTTCCAGTAGAACCGGATGCAGCTGAATACCAGTATTTTACATGGAGTGACTATCCGAGTGCCTATCTGACCTCCACAACCTAGTTACCGGGTAATACGATACCTCTTAGTATGACTGTTCGTCAGACTGTCTACACGTCACGACTGTCAAAGATCTAAATACAAATGACAGCCGGGACCAACGGCTTAACGTGTTGCCTGAGACACGAAGGGAACTCTAATTGGAACTCTAATGGATGGTCACCCATCCACAGACCACAGACCGACCTCGGCAAGCACTGCTTACCATGGAAGACCTACCCGTGCATCATTTTGCACGCACAGCATGTGTTCTTCCATACTTCTCTATTACTCATCATCTCAGAAGTCACCTCCTTTCTAGCCATATCCTCCTTCATACAGTCCATCTATCGTCTCTTTGGTCTTCTTCTACTCCTATTACTATGGAGTTTCTTGCCCATTCTTCTCCATACAGATCTACGCTTTGGAATGTGCAACTACAGTACTGTCTCAAGTTATTATGCCTTGTGACTGTGACTGTAGCTTCGCTTTTTTTTTGTTTTATTTGACATTCAAAAGTGCCTGTGATGGTCTAATTGAAACAAAAGCTTTGAGTTTGAGTTTAGCTACGTACGCTTGTAATCCCTGTAGGGTCATGCAGAATTGTACATAGAAGACTACGACAGGATGAGTACCGTCGAAATATTTTAGGCTGGGTAACTAATGACATTTAGCCTAAATGTTAAATTCTAGACCGCACCCATAGCGTGCTACATAGACGAGGTTGGGCAAAGGATTAGTAATAACAGTTATTTCTATAAAAGGTTTTTAGGAGTTCATTGCGTGAGCATTAATTTCGGGTGGTATTGTGTTATTGTTTAAACATAGAAAGACAGACAGATTTCTGGGATGGTCTGCGAATGCGACCCACCCTATCGTCCCGTGATTTGAAAACCACCCGTTAATGGCTATCGGTAAACACAGACACGGTAGAGTGCGAGTCGGATTTAGGGGTGCGCGCATTAAGGGTCCCGTACCATCGTAGTAGGGGCCCCTTTAAATTTTTATTCTTATTATTGGAGTGAAAAGAAGGGACAAGGTGAGATTAGAAAGTATAAAGAGCAAAAAAAAATTTAAAAATATACTTACAGTATACAAAACCCTGAAATGGAGATGGACAGGACATATGCTAAGGGAAGGTATAGAGAAGTGGACGAGACTAGTAACAGAATGGTACCCGCGTGACAGTAAGAGGAGCAAAGGTAGACAAACTAAACGTTGAAAAAGATTTCTGGTCCAGTATGGACACGTTTGGCAAAAGACAGGACAAAATGGAAAGCATTAGAGGAGGCCTTTGTCGAAAGACAAGCTGAAACAGACAAACCGGCTGCCGAATAATAATACGTTTAATTTAGGAAGTAAAATTGTTTAGAGTTCAGGAAATGTAAAAATTAAGTTTCAGCAATAAAGGCTTATTTTATTTTATTTTTTATTGGTTGTTATAGCGGCATCAGAAATACATATTTTGTTTATGAAAATTTCAACTAGCTGTCTACCTATTACGGATCATGCAATACATCCCGCTGCCAGACAGACGGGCAGCGGAGGCATAGTAACAGGGTCCCGTTGGTTATCCACGGGTACGGCAGCGGCACCCTAAAAAGGGATAATTTAAAACACTAAGTCATCATCTCATCACCTGCCTATCCTTTTCCCAACATGTTGGGGTCGGCTTACAGTCTATCCGGATGTAGCTGAATACCAGTATTTTACATGGAGCGACTGCCAGTCTGACCCCCACAACCCAGTTAGTACTGGGTAATACGATACCCCTTGGTAAGACTGGTTGTCAGACTTTTTGGATCACTGACTACCTTTGACACCCGGGACCAACGGCTTAACGTGCTTTCCGAGGCACGAAGGAAACTCGGTAAGTAATGGGTGGTCACCCATCCACAGACCAACCTAGGCAAGCACGGCTTAACCTAAAGATCGACCCATTGTAAGCCTTTGGTAGGAGAAGTTGGACTTTCTGGCTTGTATAAAACCAGAAAGTGACAACCAGTCTCACCCATAACAGCTGCCAAAGATACGAATAACAGCCAACCAACTTTTAAAGTGTTTTCCGAGACACGTAGGGGTTCAAGCCTGTAATAGATGATCACCCATCCACGCCTCAACCTAGGCAAGAGTAGCTTAACCTTGAAAATCAAACCGTGCATCGACGTTTATTATTTAACCACGAGTTTTCAAAGTATTTTAATATTTATAACCTATTATTTCCAATGATTGTACCTTTTAATGCCTGAGAAGCGGCTTCCGATTAAATATTAGTACTAAACACAATATGTAATCAGTTCAGCTGCTTCAGCTGACGACCTTGGGCCGGCAACAACTTCTATAGTACTTTCCGAGACACGAAGGAGTTTCGGTATGTAATAGATGGTCACCCATCCACACACCGACCTCGGCAAGCGTCGCTTAACCGCGAAGATCGACACGTGGGTAGGTTTTAATTATTTAGTTACGAGTTTTCAACGCAATAGTAAAGTATTTTAAAATTTAATTATCCTATTATTTCCAAATGTACCTTTTAATGCCTGAATTAGTAAGAAGCGGCTTCCCATTAAATATTAGTACTAAACACAATATGTAAGCAATTAGTTCAGCTGCTTCAGCTGACGACTTTGGCGGCCATGACAGATTGCTGTCTTTCATACACATAATATCACACCTGTAATCCCAGAAGTGTTTGTCAGAGATGTAAGAAAGAAAGAAAGAAAACATATTTTATGTACGTGATAGTACACCCACATTTCGCCATTTAAGTTTTAAGTTTCATGTAATAGGGGCGCGCCAATTGCCATCAACCGGGACCAAATCAAGACTCCGTGGTTGACACTGAGAACTGCTAAATGGGAAAATACAATAACACTGCTCGACCAGCACGCGTAGCATGAAACGGGCTTGCGTAGTAACGGGTTTTGTCGACGGAAGAATCGACAAAGTGGCAGATTTATTTTGATGGACGGTCATTTTGTCGATTCTTCCGTCGACAAAACTCATTTCTACGGTGGTCATGTTACGCGTGCTGGGTATCGACGCCAGGACCTCATGCTCTCTCAAAATCCTATTATTTCTAAATAATGTACTACCCTCACCTACCTACGCTTTACTTAGAGGCTTGTATTTAAATATTAGTATTAAACACAACATTAAGCAATTGGTTCAGCTGCTTCAGCTAATAACCTTGGCGGCCATGACAGTGTGTTGTGTTTATGTAAAACCATGGTTTAACATGCGATTATGTAAAACCTTCTTGGTTGTTTCGAATTACCAAAAAAACCAGCCAAGTGATCATAGAAAACACCTACTCTCCACAACTCTGTGGTGTCAACAGTCTGGAAAGAAAATGGCTGTGACATACGGACGGACAGACTGACCAACACTTGACGGAAATTCCGACGCCGAACTTCCTTTGCGGTGAATCCGGAACAGACGCAGAGGGCGAGCGGTCCGCGACGGAACGACCGATCTTCCGCGTAGTTTGCCCGTTATTAGTTATTTATATGCAGTAACATGTGAATTCCGACGCGGAATATCCGTCAAGTGTGGCATAGGCCATAGACAGACAAACCGACAGGAGGCGTCGGTGTCCCTTCCACCCAGTATAATGGCTCTAAATGAAATAACAAAACGATGCGCAAAAAGTTTGTCACAGAAAGTTTGTAGACCGCAGACTTGGTCGCACAAAAAGTCTGTCGTCCAAGTTTATACATCATTAGTTTTAGTATATGCGAAACCTGAAACACGTGTCTAGTATTTTTATGTAAAGAATCTATATACAAAATTTCAAGACTGTATCATGAAAAATCACAAAGTTATAAGCTTGTTTTGTTACCTAGTTGTCCGCACAAAAACGTAGTCACCACGCAGCGCGCGCCTATAGCGTCGTCTTGAGCTCGTTGATAATAATTATTTGGCAGTAGGTACCTACATTATTGCGATAGGTACTCAAAGTCGCTCGGTGTCCAACTTTTAACTTATTTAAATATTTTTGGGAAAAAATATAACATGGTTTAAAAATGATTGGAATCGATTCAGTTACTTATTCTGAACAAACTATATTCAGGTTTCGCATATACTAAAAAAAATGTTGTATAGTGTTCAGAAATAAATTATGACTTATGATATGACTTAAAAGTGTTGGAATTGCACTTTTGTAGAAAACAGCTGCTTTTTTCATTACCGATGAGGGTTCGGAATGATGTAATGAATACGTGGTAACCGTTTTAGCCAGCCTTCCATCCAGTATAATGGCTCTAAATGAAATAACAAAACAATGCGCAAAAAGTTTGTCACAGAAAGTTTGTAAACCGCAGACTAGGTCGCACAAAAAGACTGTCGTCCAAGTTTATATATAAGGTCTACTATTCATACACGAAATATTTTAAGAGTAACTTCTATAAGTCGTAAAGTCGCCATAGCAACGTAAAAAAAAAAATATCTGAGTGTTTTCTTTTTACGAAATTATTAAAATTCTAAACATTTTTGAGACTTTTTGGATAAAATCTTTACTCCCATATTCTAACAATGACACTAGGTAAATACGACGTAGTAAACTAGCGTAATGGATGTTCAAAAATAGCTAGTATTTATTTTGTGGGTCAAGTAATTTAAAATTATTTATTTTTTATAAAAATATACTCAGATAAAAAAAATAATCCCTTGAAATGGCTTCGTTATAGCCGTTAGATGATTCCCTGAAAATATTTCGTGTATGAATAGTTAGACCTTATATAAAAGTATGAAGTATTCTTTTAAAAACTGAATAACGGGGAAAGAAAACATCGTTTAGAACAATGCTCATTTTTCAAGGCATGTTCTAGAATCAATAATTCAAAGATATGCTTCGATACCACCACTTGTACAAACACAAAATATGAATCGATTAAGCATACTCAAAATCAGACAGAATAAGGAATTACGAAATATTTTACGCCAAACTCATGAACAGAGTCGAAGACAGAAATTCTCAAATACATCTAGACAAATAAATAAAATTGAAGTGTCTGTTTGAAATTTCCAAATAACAGATTTTTACTGAATGCGTATGAAAGTCTGTTTATTCCGGCGAATCTCCGAAACGGCTGGACCGATTTTGACGGGACTTTGCTGGCAGATAGCTGATGTTATAAAGAGTAATAAAAGCTTCCTTTAACTTCAGAAAAAGGATTAGGATTCCGTGTAAAAACATTAATACCCTTGAAAAACAAAATCCGATTCAAATACGAGAGTAATATTTTATAATAATTTCACGCGGACTAAAGTTGCGGGCAACAGCTTGTAACTAAATAATATATAAATAAATAATATTAATAAAATAAATAAAACCTACATCCATCAATAGAACAAGCTAGTAATACGCCACAATACCATTGTGCATAAATAACTGCACACTGACGGAAGCCAAGGGGTTTTTTTTAAGAACACAAAAGATATAAAAGAATGACAACACTGCTAGCATACACAATCAACAACTAATGACAGTAACAGCTTCAAAGATTTTTTTTTAGTAAGAGGTAAGCCGGAGTACATATCTTTAATGTGATTATATTATTTGTCTATACATATAATACTGACTGTGCCATTTTTCAAAGGGAAGCCAGTAGGAATTTAGTTGTTGGAACCTTCGCCACTGCTATGCATGTATGTTTGTATTTACGTATGTTCCTCCATAGCGCCTAAAGTATTCATCCGATTTTGACCCGCCCCGGGTAACATAGACTACATTTTAACCGACTTCAAAAATAGGAGGAGTCGATTTTACCTTGTAAATCCTGAATTTAAATAAATCGTGATTTTTCTGTAGTCGGGTTAGTTAGTTCTAATATTCCACACAAATTATTTCCAATCTGTATCCTGCTGTTTCCAGTCTAACCGGATGCAGCTGAATACCAGTATTTTATTTCACATGGTGTCTGCCTATTACAGACACCATGACAACTTAGCCCCACACTAGAAATTACTCCAGTATAGAGGGTGCGTTTACAAACATTTAAACTCACATAAACAAACAGCCAGACCCGGAACAACTACCGACCATACAAATATTTGTTCCGTGCGGGAATAGATCCCGCGACTCGCAGCGCAGCAACCAATCGCTCAGCCACTGCGCCAACCGTGTCGTCTAAACATTTTATTTAACCTTCACAACCCATTTCCTGGTTAACATTAGCGTTAGCGATTTAATTAACTACTACTTGATTTACTGATAACATTATCAATACTTAATTAGTAATCTACATTCTCATCATCATTCAAGGGCAAGGGAGTAAGGGTAGGTGCCCATACTCCAATTTATTTGGGGTCGGCGCAGCATGTCTTCTTCTTCCATACTTCTCTACTACACCAGACACCTCCTTTCTTGCTCATCCTTCACACAGTCCATACATCGTTTCTTTGGTCTTCCTCTACTCTTATACCCATCCACATTCTTACTTAAAACTTTCCTCACGACATTTTCTTCATTACTTTTATTTTTCTTTTTAAGTTTACCTAGTACGCAAGTAATATTGTATTGCCCGATTTATGTAAAAAATCCTCAGCATCACGTGCCCATACCACGACAACCGTTACCACATAAATTTTCAGTCCCCGGCGCTACTTTCAGACTTCCTCTTATGTACTCTACACCAGTAGCGAAGGGTCAATTTTTGTAAGAGGTAAGCCGGAGTAGATATCTTTAATGTGATATTATTATTTGTCTATAAAATACTGACTGTTCCAGTTTTCAAAGGGAATCCGGTAGGAATCGAGTTGTATGGAAACTTCGCCACTGCTCTACACTTTACCTGCACTAATATTATAAAGAGGTTAAGTTTTTACGTTCGGATGTAGGAAGAAATCTCCGAAACTAATCATCAGCTGAAATACATCACTGTTGCAAGCTACGCTATTAAAGAGTGCCACGTTTCTTCGACGCGGAAGAATTCGCCGGCAGAAAATAATCACTTATAAATGTCAAAACAAAACCTACGAAAACACACATAATCATTACATTCCTGCCCTTGTTCCATTCCACTTGGGGTCGACGCAACACGTTTTCTTCGTCCATTCTCCCCTGGCAGACGTCACGGCATCATTTACTCCTTTCTCTTTGATATGACTCCTCACATAATCCATCCATTTTTTTCTTTGGCCTTCCTCTCCCTCTTCATCCATCACTCTTTTAGTCACATACGTTTCATCCCTTCTCATTACATCTCCTTACCAAGACAGACGGCAACACGAAACACACAAATGGATTAAAAATACAAACGATACAAAATAGAACCTCCTGCTTAAAAATACCATCATAATTTACTTTAAAACAACACAATACGTACTAAAAACCACTTTTTAACTCAAAAACACACAATAAAATAACACTAAAAACTTTAACATTAAACGGAACGATTGAAAAATCACAGTTAACGCGAAGGACGTCTGAAAACTAACTGAAAAGCGTCGCATGTGATTCTGTTATCGCGAGTACCGATAGCAGACAAAGCAAATATTTGCGCAGTTCAAATATTTATTATGTCGTAACCGTTGTATGGATATTTTTATGATTGGATACGATAATGATGGACCTTCTTCGTCTATACCACTCTATTTGTGTGAAATCACATTTCCACGCACAGATCAGCATTTTCTAGCATCTCTTTCCCTTTCTGTCACTAAGAATTGCAACTCACTAAAGTGAGAGGTCGAATCGCACGTTAAAGTGTTTCCGATGCTAATGAATGCGGATGCTTGCGACCGGACTTCTCGCTTCACCAAATGACATCTTTACGTGACAGAATAAGATAGAGATACTCCAAAACGCTGATCCGTGCATGCAAATGTGATTTCGTCATCTCAGCAGACACGTTGGAAGTAAGCTGCTTCCTTACTTCCAACAGACTTCTCGTTTCACCAAATGATGTATTTACGTGACAGAATAAGATAGAGATACTCCAAAACGCTGATCCGTGCATGCAAATGTGATTTCGTCATCTCAGCAGACACGTTGGAAGTAAGCTGCTTCCTTACTTCCAACGGACTTCTCGTTTCACCAAATGACATCTTTACGTGACAGAATAAGATAGAGATACTCCAAAACGCTGATCCGTGCATGCAAATGTGATTTCGTCATCTCAGCAGACACGTTGGAAGTAAGCTGCTTCCTTACTTCCAACAGACTTCTCGTTTCACCAAATGATGTATTTACGTGACAGAATAAGATAGAGATACTCCAAAACGCTGATCCGTGCATGCAAATGTGATTTCGTCATCTCAGCAGACACGTTGGAAGTAAGCTGCTTCCTTACTTCCAACGGACTTCTCGTTTCACCAAATGACATCTTTACGTGACAGAATAAGATAGAGATACTCCAAAACGCTGATCCGTGCATGCAAATGTGATTTCGTCATCTCAGCAGACACGTTGGAAGTAAGCTGCTTCCTTACTTCCAACAGACTTCTCGTTTCACCAAATGATGTATTTACGTGACAGAATAAGATAGAGATACTCCAAAACGCTGATCCGTGCATGCAAATGTGATTTCGTCATCTCAGCAGACACGTTGGAAGTAAGCTGCTTCCTTACTTCCAACAGACTTCTCGTTTCACCAAATGATGTATTTACGTGACAGAATAAGATAGAGATACTCCAAAACGCTGATCCGTGCATGCAAATGTGATTTCGTCATCTCGGCAGACACGTCGGAAGGAAGGGAGCAGGGAGGTATTCGCCTGTATCCGTCAATCATTTAATGATGGAACAGACGAAGTGGGTCTTTAACATGCTTAGCGTTTAATCATCATCATCATCATACTTCTGCCTCTCCTCAATTTATTTGGGGTCTGTGCAGCAAGTCTTCTTCTTCCATACTTCTCTATTACTCGTCATCTCATCAGACACCATCTTTCTAGCCATATTATCTTTTACACACTCCGTCCATTGTTTCTTTGGTCTTCACCCATTCTCATAAACATTCGAGTGACCTATAAATATTTGTTGTACTATGCCACTTAGGTATTTCATAATAGGTAAAACTGCATTATTTCCGAGAAAGTGCAAGCAGTCAAGGAAAATTCTGGAAAAATATTATATTTAGCGTAGCACGAGTGCACCATGTTATATGACGAACGATTTTAATACTAAATGGTTCTCAAAGCCTTTGAATGGATGCAACATCAATTGGTAACGATGCCCAAACTAACAAAGTTGAAAGTCTCATAATTTCATTCGTCGTCAATTTTGACTGATATAATTTATCTCTTTTATTTTTCAACTTATTTAAATTATTTGTGATTCCAATTCTAATGATTAATAATTTAGTTTTAATGTACTTAATGATGACCCATAATTTTATAAACCATATTTGTACGCCGGAAACGGCAGAATATTATGATCCTAATACATTATGAACCTAACTGCTTTGTACAATATTCTGACAAAGAAATGCATTCATTCATTCATTCATCATGCCCTTATCTCAATGTATTTGTGGTCGGCGCAGCAAGTCTTCTTCTTCCATACTTCTCTATTACTCGTTATCTCAGCAGTCACCTCCTTTCTAGCCATATCATGTTTCACACAGTGCATCCATCGCTTCTTTTGTCTTCCTCTACTCTTATCTACATTCATACTCAACATTCTCCTCACTACATTTTCCTCATTCCTTCGCATAATCTCATTCAAGTTACTTTTTAAAAAAAATTGTTGTTTTTTCCCATTGACCACCAAGTCCTGGGTAATGATAAAAGTCTTGGGTTTTTTTTTAAAGACCTTTCATTAAAATGATCTTTTGTACTCAAGAATAGTCAACCAACTTATTCTGCCCACCATACCAGTATCCTTTATTTATCTACAATTGTACACGTCATTAGACTACGTCAACCAAACGCCTTGATATCAACAATTTCTCAACAAACTATTAAAGACTAGTTGTTGGACAGGAACTTCGTCCGCGTAAAATTATTATAAAAAACTAGCTGTTGCCCGCGACCTTCGTCCCCGTAAAATTTATATTTTTTAGCCTATAACCTTCCTCGATAAATGGGCTATCCAACACTAAAAGAATTTTTCAAATCGAACCAGTAGTTCCTGAGGTTAGCGCGTTCAAGCAAACAAACAAACAAACAAACTCTTCAGCTTTATAATATTACTAGCGACCCGCCCCGGCTTCGCACAGGTGCAATATATACATATAAACCTTCCTCTTGAATCACTCTATCTATTAAAAAAAAACGCATCAACATCCGTTGCGTAGTTTCAAAGATTTAAGCATACAAAGGGACATAGGGACAGAGAAAGCGACTTTGTTTTATACTATGTAGTGATTATATAGTATAGATTACATTTGGATTGGATTTTGTTAACAATTTCATAGGTTTTAATTTTTTTTGCAAGAAACCTTAATCCTTATTCTAAAAGTACCCTTATTTACTCCTTATATCAACATTAATCTGCCAGTAAAAGCCCCGTCAAAATCGGTCAAGCCGTTTCGGAGATTAACCGGAACAAACAGACAGACAGACAAAAAATTTTAAACACTGGTTTAAGCTTTCACTGTTTACAACTTAACTTGTACTGTCACTTACGGGATATATTGCGTGATTGCGTTGGCGCTTGTAACAGCGCCGAAATATCGGGAGCTCAAATCAATTAACAATCACGGAAGATGTGACAGTACAAGTTTAATTTTTTTTTAATTGTTTTTTTAAATTATAAGTCTCGTATGTACTTTCATATGCATTCAGTAAAAACCTGTTTTTTACAATTTTTTTTATTTGTATAAATAGATTTTACAATTTCTCAGAAACAATCTTCTTCTGCCCACCATACCATTATCCTGTATCTACCCACTAATGATGCAACCGCGCCCTCAACGAGTCGCGCACGCAATCTACTGAAACACGCCTACGACACGCTATTACAGTAGTTATGATTTAAACAAACGATATAGACGGTTTGTCTAACTGAATTATGTGTTTTAATGTATTGTTTTAAGACTTTTAATGCTTCTTATTCGCCAGGAGAGTCCGCGAAATTAATTGAATACCTAACTTTTTCATGAAATATTAATTGAATAGACTAGAGCTCTGAAACAGCTAGACGGGGTCGCGGTAGACCGAAGAGAAGATGGCGGGACGTATTGGATGGCTTTCTCGCGAATTGGCGAGAAGAAGCACACCATCGTGAGAAGTGGAAGGAATGGGGGGGAGTCTTGTGCTCAGAAGTGGGACAAGGCAAACAAAAAAAAAAAGTAATTGAATGGGATTCAATGAGCTTAGAGGGTTTTATTGATGATTTTAATGATATAATTTTCTAATAAATACGTGGTCGCAAACTCGGGCATCATATTTACATACAACTTGAATTTAAATAAATAATTTCGCGAGCTACCGTTGCGCTTCCACCTTAATACGATGGGACAGCGATTGCTGAGCGAGAGGCTGGCTTCGATAACCTCAAAAACTAGCTTATTTAAAATAAAAACTTGTGAAAATGCTTGAACTTTGATCTCCAATATCTCCGTAACTAGAAAGTTCCCAGGTCTGGTCTAAAATCAGGGGTGTCCAACATAATTTTATGGAGGGCCAAGCATATCATTTTTGTAAAATAAGCGGGCCAAAAAAAAATTAAAAAAGAACCAGCTTCGCTGGACCAGACTCCGATGATGCGGTCTATATTCGCGGGTAGGTGAGGTGGGGCGGGTAGGTAAAGATGGCGCGGGAGTAACTGACTTAGCCTCATTTTTTAAATAATGTTAGAGCAATATTTATTAATGTCATAAAGTTATAGCTCGCAGGCCGGATGAAAGACCTACGCGGGCCGGTATGTGGCCCAGGGGCCGTATTTTGGACGGGCCTGGTCTAAAACAAAATAATGATCGCAATAAGGAGAGAACAAGCGCTTTTCGGCGGGTTCGTTAAAGGTATTTTTGCACCCATTACCTATACATAAAGGGTGTAAATAGACCCTTAACATAGCCGAAAGGCACTTGTTCTCCCCGTCTTTGCGATCATTTTATTGTTCTAGACCATACGGAACCTTCTAGTTACGGAGATATTGAGGGTCAACATTCCAACTTTTTCAACAAGTTTTTTTTTAAATACACGTTTTTAATATAAGATTTTTAGTTTACACACTCCACGACCCCCGTACTATTCAATCCATCCATAAGCACAATGCTTTGAGTGCTTTCCATCGAGTCCTACCGTAAAACGTGATTTTTCACCCCAAAAAAAAGTCGATTCCCAGCAATGATTTTTGCGTAAAGTTACTTAGTTTGATGTACAGAATGCTTGGTTGACGGCTATGTGAAGGGTATGCTATCCATACAAGTATGTCCAACTCAACATAATGTCATGCTATGTCAACTGCGCGAACGAAGCATTAGCACGCTTGAATGATGTTCACATGTTTGTGTGTATGTCGTAAACCTTATTATTTACCTATTCAGAATAGAAACAGTGGTATTGTTATGTGGTAAAATGACATAACATAACATAACATCACGCCTGTAATTCCCTAAGGGTTAGGCAGAGGTGTACCTAAGACTACATTCATATTTCGCCGATGTAATAGGGGGCGAACATATTGCCATGAACCGAGCACAAATCCAGACTCCATAATCAGGTGTTATTTATTAATAACAGGTAATATTTGCATATTGATTACAGGTATCCTGTTATCGTAAAATGAATACAAAAAAAAAATGTGCCCTACTTAAATACATTCGCAGAACAATAAAAAAAACCAGTTATAAAGCAACATCATCCTAAATCAAACGAAAACATGGTTTCGCAACTAAATTAGATGATTTAAATAGTTATATTTAGATATGTTACGGCTAAAAGCCGAAGTGCGGTTACACCTAGTTCTAGCCGGCTAAACCTAGGTGCGGCCGGTAACAGTTGTGTATCCTTTTTATTGCTAGGACACACCAACCAACTGGATTAGGTTAGGTTAGGTTCGAACTGTGACCAAACGCGCTACATCCAAATTGGCTGCATGTTCTAACCGAAGATAAGTAGGATACATCTAAGTTTAACCGGCCGCACCTAGGTTTAGCCGGCTAAAACTAGGTTTAGCCGCACTTCGGCTATTAGCCGTAACATATTCAAGCTTTTATTTAACTTGCCTTGTTAGTTCATGAGTAAGTTCATGAACTAACAAGGCAAGTTAAATAGTCATGGGTCAAATCTTGCAACTGAATTTAAAAGCCCAACTGATTAAGCTGAAATTTGCACACACTTTTGATCTTGGTGACAATACATTTTTATGACAGACAATCATGACTTTATCCTGCGGCCAGGATGGTCTCCTCATGAGAGAACTCCTAAACAGTTAAAAGCACGGACACAAAACTTTGTATACGCATTCAATTATGATGGATTAACTTAATATTATTAAAAGATTGTTTAAAAAAATAAAGACATTCAATATATTTGTACTATTAATAAATTGATCTGATCACCCCAAAAATAAAATCATTTCAATAAATAAAAATCAATTTCTGCATGTATGAGAGATCATCTCTTGATTTGGCAGATTTTTTTTATTGTTTTTTTAGTTGTGAAGACAAGATTTGTATGAAAAGAAAATATATTTTTTTGCAAAGCAATCTTCTCATTTTCCTTATCAGCAAACTGCAACCGTGCAAAGCTGTGGCAGGTCGCTAGTTTTGGTATAAAACCTTGTAATATATATTAATCATTTTTAAGAAGCACTTTCCCACCAACCATATAAAATAATATTACTTACAAAGCCACTCTTCGCTTTCTCATGGCGGGACATATTTCTTTTTTTAACATCCAGATCCATTCTGAAACAAATTGAAAATCAACTTAAGTCATACTAGAATTTCAAGAATGGTTATCTGAGATAAGAGACACCAAATGAGGTGTGTGATGAAACATCATCAGCCTAGCCTTTTCCCAACTATGTTTGGATCAGTTTCCAGTCTATCCGGATGCAGCTAAATACCAGTATTTTACATGGAGCAACTACATATCTGACCTCCATAGCCCAGTAAGTGCTGGTTATACAATACACCTTGATAAGACTGGCTGTCTGACTTTCAGGCCACTGACTACCTGTAACTGATCATACCAACGGCTTAACACACTTTCCGAGGCAGAGAGGAAACACGGTATGACATCCACAGACCAAACTAGGCAAGGTTTAGTTCCTCAGTTACTTACACTTAAACCTATTGACACTAACTAGGCACTAATGAAACCTCAACAGTTACTGAGTGATTCCTGATAGTAAAATCCCTGCGTAACACTTTCTCTAATATACTCAATACTTTATTGCATTCCATAATGTTAAATAAAACAGTTGGTATGTTAAAACATTGAATCAATTATGGACCCTGTCGGGCACAGGACAAATTAATTGGAGAGAGGATGAAGGCGCTTTTTTTGTTTATAAAAAAAAAAAAGTTAAGAAATATTAAATTAAAATAGTAAAATGGCTTTTGTGGTATTTACATTATAGATCATAATTATATTTAAATGAGTACTAATAAATTTGTGTGAGTCTTAAATGTAATATTTGGTTTTAGTTTATTTTATTGCACCATTATATACTAAAGTTATAAGTTATAATAATCTAAAGCTAAACATTCATCTTTTTTTTAGAATGTTTATTAAATAAATTGGATTGAATGGTGCGCTATTTAGTATAGTTATTTTAAATGAACAGTACTTTCGCGTTTTAAAATAAATTAATTAATTAATTCAATATGGGAATCAAACATAAAATATTAGAAGTTGCAAGCACAACTGCTGAACATGTGGGTCAAAATCACGAAGGTGGCAAATTCAGTTCGCCAGCAAATCTATACACCTATAAAAATAATTAGAATTGAAGAGTCTGTTACAAACAGACACTTGAATTTTATTTATTTGTATGGATTACTGAGTATGAGGTCCTGGGTACCATTCCCAGGTAGGAAAAATTGTTTCTGGGTTTTTCCCTCAGGAATTTCTAAGTAGCAGCCACGGAATACGGATTTGTGCCCAGATAATGGCAAAAGGCCTGCCCCCTATTACATGGAATTTAAAAAACATACCTGGCGAAATGTGGTGTATTGTGGTCATTGGTACAGACGGAAGAAGAATACCTATTTAAACAGCCATTATGTAAAAATTGATTGTTTAAAATTTTCTTCTAAAATTTTCCGATTTCTTTGATGGATCTTGAACACAATTTAAAAGTTTGCAGAACTCTGCTGCTGCTATAGAGTACAACTAACTGTCTGGAAATTACAGGTGTAATGTTGTTATAGATTTAAAACTGAATGGCAGTACTAGGTTGACATAAAATGAAGAGACAAACAACTGTTATTGTCATTGTTGTCTGAGAATAAACTATTCAGGTTATTTCTGAATACCAGGTAAAGTATGGGAAAATAACTTTATTTCTATTAAGAGCAGAATTATTTTAAATGCATTCATAAATAAATAAAACACAAGATTCCATCTGCATTTTTTTCAAAATGTCTAACTGCTGAGTGTAATTTATTGATTAGTGTTTCTGATGAGACTGAAGATAGCAGTTGGTATGTTTAAAGCTATTGTCTTTGAGTCTGTTAATAATCTAAAGAATTTAAAACTTTGGCCTACTTTTTCAATGAAAACAAACAAAAATGCTATAGATAAAGGCAAATCAGACAGTCAACTTTAATCTTCTCTGCTAGCCAGATATGTATAATACTATTTACAAACTTTGATGCACAAAAACCATCAGTTTTAAATATTTTTTGAACGTTTTTTTTTGCTCAAAATTCATCAGTAAGGAATGCATCGCAAAAAAAAATCTTTGCACACTGCGTTTTTTTAGGTATAGATGTTATTGGCATTACAGTTATCACCGCTTTTGTCGTAGGCCCCAAACAGTAAACATCGGGGTCATCTCGATACAAAAAAAAAGTTTTACTCATATCCCAACTGACAGTCAGTAGCGATTTTCAAACTGCTATATTTACTAGAATCGCGCATCAAACAGTAGTATAAGTTCTTAATACGATGACTGGACAGGTGAATTAACGTTAAACAACTCCATCCGCATTCAAAGATTCGTTTTTCAATCATAAAAATGCAAAAACATGAGCTGTTACGTTCACAACGGTCAATGTTCTTCATAACCTATGCTAACTCTGTTTTAGCAACTTCTAAACAAACAAACTGATAAAGATAAGATAATAGATCTGCTTTACCACTAAATAAGCGTAGATTTATTTCCATACAAGTTCACAAACATCACTTTTTTGATAAAAACATGATAGATAACACAAACAACTTTACACACCACACATAGGCAACACAGTAGTGACGCGCTTCATTCTCTTTACAATCGACATAGATTCGTCATATGAATAGTGTTGTGACTTTTCATATTTTTCGTAACTTGTAATCGCGACATCTGTGTTTAAGTAATTACACTAAATGATGAAACTGGTGATTATTATGTGTTTTTTTAAAGAAAACTTTGTAATATTCTTTACAAAACAATGTAATAGCATTTTAAAAGACATAGTGTTTGAGCTGACGAACAAGTATCAGAAGAAGTGCAGTAGGAGGTACAGCCAGTATCATTAATCATTCTCTTGCCCTTATCGATATTTATTTGGGGTCGGCGCAGCATGTCTTCTTCTTCTATACTTCTCTATTACTCGTCATCTCATTAGACACCTAAAGTCTTGCCATTTCATCCTTCACACAGTCCATCGTTCGTTTCTTTGGTCTTCCTCTACTCTTGCAAGCATCCACATTCATACTCAAAACTTTCCTCACGACGTTTTCAGTAGCAGTTTCCAATGATAATTTGCTTTTAGGTTTATTCTTTTCTTCACGAGCCCTCCCTGAGCTTATAATTACGGGTGTAGTTGATCTCAGATTACCGGTGCGCACTATGGTTTGTTTGGTGTTAGTTATGCGTTGTATCCACCAACATCGGTCCGTTGGGCACACGATCGCCGCCATCACGTATTTCCAAACGTGACCCCAAAATAATCTCGTTCTCGGATTCTGATCAATAATCATAGAATTGATTATGTACATTATGTGTGTGTGCGACTATGAAAATTATCTTACAAAAAATAGTAAATGCAAGTTGCAGTGAACTACTTACAAAAATACTAACTGATAGGAAAGAATAGTGCGGGGAGGGGCGAATTGTGCGTATACTGATAAATAAAGACCGGATTTTATGCAACATAATAATGGTCGAAATATGCATGCAAATATGCATCGTAAATAGTCGAAATATTCCAAAATATTCCTTAAAAAAAAATACTAAAAGAAATATTTAAAAATTAAAAAAATTGTAGCCCACCGGTATCGGGAACAGGGTCCAAGCTACCGGCGGTCAGGGCTCCAGAGAGAGGAACCTCCTAACAATACGAGCCGTGTCCAGAAGTACCGCTTTCTGAATCAAGCCCTTGATCCAGCTGCCTAACGAGAGCCTCCTCAGGTATTGGTCGAGGCTCTTGGCAATTAAGCCATGGGCTGATACGTCTATCGGCACAATGATCGCTGAGTCCACATCCCACATGTCGACAACCTCGCGAGCCAAGTCAAGATACTTGATTTTCTTATCTTTCTCGGCTTTCACGAGGTTCTCATCATGCGGGACCGTTATATCAACAATCATTGCGCGCCGCTCTGATCGATCCACCACCACTATATCACGCTTATTGGCTACAATAGTCCTGTCAGTGATGATGGGTTGATCCCAGTACAATGTGATACAGCCATTTTCGAGAACTGGGTCGGGCACATACTTATAGTACGGCACTTCCGATTCCACAAGGTTGTATTTTAGAGCAAGTTGCTGGTGGATAATCCTGGCTACAAGGTTGTGCCTATGCAAGTTCTCTCCGTTAGCCAGACGAGAACACCCGGAGATAATGTGACGGATTGATTCGCCTGGACGGTGGCATGCCCGACATATGTCAACCGTACCGTCCTTCACAATAAATCTCCGGTAGTTATTCGTCATCATAACTTCATCCATAATTGCACAGACAAAACCTTTGGTTTCTCCGAAGAGGTCCCCGGAACGTAGCCAGGCTACGGACGCTGAAAGGTCTATATCGGGCCCATGGAGGGCCCGGAAAAAGCGTCCGTGAAGCTCCTTACTCTGCCATACCTCCATGCGGTCGTTAGTGTCAAGCACTACAGGTTTGCGCCAGTTCTCTTTAACCAAGGAGAGCGGGGTGAGGCCCTTGTCCACCGTGACCACATCTCGGTGCATCCCAACGTCGGAAGATTCAAGAAAATATTCCCAGAGACTGCATATCTCGCGATTGTGGAGAGTCTTAGCGTTTAAAAAGCCTCGACCCCCACACCTTCGCGGGATATACAGTCTCATAACAGAGGAACGCGGGTGATGCATTCGATATGTCGTCAACAATGTACGGACCCTCCTATCCAGGGCGTCTAGTTCTGTTTGAGTCCATTTGAGTATGCCGAAAGAGTACATCAAATCCGGCATGACCCAACCGTTGAAGGCACGTACCTTATTTCCGCCTGATAAAATACTATTAAATACTTTTTTCAGGCGGCCAAAGAAACGCTCCTTCAACGATTGCTTCATGTCAGCAACATTGATGCCCAGCGCTTCCGACGTACCCAAATACTTATAGGTTTCGGTTGCTGAAGGGGATCTAAGATTTCTGGAATCTGAGAGATGGGTTCCCACAGATTCCACAATCTCCCCTCGCTTTACATGCATGACCGCACATTTGTCCACACCAAATTCCATCCTGATGGCGCTACTGAAAGTTTCAGTTACCTTCAGTAGCTCCATCAGTTGCAAATCGTTGGGGGCAAAGAGTTTCAGGACTAATGATAATTTCATTAATGTTCTTCAGGAACATTAATGATAATATTTAGCTTCAATAATCGAGTACTGCTCCAAATTCTCAGTAGCAGTATTGAGTCTTCTTTAAATTTTTTTTATTAATAGAAACAGACTTGAAAACGACTCTATTTTTGAATTTAGTTTCTTTATTTTCATTGCCTTTGGCACATTTTTTTAATTTTATAGTTAGAAAGAGAAAAAAAATAAGGAAATACGCCCAAATTATGCACGATCAGTCGATTTCGGCAAAAATATGCTATATCTTAAAAAACTGGCCACAACATGCAAATACACATGCAAATATGCATTTGCATATAATCCGGACTCTAGTGATTACACTAGAGCCGAGTGAGCTGACGCGTTACAGCCCCCACCACCGACCGGTCTGCGTGGCGTCAGGTGGCTCGTCGCCACGAGGGGCGGGACTAATGTGATCAATCCTATACTAAATGTATGAAACCGATTGCTTTCCCACTCGTGGCGACACGCGGCGTGGGCTAAATAAAATCGCGGCTTAAGCCTAGCCAAGTGGACATTATGACCGGTTGGTGCAAGCCTATTTTCAATTTCTCTATCGAAGACCTTTTTGGAACTTTACAGCGAAAAGGTTTGATACTTTCCTTAAAAAATAGAACCGTATGCTAATAAAAAATTCAAAATTCAAATCTAGAATTTTAATCTGCTGGATTTCGGCATTCTTCTGTTATGTTTTCATTTTTCACGTACCATTCGTACCAACAACCACCTTCCATGGAATGAGAAGTTGCTGATTCTTTCAAGTGTAGTTTTTAACTTTTTTTTTTAAGTAACAAAATTAAAACGTTAGTAAGTCAAAATGGATAGAACGCAAGAACCGCCTAAGAAATGTTTTTGTGCGAGATGTTTCCTTCCTGTCGAACCCGAAGACAGAGTCGATATTGAAGGGCAAAGCTTCCACAGGTGCTGCAGCACTTGCTGTGAGTATAAATAAGCTTTTTCATCATTTTAATGCTATTTGTTGGAAGAGTTAGAGTAGACATTGAACTTTCTCGAGATTTCAATTCGGAAGCAAAAGTGAGCGAGATAACATAAGACTGTCCGAATCGAAGTCTAGGGCACAGCGTTTATGAATACGAGGTCTAGACCTCCGACCTTAACGTTGTGCAGGTCTTCGAGAAAAGGTCAAAATAAATGATGTGCGGCTCTGAGGTGGGGAGAAAGTAGAAAAAGTTTTGCCTAGCGCATGAATACTGATTTCCCCCTTCCGCCTTCATCCGCCCCCCCATAAATGCATGGTAAAGACAATGACGTAAACGCGGGAGGCGTTTACGTCGGTCCTTACCATGTATTTTCACCGGGTCCATATTGGCTCACCTAAAGTTCATTACCCGAAATAGTTCTTCCTAATGATTTGTAATCCGAATGATCACTCTTCCTAAAACTTTTCCATCCTAAAGTTTTCATTCATACTATTTGTAGTGCTACCGGCGATGTTCATAACACTCATGTTTCCGAAAATTGTAATTAATAATATCATTAATGTAAATATATTTAAACTCCTACTGTTTTTTATCATAACGCTTTTATCCCTAAACATAATTACCATAATATTTTAGTTTAGAATGATTAAAGGTCGTTTCACTAAAAATCGTGTCGATTTTTGTCTTAAATGAATGAAATTCAGGTCAGTGTCGTCTTTGGGGCACTATGAAAAAAATACTTAGAAAAATTTCGCGACCAATTTCGAGTTAGCGCTCGCCGGCCGCTGCCGCGGCACCGCTCGCTTCGCTCGCTCGGCTCGCGCGTAGTTGGTCACAGTTCTAACCTAACCTAACCTATAGATGTCTTCCACATCGTTTTTACGACAAACGGTTAGTCGGAGACAAAAACACCACGACACTTTTAGCCTTATATTTAGGTGTTTTATACGATAGAATCGAGAAAATAAACGATTTGCAAAAATAACTTAACTTGGAAAATAAAGTTACGCAAAATTAATGTATATAATACTGATTATTATGAATAAAAAGAAATCTAAACAAAAAAGATATGACATAGAATAATAGTGTAAAAGATTTTTATGTTGGGAAAATATAGGAAAACAAATAAAAGTAAAACAGATGTTTATTGCTACTGACATTATGAAGTTGAATGCTTCGGAATTATGAACATTAGAGACAGAGTAGTTAGGAATTGTGATTGTTAGGATGAAAAATGTTAGGAAGAACATTTTCGGATTTCCAATTATCGGAGTTGAAAATTTAGGTGAACTTTGGCGCACCCATTTTCACCAGCAGTCTGGGGGGCTAGTATGTAGAAGGCAGCAATTCCTTTCACTTGAAAACTGTCGTTTATTTTTCAGGTGTCTGCCAGACGATTCCTACATCCCTGAAGATGTTCTACGGGCATGTATTCTGTGCTGATTGCTTCAAGTCGCACGTCCTTTCAAGATTTAGGGGTGAGAGTCCTCGCATCCATTCTAATAGCTGGTGGATGCAGTGGGCCCCTGGTTCTCAACCACAAGCGGCGAACAACAATGAGAGCAAAGGTAAAACTGACTCGTCGACTTTCGGAAACCAGTTCAACCAACCAACATTTTTCTAATTTTGTCGAACCAGACCTCTACATTTTGGTCAGCTATCTAAATATCTGATAGAGCCTGTTAATTCCACGGTCTAAATCATTATTTTCGTTCAGAGACGAAACCCGAGACCCCAGAGACACCGATGGAGCCACCAAAGAAGTGTATCTGCGCACGGTGCCTTCAGAGTGTTGACGAAAACAGCAAAGTGATCATAGGAGGCCAGAGCTTCCATCCTCAATGTGCCAAGTGCTGTAAGTATATCATAAGCTCCTCCTGCCATACCAATATATTTTGGGTTGGCGCAGGATGTTAGTCTTTGAAGGTGTATGAAGTGTTAAGAGCCTTGCAAAATAAAATGATATTGGTATAGCTTCCTCTCTAT
The DNA here is from genome assembly GCA_905163415.1 of Noctua fimbriata. Taxonomy (NCBI): domain Eukaryota; kingdom Metazoa; phylum Arthropoda; class Insecta; order Lepidoptera; family Noctuidae; genus Noctua; species Noctua fimbriata. The sequence continues at coordinate 7,463,658 of LR990951.1, forward strand.
TGGTATGTAATGGGTGACCGCCCATTACAGAGTTTCCTCTGTACCTCGGAAAGCACGTTAAGCCGTTGGTCCCGGGTGTCATTTTTAGATCTTTGACAGTCGTTACAGGTAATCAGTGGACCAAAGTCTGACAACCAGTCTTACCAAGAGGTATCGTGTTTGCCAGTACTTACTGGGTTGTGGAGGTCAGATAGGCAATCGCTCCATGTAAAATACTGGTATTCAGCTGCATCCGGTTAGACTGGAAGCCGACCCCAACATAGTTGGGAAAAGGCTAGGCATTTGATGGTAAGCTTTCTCTCTGAGCTATTCCAGTTGGTCCATCTCTAAGTCCCCCAAGCCATCTGGTCGGTCTAGAGGGGATTTTTAGGATGGCATCTAAAAAACTGATTTCTCTTACATACGCGAATCAATAAAGGCTTTTATCTCTTCTTACTTAGGCTTTGTCGTTTGTTTGCTGATCTCCAAACTTCCCCCACAATCTTTATACTACAAGACAGATAACATTTTTTAACAGTGAACTAAATTTCAGACTTCTGCCACTGTATCCCGAAGGACAACGTGAAGATCTATTACGGTCAAGTCTTCTGTGAAGAGTGTTTCTACAAACACATTTTGAACCGGAACCAGGACAATCCTTCAGAGTTCTTCAAGGGTTGCCTCGATCAGTGGCAGAATAATCCTCAGTTTGTTGAGAACATGAAGGAGTTTCTCGCTGGAAACAAGGAAACCTCACCGTTTATTTTCATGATGTCAGGACAACAACCGCCTTTCTGTCGATTTGGAAATGGCCCGCAGCAAGAATGGTGTCAGAATAATGAACCCAAGAAATGTAAGTGGGCCTTTAGATATTCAGTTCAGGTATCAGCTGCTTAACACCAACATGATTGAACCAGTGTGGTGCTAAAACTTGGGAAAGACCTTATTTCTAGCGGTTTGTACCAGGCCAGGCAGTTCTTGCCTACCAAAAGAACATTGGTACATTCTGAGTCAGCTTCCCCGGGCTTATTTTTTACCAGCTTTGCTCGTCATAAAGCTGGCAAGGCTTGAGTCGGTTTTCTGTGGGCATTGCGCACCGCACCGCAGCACAGTTTACCCCTTATGAGAGGATGTGCATGTGCATCACTCATTTCATTACTTTGGCCCCCCCTCTAAAAATATTTCCCACTGGTCTTCTACGGTCGGTCTACAGAAAGACGACGTTTTGTAAAGAATTTGTAGTAGGAATGTTTGACTCGTTTATAACAAATAAAAATCTCCCTTTTAGGTGCGTAAGAGTTGAATATGAAACATTTTCACAGCTGCAACACTGGCCGTTTCACCAGGGGATGATTTATTGGAGCCTTGGGACGTAACGTCCGATGAGCGGACGGAAGTCTCTGGCTCCGAAATACCACCTAAATCCAACCCCATCAGCGAATCAGCAAACGTGGAAAATTTTAACTTTGTGTCTGCAGCAGAAAAAATCGAAAAGCTGACAAAATATCTAAATGATTATGGTCAAAATGGGCCTCAGAAATGCCTGAAAAAATGGAAAAACTTCAATGATAATGCCAAATTATCGACAGACTCGGATGCCGAGTCTGTGTGTAGTGGATGGGTCAATCTACAGATTTCTAAAACCTTTAGTAAGACCCCATTGAATTGTCCTAAGTGTTTGTGGCAGTGTGGTCCTATTTATGTAAACAGTGGTTATTTGTGAAAAGAAGTTTTAGATTTTTTAAATAAAAATGTGATGTTATCTATAAATTTTGTCGTTTTACTTAGTCCTTTACAGCCCCCGTAGCATGACAACCGTAGACAAGGATTTCTTTGACGGAAGAATCGACAAAATTACAGATAGTGCAAAGAAATCTGTCATTGTGTCTACACAATCTGTCATTTTGATTCTTCCGTGAAAGAAATCCTTGTCTACGGTGGTCATGCTACGGTGGTCATGCTACGGTGGTCATGCTACGGTGGTCATGCTACGGTGGTCATGCTACGGGGGCTGGTCCTCCGACATGAAGCACACTATCCATACAACTCTACTCAAACTCTTCAGCTGCTTTGGTGAGTTCGGTTTCATGCAATTTGCTCTCAACCACCATGTTGAACTTCTGCTCTCAACCATGAGCTTCTGAGCTCAACCACCATGATGAGCTTCTGCTATCGACTCACACTGAGGTTCCGCCTTTTTGAGCTTCCGCTCTCAAACACCATGTTGAGCTTTCTGCCACAAATGAGATTCTCTCCTAAGCCAACTTCGAAAGAATTTGCTCTAACCTACAGTTTGTCATTATCTATAGCTGTGTCTATGCTAGGCGAGCCGAACACGAGCAGAGCACAAACGGAGCATAAATTCCCTTGGCGGAAGTGCTCGGTCGAGGCTTCTAAGGGCCGGTGCTCACTGACGGCGTGGCACGGCATGACACGGCAGGTTGTGCTGCGGCGTTCCGTGGCATCCTGCTGAAAGACAGCCACTCTGGCATCAATCAGTTTTGCTCCGCGCGGATTCGAAGTTGGAAGTTTGAACCTTATTCCCATTAGCTTAGCAATCATAATTCCTCGACACAAAGTGACCCATACGTCTCGTGGGATGCAATGGTGCGCTGCGGCAACCCGTGGAATGAAACGGCATGACAGGTCATGCCGTAGAATCCCGCGGCACGTCGCGTCATGTCGCGGCATCGTGGTATCGAAATAAAGTCACGTGAATTCTAAATCATTGAAATAAGATTAAAAATAAGTTGATTAGTAATAAAATCCTTTGCCATGACACGCCGTGCCGTGCCGGCAGTGAGAGCCAGCCCTAAGTCCGTCTACGCTAGTCTAGCCGAACACGATCGGAGCACGAGTTTGCTGGCTTTGGGCCCGGTGCTTAAGCGCATACTCATAGATTAAGCTTCTCTTGCCATCTTGAGGGCGTCTGCTGTCGCTGTCAAAATTTCCTTAGAAAACCCGTCGCATGCATATGCACCCTCGAGAATTTTAGCGGACGGCCTCAGTTCTAAGACAGTCTTGAGAAAATCTCTCAATTTCACAAATAATCGAAGAAAAATAGAAATTTTCAAAAAATCTTGAAATTTGCATTTCGTCGACAACAATGAACAAATAAACAGACCAAATTGGCATTTAGTGGATGCACACAGATCACACTATTACGCCACAATATAAATTTGTTGAATTTCAAGTTTTTCATAAACGAAAAAAAGCGTTTTTTTTTTTAATTTTCGTCTCCGCGGACTCAATAAACAAGTGCGAGTCGTACTCACATGCACACAGGGTTCCGTAGCACCAAACAATTTAATAAATATATTTTGAAGGCTCATTCATTATGTTGTATTTGTATTACATTCAACAGCAAAATTAAATTTGTTTTTCATAGAACATTTAATCTAAGACAATATAACTATATTATGTACATTATATACAGACTACAAATAGAAATAAAGTAATGATAAAAATTAGACAAAAAGAAAGTAAATATAAACATATAAACAACGACGACAATCGGACACTTAAAATGCGTCAAAGTACTCCTCCGCATCGCTGTCATCTGGAAACGTGCCCAGAAGACTGGCAGCATTGCCACACTGAATGGCAATGCTAATTCTTTGCCCAAAGAAAGAGGCAGCCGTCTGGTCACGCGAATCGTTTACCAGTCGGCGAGAGATTTCATTAAAAAGGAGACGCGCACTCGGGTCCCATAACCCAAGCGTTTCAACCCCAAACGGCTCAAAACTGTAGTTACCAATAAGGTTACAGTATTTGCGGTGCTTGAGGATCTCAGCAGCCGCAGCAGCAGCGCCCGCACAGCCCGCCGTGCTTGCAACATGAAATGGTGCAAGGGTGTCGATACAGGTTGCGTCCCACACCAAAGGCCTACCCACCTTCCAAGGCATAGTGTTAATGAAAAACAAAGTTACTGCTCCAGTTTGATGAAAAAGTAAAAACTAATCATCAAATCTTATTCAAACCATTTTTCGTTGAGTTTTTTTACGTTCTACAATCCTACATTTTTTTCTGAATTTTCCTCCTCCAACTTGAGAAATTAGAGATTTACCACTTTGGAAGCGTCTATCTTTTAAAAGATTGACTTTGATAAAAAATGGTTTTGAGAACCTCATTTTTAAAGACCTATCTATAGATAACCCGCACGTACAGGTTTGATCAAAAACAAAAAAAAGTTCCATGTATGGGGAGCCCCCCTTAATCTTTTATTTTTGTAGTAAAATCGTAAAGCGGTTCACAGAATACATCTACCTTCCAAGTTTCAACTGTGTAGTCCAAATAGTTTCGGAATAAAGTGGCTGTGACATACGGACGGACAAACAGACATGACGAATCTATAAGGGTTCCGTTTTTTGTCATTCGGCTTCGGAACCCTAAAAACTCCCATGCACTCTGCTATAGGCGTTTTCCTACAATGTTTTAGATGAACCTATGTAGGATCTTTCTTGTTGTATGGGAATTTTACCCTAGTGATCCCATAAACTCATTCCGACACGTTAGAGTAGAGAAATCAAAATAAGTGCAGATGGTGGACTATGCTCTTTACTTTAATAAATCAAACCCAAGTTTCACATTGCAGACATAATATAGAAAATTTCAATTTACATAGAAAATATTTCTTAAAATATATATATAAATATTTTTTTTTATATTTCTTGATTGTATCCACTTTTGTAAAATGTAAAGCAATTTCTACTGATCCGACTACTAGCTAAATTATGCAATTATTTGGCGACTACAAGTCGCCAAATAGTTATCGTCTGTATTTTCCTTCATTTCTTTTTTAACTTCAATGGCTTCTTGTTTTACTTCTTTGGCTTCTTTTTTATTTTCCTTTGTCTCTTTCTCCTTTTTTGTTACGTCCCCAGCACAGTCATTTTTCGAAAAAATGTATTTGTAAAAGCAGTCTTTGCAAAATACATGGCCGTAGTAACTTTTCAAATGTGCAGGAGGCTTACGGCAAATACCTGCAAGAAATATTTATAACATCTTTTAGGGAAGTACCTGCTTTTTAAGTCAACGATGGCATAGTAATTACTGAAATAGGTAAGCAGCTGTAAGGAGACAGGCAAACCCGACAAATGATATCCTACCATAGATGACGACGTTGGAACCAGTGATCTAGGGCTCATTCGTAAAAATGTCACTTAGATCACTCTGGTGCCAATGTCGTCAGATAGGGGTTTGTTTTACTATTTTAATACGGAATTCCAAAAACAGCGGAACATAAAAGAGATTAGACACAATAAAATCATAACATCACTCTTGAATCTTCAAAGGGTAAGGCAGAGGTGTAACTTATAGTACACCCACATTTAAAACAACACAGGCAACAAGAAAATTCTTAAATCCATCGATTGTGATTGTGGACAATCATTTTTATTAAATTGGTTGTTTCAGTGTTTCAGAAAAATAATTAGAATACAATAAATACTAACAGCATGTTCCACATTTCGGTCTTATGTTATTGTACGCAATTTTATCATCTTTTTCACTTTTGCTAGTGCTACGCGTGTCTTGAACAGGTTCTTCCATTTTATTTTAAAATTGAAAATATCCACTTGCCTTTTGTGTGTTTATATTTTTGTGTTTCTCATAATATTTTTAATAGATTTTTATTAATTTATTTTCTCTTTGGCCAGATATTCATAATAATAAAGCTAGTTTTTCAAATTGTACGACGTTTCATACTATCTCTGTAAATGCTCACAATTGTATACTGTCAAATTGTAATGACAAGTTTTCACTCGGACTTCTCTTTCCAACTCATGCCTCTGCCTGCCCTAAACACCAGCGCCAACAATATAATCAGTTCAAATCATGTTTAAATATGGAATTTTGTCGTGTAACATTCCAAATTAACAACGGAAAGTAGCAACAAACAATTTTCAGGCGTGGCTTTTTACGATAAAACTGATATTTATGACATAAATTGTAGCTAAAACAAGTTAAATGTGATCTTTACTGGTTTGTTACACAACCGGGAGTGTTATACCCGGTGTTAATGTAGTGAAACAAGTGGCTGAATACATTAACAAATAGGGCGTTAACTGCCGTTGGATTATTACCAAAAATAAACATGTACGGAAGAAAGACGCCTTCAACTTATCGATCAACGCCGTCTGTGTACTCGCATTACACCGGAAAGTAAGTTTTACAAGTTACATAAATACTTCTTATTGGAAAAAGGAGTTTGCATTGCATGTTTCATTAACATTACACACACCACAGATTACTTATTGCATGTCTGTGTTATGAAAAAGTTTTCATGTAAGGATTTTATATTTGTACCTAAGTCAAATGTCTGCAATAATCGTTTGGTTTATGTATTATTTACTCTTTGGTGGGAATGTCTTCATTTCCTTTTTGGTATAATAATTTTCTTTTAATAGGTACATTATCATGTATCACTGCTTACTTTAATGGTAGTTCATTGCCCTCTAATAATGATAGCCTGACTAGTAATCAAGTTCTGTATTTTATACCTTTTATCCATCCATAATATGGCTGTCATGGCAGCAGCATACTACCAATTATCCATAGTAATCAGACTATCAAAGGGCCAAGAAAACAATGTTGTATTTTATTGGAAATGCTAGGAGTAAACAGAAGCGGCAACAGTACATACCACCACAACAATATCACGTAGTGTCACCGTTAAATGGTTGATGTTCCACCAGAACCACAATAGAATTCTATTCAAGAGAACTATAAGATATAGGAATAAAATTATATCGGTTTCGGATATGGTTACGGATATGTAATTATTTGGGATTGTCTGTTAGGATAGTTTTGGTTACGATGATGATGATAAACACAAATAGTATGTAATAATTCGGTTTTATCTAGTCTAGGTTATCATTTGGTATTATAATCAGTCATATAGGTAAGTAACTATCCGAAACTTGTAAAATGGTTATGGTTATTGATATATTTTTATTTCAGATATCCAATAGTTTCGGTTACAGTTATGGAGCTCCATAACATCATAATAGGTTAATAGTATGAATGTTCACAGACACAGTAAATATAAAAAATTGACACTTTATGACCTTTTTACGTATTGTAATGTGATTTATAATATTATTATCTTATTATGTAGGCCCCAGTTTATTTCTAAAGATCTGCTCTATTAGATAGCAATTGTATCAATACCTTGAACCTATCTTAGTTACTTCCAGGTTACCCGCTAGGTGCAGTTATAGACCCACCATTCCAAAACAATTTTATCCTTCACATTCTAATCAGCATTATAAATAACTTACAGGTCATCAACAAATCTCCGTTCATCAAAATCAGTAAGATCACTAAGACTACCGTGGTACCAGAAGCCGATACTCCATGATGCATTCTTCCTGGACCTGCAGAGAGGTTCTCTGCTCACTGGATTCTTCACTCTGGTATGATTTATTTTGTTTCAATTGCATCTCAATGCATAGCGCCTGCCAGGGCTGCGGGGCTGTTCGAAAGAGATGCCGTGGCCCTGGAACACAAAGGGCAAAGAAGGAACATGGATGGGTTTTAGTCAGTACAAGTCTGACAATCCCTTCCGCATCGCCCAAAGCAGGGAGAGGGGGTCATTTGAGGACTTCCCATCATCATTCTCTTGCCCTTATCCCAATTCATTTGGGGTCGGCGCAGCATGTCTTCTTCTTCCATACTTCTCTATTACTCGTCATCTCATCCGACACCTCCTTTCTTGCCATATCATTCTTTATACAGTCCATCCATCGTTTCTTTGGTCTTCCTCTACTCATATACCCATCCACATTCATACTCAAAACTTTCCTCACAACATTTTCCTCATTCCTCCGCATCACATGCCCATACCACGACAACCGATTACCACACAACTTTTCAGTCACCGGCGCCACTTTCAGACTTCCTCTTATATACTCATTTCTTATTTTATCCATTCGCGTAACACCACACATTCCCCTTAGCATTCTCATCTCCGCCACATGCAAATGCCTTTCATTCATCCCTTTTGTGGCCCAACATTCTGATCCATACAAGACAGCAGGTCTAACCATTGTTTTATAAATCTTCCCCTTAAGTTTAAGGGGAATGCGGGAGTCGCAGATTGGTCCCGTGACCTGCCGCCATTTCATCCATCCCGTGTTAATTCTGTGCTTTACACTACGATCTATTTCGCCATCGCTTTGCACGAGTGAACCGAGATACCGAAAGATCCGAAGAAAAAAAAATTATATAATAATAATAATGCGTACCAGATATTGTAATTTCCTTTATTCGTATTTACACACAAAAATTATAAAAACATTTAAAAAAATAAAAAAGAATAGTAGCCCACCGGTATCGGAAACAGGGTCCAAGATACCTGCGATCAGGGCTCCAGAGAGAGGAACCTCCTAAAAATACGAGCCGTGTCCAGGAGTACCGCGTTCTAAATCAAGCCCTTGATCCAGCTGCCTAACGAGAGCCTCCTCAGGTTTTGGTCGAGGCTCTTGGCAATTAAGCCATGGGCTGATACAACTATCGGCATAACTAATTGTAATTAATATTTATATTACTAGCTGTTGCCTGTGACTAATTGTATAACAGGCTGGTGTCCGCAACTCCACGTCCAAGCACGTATTTAGCGTGTGGATCTGAAATTTATTCGATCCACCCTAACTCCCCAAGAAAGTCTAGCAGCGCCTTGATGTTGCTGGCAATCTTGCGGAAAGTACCTGGGTTACCGAAGTACTTTGCCCTGTATGGTGCAACCACTGGGCAGTGCAGAAGCACGTGGGCTGCTGTTTCGTCTACCTCCATGCAGGCTCGGCACAGGGGGCTGTCTGCGACTCCTATGGCAAAGAGGTGTTTGTTGAAAGAGCCGTGTCCAGTGATGGCAGTTGTAATTGAGCGCAGCTGTAGTTTGGTCAGCTGAAGCGCCCGTATGTTGCAACGGCCGCCAGTAGGAAGTGCTTACTTGACCTGCCTGCATTCGCCTTGGTCTAGCCACAGTTTGTGGTGTTGTTCACTGGTTCGTTTCCTTACCAGTGATGCACCATCTATAATAAACAGTAGACCTCTTATTATACTACAAATATTAGGTAATTAGCTGTAATAACAGTACCTAGTTTTAGTTTTTATTTAAGTTTCAGTTTTTATACATACCTATAAAAACTACCTGCACGACTAAATGTGTAGACATTATTTGTACGCCTTTGCAAGGCAGCACATAGTGAGACATAACTTTTCTTTTATAACACCGTGTACTACTTACTTTTACCTATGTGTCACAAATAAACATATTTGAATTTGAATTTGAATTTGAAATTCTTATAAGAACTTGTATTTTTCAGTTCATGGCCCTCTTCACGTTTGCGGAGAGCATCTTCGATCTGTACTGCTTGTACATGGCAACACCCGGGTTCACTCATACCGGATATTACGTCATCAGCTACCAGTTTGTCTATGTTGGGAGTCCTCCAGGTGAATAAATTATATTATCTACTAGCTGTTGCCTGTGTCACTTACTTGAATCGGATTGTGTCAACAATTTCATGGGTTTTAATTTTTTTACAAGGAATCCTTATTCTTTATCTAAAATAAAAGTAGCCTAAGTTACTTCTTATAACATCAGCTATCTGCCAGTCAATGTCCTGTCAAAATCCCAATTTGTTTGGGGTCAGAACAGCATGTCTTCTTCCATACTTCTCTTACTCGTCGTCTCAGCAGTCACCTCCTTTCTAGCCATATCATCCTTCACACAGTCTATCCATCATTTCTTTGGTCTTCCTCTACTTTTATACCCATACCTCACGACATTTTCCTCATTCTTCCGCATCACATGTCCAATGTGTAGCTATTCTATTAGTGCTATTCGTGTTCTCTGTTTCAGTTCGCAACGTCCTGATAATCTTCGCGCTGTTCTCGTGGCTGGGGTCCCTCGCGGTGCTTGTGACTAGCATTATACTTATCAACGCGCTTAGAAAGGTAAATAAATACATATTAATAATATTTTATTTCATATTTAATAAACAGTTTTCGTTTCACTTCAAAACTCCTCTTTTTAAAACATACATTTCTCCATCCATCGTTTCAAGTTGCAACATATTTTATTCTGTTCTTCTATTTGGTGTGGTGGTACCTAAGCTGGTGTCAAGAGTTTTTATGCAGCCCATAGGCTTCTGACTTTGCTTAAATAGCTTTCAGGCATGCTGGTTTAGTTTCCTCACGATGTTTTCCTTCACCGAAGCAAAAGATAATTATACAATACGCACATGACACCCTAAACACAAGTTAAATCTTACATTGGGTGCCAGAGCCCATCGAAACCATTCTTTTCCCTAGCTGTAACACTGCATAGTGCTTAGATAAGTGTTTCTTGTACTATTATTTAAGGTAATAAAATACTTTTTTATTTTTTTTATTTTTATGAATTCGAAAAATCAGAGGTGCGTGTCTCGGGTTGGAACTCGAGACCTGACTTGGCAGTCCGAAGGTCACCACCACCACCACCACTAGGAAACCACTGATATTCTTTTTATAATTGTAATTATTGTAGTAAGCCGGGTAATGTCTACTTGCACCCAAAATCACTAAAAGCGTCTTTAAAACAAGGTTTCGTTATTGGAAATTCTGTGAAGATTTTTAAGACAGAATGGTGTTTGAAATAGCGCTAAACCCATTTCGTGAAAACTTGTGGATGCATAAAACTTGTGAGGTATTTTAATCATTATGGCCGATAGTTTCCCTTTTTTTTATTGGGTAGTATTTAAACGAAAATAAATTCAAATTAAAGGTGTCAAAAAATCTGAAGAAGATTGGCTACTGAGATACTAAGTGGATGAATACAAATGTTTAAAACGGCGACTTGCAAATACAAATTTGAGTTATAGTTATTCTTTATGATCAGTGTGATAATTCAAGGATTCAGAAAAAAAACTAAAGCAAGCTTATTAACTACTAGATTGTAGATAAGGCGTAGTTGACGTAGCCCTGGCTGACTAGCTGCGGGGCTCCTATCTCTGATTGAAGGGTTTAAAGTAACCTAACACGAAGGGGATGCCGGGGTGTTAGTTCGCGCGCTTCGCCTGCTCACTAGACCCCGCCATCCCCTTCGAACCTAACCTATCCGAGTCAGGGTGCCACAAGTCCCAAGCTCGCTTTGCTCGCTCTTGCTTTCCATGTTCTCCTTGTCGCAATGACCGGAGAAATAGTTATTTACTTGGTATAATTGTCACCCGAATATAAACATTTAATTGGCGACTAATATACTGAATATTAGTCGCCAATTATGTTTTTATTCGCCAGATTAATAATTTCCCTTTTTTAATTTATGACTTGTTAAACATATTAATAATCATCCTCATCTTCATTCAAATTACATTCACTCATTCATTACTAATTCACTCATTCGTTCACCATTCATGCTGACATCCTGTAGTTAATTAAACAAGGAAAAAATAAGGTAAGTTAATTGCACAAAGATAACTTTATAATACTTTAGCACGTTTTCACAAATGCTAAGCGTTACTTTTAAATTAATGCCTGAAAATTATTAAACTGATGGAATTGCCTCGTTGGTCTAGTAGTCACAAGCGTGACCGCTGAGCAAGAGGTCCTGGGTTCGATTTCCGGGTAGGGCAAAGTGTTATTGGGTTTTTCCTGTTAACAATTTCTCAATAGCAGCCACGGAGTCTGGATCTGAGCCCGGTTGATGGCAATAGGCTCGCCCTCTATTACCAGGACTCAAACATAACTGGCTAATTGTGAGTGTACTATTAGGTACACCTCTGTTTAACCCTTAGGGGATTACAAGCGTGATGTTATGTTTAAGTACATTTCAACTCTGTCTCTTTCAGTGCAGTTTTATTTGCGCATTCACTTAAGTGTCACCTAGTGTCAGTGAAAACGGACATTTGTGTTTGCTTACAATAGGGTAGTTGACAAACCAATCAATTGACATACTTTTTAAGAGCTGTCAAAACGTGATTCCCCCTTACATTTTGAATGGAAATAGCACGCTATGACGTCACTATTTAATCAACTCAAAGACTCAACTATTTATTGATTTCAAAGCAACTAAAAATCTAATTTTGCAATTAATTGAAAATTAATCGGGTTTTCAGATCTAAAATGAAGTCATTTTTAGAGAAGTTGTGTCTTGGAATTATTGTTTAATGGTGTCAACTACCCAATTGTTAACGGCATTAATTATTATGTCGGGTGCAATTAGCCAGAAGACTCAAAAGGTGGAACGAAGCTTATAGTGGTCGGATTTTCATAGGATTTTTTTTTAGTTCCTAGAGGTGTGGAGAAGCTTTGCATTTCTTTTTAGTTCATGTATAACTTGAAATTCGACGAATTTATATCATCATCATTGCAGCCGAAAGACGTCCGATGCTGGACATATACCTCCCCCAAGTGTCGCCATATAGACCGGTTTCTTGCGTCTCGCATCCAGCAGATCCCCGCAACCTTCACCAGGTCATCGGTCCACCTAGTGGGAGGCATTCCAACGCAATATAGTGGCGTAATAATAAATTAAACGATTATGCCACCAGGCTGTGTCCAAAACTGGATGGACCTTTTCTACTAGTTGTTATGTTGCCCACGTATTTATTAAAAAGAAAAAAAACATAACTCTCTTAATTAAACCATTTCTCCTTACAGGAATACGAAAAACGCATCGTCCCCTGGCTCTACTCCTTCGGCGTATTCATATCGTTCCGTCTGATCGCGTTCATATTCGCGTCCATAGTGAACGACATGATATTCGCGTACAACGTCATTATGTGCCTCATCTGGATCGTGTTTTGTGTCGCTGGGATGTACGGATGGGTTCTCGTGTACAGCTTGTATCTGGAGCTCGCTGATCTCACTAAACTGGAGGATTTGGCGCATTTGAGGGTGAGTTTTAAATAGTTGTTTAAGAAAAACATTTATGTAAAGTCAGCAGAACACTTACGGTAAAAACATTTATGTAGAGTTAGCAGAACACTTACGGTAAAAACATTTATGTAGAGTTAGCAGAACACTTACGGTAAAAACATTTATGTAGAGTTAGCAGAACACTTACGGTAAAAACATTTATGTAGAGTTAGCAGAACACTTACGGTAAAAACATTTATGTAGAGTTATCAGAACACTTACGGTAAAAACATTTATGTAGAGTTAGCAGAACACTTACGGTAAAAACATTTATGTAGAGTTAGCAGAACACTTACGGTAAAAACATTTATGTAGAGTTAGCAGAACACTTACGGTAAAAACATTTATGTAGAGTTAGCAGAACACTTACGGTAAAAACATTTATGTAGAGTTAGCAGAACACTTACGGTAAAAACATTTATGTAGAGTTAGCAGAACACTTACGGTAAAAACATTTATGTAGAGTTAGCAGAACACTTACGGTAAAAACATTTATGTAGAGTTAGCAGAACACTTACGGTAAAAACATTTATGTAGAGTTAGCAGAACACTTACGATAAAAACATTTATGTAGAGTTAGCAGAACACTTACGGTAAAAACATTTATGTAGAGTTAGCAGAACACTTACGGTAAAAACATTTATGTAGAGTTAGCAGAACACTTACGGTAAAAACATTTATGTAGAGTTAGCAGAACACTTACGGTAAAAACATTTATGTAGAGTTAGCAGAACACTTACGGTAAAAACATTTATGTAGAGTTAGCAGAACACTTACGGTAAAAACATTTATGTAGAGTTATCAGAACACTTACGGTAAAAACATTTATGTAGAGTTAGCAGAACACTTACGATAAAAACATTTATGTAGAGTTAGCAGAACACTTACGGTAAAAACATTTATGTAGAGTTAGCAGAACACTTACGATAAAAACATTTATGTAGAGTTAGCAGAACACTGACGGTAAAAACATTTATGTAGAGTTAACAGAACACTTACGGTAAAAACATTTATGTAGAGTTAGCAGAACACTTACGGTAAAAACATTTATATAGAGTTAGCAGAACACTTACGATAAAAACATTTATGTAGAGTTAGCAGAACACTTACGATAAAAACATTTATGTAGAGTTAGCAGAACACTTACGGTAAAAACATTTATGTAGAGTTAGCAGAACACTTACGGTAAAAACATTTATGTAGAGTTAGCAGAACACTTACGATAAAAACATTTATGTAGAGTTAGCAGAACACTTACGGTAAAAACATTTATGTAGAGTTAGCAGAACACTTACGATAAAAACATTTATGTAGAGTTAGCAGAACACTTACGATAAAAACATTTATGTAGAGTTAGCAGAACACTTACGGTAAAAACATTTATGTAGAGTTAGCAGAACACTTACGATAAAAACATTTATGTAGAGTTAGCAGAACACTTACGGTAAAAACATTTATGTAGAGTTAGCAGAACACTTACGATAAAAACATTTATGTAGAGTTAGCAGAACACTTACGGTAAAAACATTTATGTAGAGTTAGCAGAACACTTACGATAAAAACATTTATGTAGAGTTAGCAGAACACTTACGGTAAAAACATTTATGTAGAGTCAGCAGAACACTTACGGTAAAAAAATGTCATTGGTGAGCCTTTGTTTTACAGCATTAGGTCTACCTCGTTGATGCGGCGCAAGCGCAACTGCAGAAAACGAGTACCTGGGTTCGATTCCCAGGTCGGGCAAAGCGTTATTGGGATTTTCTGAGTAGCAGCCATGGAGTCTACATTTGAGCCCGGTTGGTGGCAATAGGCTAGCCCTCTATTACATGGGACTTAATCCATAACTTTCGAAATGTGTTAGGTACACCTATGCCCAACCCTTCGGGGATTACAGGCGTGTATGTTTCGACAGGTTTTTATCAAGTTGTGTTTTCCTTTTGCTTTATTAAAGACTAGTTGTTGCCCGCGACCTTGTCCGCGTGAAATTATTATAAAAATATTACTTCTCTATTGGTTTTGTTAACAATTTTATGGGATTGAATATATTTGCTCAGAACCCTAATCCTTTTTCTAAAAAAAGTAGCCTAAGTTACTCCTATAACAACAGCTATCTGCTAGTAAAAGTCCCGTAAAAATTGGTCCAGCCGTTTCGGAGATAAGCCGGAAGTCCGTAACAAACAGACAGACAGACGAAATATTTTTTTTTATAAGTACTGTTTATACGCACTCAGTAAAAAGCTGTTATTTTGAAATTACAAACAGACACTACAATTTTGTTTATTTGTATAGTTAAAGACATCAAATCATTCTTTCCCTCCTCAGATGGGTACAATGGCGTCCCTCAACGCGTCTCTAGCGGGCTCCCGGCCCACCACCCCGCACAGCACGGTGTCGACGATGCCGGCGTCACAGATATGATATGCGGCCCCTCACCTGCCCGACGAGACTACGCCCCTCGCTGAGACTTCGCCCCCAGGCGAGGGAAGTCTTGAGACTCCTGTGTGATTATTGGACGCTTGGTATGTTAAGTAAAATGGAAGATTTTTGGGGGTTTTGTTAAAATAATTCGAAGTCTTTGTAAGGGCTTACGCAGATGACAGATTTTCGCTTTTGTACGTTTGTGACGCTGAAGACCATACGATTGGCGCAATGTTATTTGCTGTATGTGTCATGTGACTGATGACAATTCGCGGCGTCCATTTTGTCTGCCCAAGTCATTAAAACGGTACCACGTATTCAGTACATCAGTGGAATTCCCTGCCTGCGTCGGTGTTCCCAAGTTCATATGACCCCAATCTATTTAAGTCGCGAGTTAATAGGCTTCTTTTGGGTTAGCTTGTTCCATCGTCGACCTCATCTCTGTCCTCAGGACTAGATTGAGGTCAAGAGTAAGCCCACTTAGCATAAAAAAAAAACTTTAAAAAAGAAATTTTTCGTCGGTTATTAAAAAAAACATTTTTTCCTACAAAATTGCACTTCCTAAACAGTCAAAATATATGGAACAGCTGTTTGTTTTATAAATTACCGATTAAAATTTTATGTGGGTTCAGAATTAAGTACTGAATATGTGGTAACCGTTTTAGCGTATCACAACGTGCGGTGATCGCGTTTAAAAATTAATTAAAAATATTAATTAGTCTGACGTCTGCGTATGCCCTAGGACTTGTGACGGCAAAGTGCAAATTGTAGTAAACAAGGTACAATCCTTACATCTTTATCTTACGTCTGTCAGCATAAAGATCACTGTGATTTTCAAAGTGATGGAAAATCATCATAACCTGCTTAGCCTTTTTCCAACTAATTTGGGGTCGGCTTCCAGTTTAACTAGCAACTGAATACAAGTATTTTACATGGAGCGACTGTCTATCTGACCTCCACAATCCAATTAATACTGGGTTAAATGATACCCCTTGGTAAGACTAGTTGTCTGATTTTCGGGCCACTGACTACCTTTAACGACAGTAATGAGATATCAGACGTAAATTAACTTCAAAAGGATTGTACTGCTGGCTTAGTTGATTGATTGATAAACCGATTTATAACTCTCGTAAGTTTTATACAAACTTTTTGTACTTTCATATTTTCAATAATATCAAAAAAAAAAATGTAAAGGAGATAATTAAGACATTTTGAAAGTGTCATTCGCCTACTTATAATACACAAATAACAAAGATTTAAATCGCTAGATGTGCTCCTTAGGTCGCTCGAAAAAGTGTTTGTTACCGGTCAAATCCGATATCGCCTGATATCGGATTTGAAACTAATTTCGTCGCTTCGCTCGCTCGGCTCGCGCGTGATTGTTCACAGTGAGTCAGTGACGGGTGTCGGGATGCTATGATCGCCCTTTTGTGATGGCCTAGGAAAGAAAGAAAGAAAATACATTTATTTGGCACATGCCATAAGTGCACACAATATAAAACAAAAATGATATAAGAAAAATCCTTAAATCTAAACAAAAAATGTAACACTGTGTGCCTCACGGCTGCGCCAAATAGGCCCAGTTCAGCAAAATGCCGGCAACTAGTCCAGATGCTGGTTTTCAATTGAAACTAATTTGGCCTGAAATCGGTTTTGGCCGGTAACACTTGGACGGAGAACAGTGAGGTCGCATACAGCACTACTCCAATGACGTTATCAACGAAACGGTAACGTTATAATTTCTTGACGCGGTAGATCGAATTTGACTATTTAAATATACAATATGAAAAGTAATAAATTCGTTAAATATGTTTCATTGGGAGGTGACCTGTGGGCCTTTAAATAGTCCAGAAATGGTAGAAAATCTAGTTCTTTAATTCTTTATTTAGGTAGAGTTCTTGTTACGAAAAATGTACTTTTGTCTCTGTAACACCCTGACACAATAAAATACAAAGTGTAAGAAACGTCGCCATTGTTTTGGCAAAACAAAATCCTGTCACTAAGACAATGACAGAATAAAATCCTGTCACTAAGATAATGGCAGAACAAAATCTTGTCACCAAGACAATGGCAGAACAAAATCCTGTCACTAAGACAATGACAGAATAAAATCCTGTCACTAAGACAATGACAGAATAAAATCCTGTCACTAAGACAATGACAGAATAAAATCCTGTCACTAAGACAATGACAGAATAAAATCCTGTCACTAAGACAATGGCAAAATAAAATCCTGTCACTAAGACAAAGACAGAATAAAATCCTGTCACTAACACAATGGCAGAACAAAATCCTGTCACTAAGACAAATACAGAATAAAATCCTGTCACTAACACAATGGCAGAACAAAATCCTGTCACTAAGACATGACAGAATAAAATCCTGTCACTGAGACAATGACAGAATAAAATCCTGTCACTAAGGTTATTTTTCGTCACAAAGACTGTATTATAATATTAATTTCTAAGATTCAAAATATAAGCCCTTATTTGTTATAGAATTTCCGTCCTTTAATATTTTAAATTAAAGATTACTTTAATTATTTTTAAGCAAAATATTTTCTTGTTAAGAATCTCATAGCTGTATTGATGTATTTTATTTTTATATGATGTTAATTTTTAACATAATTATTATAATGTGTATTATGAAAATTTTAATGATCAATCTATAATAAATTAGAGGATTTATTCATGAATGCTGGTAAAAATATATGTATAAATATATATATGCTGGTTAAAATTGAGCGAAGTTTAAACATAAAACATTTATCTAAATGACATGTATTTTAAATTGCATTTTTATTTTTCTTATTGTAATTGCTTGTTTTAATTTTTTTTTTTTTTGGCGTAATTGTTTTTACATAACATAGTGAACATATTTTAGACATTATGCTATCTGTAACCATACCTATGTTTAACAAAATAAATGATTGATAATTAAATTGGTGATATATTCGCTAATCATTACGTAATTTGAAGCAGCCTTCATGAATAAGCCCCTTGAAAGTGTAAGTAAGATTTATGCATTTTTTCGAATAACTTTTTTTATGTTTATATACTTATTTTTGTAATATACTGAACTTACTTAGTAAATTGTAGTTATATTACTGTTAGATATATTTTTTTGCCAAAATAAAGGTTGAAATTATTTCAGTGATGCAAAGAAAGTGATTTATCGTACAATACAGGGTGTAAACAGACCCTTCACGAAGCCGTCCACCAAGCATTCTGTACATCAAACTATAGTAACTCTACGTAAAAATAACTGCCGGAAAATGACATTTTTTTTGGTGTGAAAAATTACGTTTTACGGTAGGACACGACGGAACGCACTCACAGCGTTGTGCTGATGGATGGATTGAATAGTACGGGGGTCGTGGAGATGTTTAAAGTAAAAATCTTACATTAAAAACAGGTATTAAAAAAAAAACTTGTGAAAACGTTGGAACTTTGACACCCAATATCTCCGTAACTAGAAGGTTCCCAGGCGGGGAGAACAAGTGCCTTTCGGCTTCGTTAAGGGTCTATTTACACCCTTTATAATTAGGCAAAAAAAATGTAAAGCCGTATAATATGTTAATTTCAAATGTTAATGATGTGATCTTTACACATCTATATCGAATGTGTGCCCACCTAGTTTAAACGTCGTGAACTGCCAAACGTTAGAGAAAAACATGCCTTCAACACAATAAAAATATTGCTGTCTTTTCATAGACATCGATAATACAATTCAGAGAAGGAAATTAAATATGGTCATCATCATCTTATATTTGCCATCGTGGTTATAGGAGTAGCCAATCGACTACAGTCAAAACCCACCCACCCTGGGTTTCAGGTCGGAGAATGGACACAAACAATGGCCCACCTTCCGTCTTGCACCCATCACCTGCGCTCTTGATGATTTATTTACTGTATCAATGAGCGGGGTTCGCGTGGCTTAGTTTTTTTGCCATCGATACGCTAAGAAGAAGAAGATCATCGTCTTCCTGCCCTTGTCCCATTCTATTTGGGGTCGGCGCAACACGTTTTCGTCCATTCTCCCCTGTCAGACGTCGCGGCATCATTTACTCCTTTCACTTTCATATCATTCCTCACACAATCCATCCATCTTTTCTTTGGCCTTCCTCTCCCTCTCCATCCATAAACATTAATACCCATCACTTTTTTTATTAACATGCGTTTCAACCTTCCTCATAACCAGTGATAGGAATAGGTAGTGCCTATTTGCCTAAACTTCGAAGAACAGAGACAAGAAACGGAGACTTCCTTAGGACTAAATTTTTTCCGAGACATCTGTCCCGAATTTTTGAGACAACACATAAATACATTTAAAAAAATTGTTATTTGGAATAAGTAATTCGTCTATATTTACCTAAAGTTTGTGACTAGATATATCATAATAAATAACATACATAGTCGTTACAACCATAAAATTTTCTGAATTTTTTTTTGGAGAACATTTTGTAAATGACTTGTTGATCGTAATACACAATGAATCACAATGTTTGAATAAGAAGCCGTACACGTTTCGAAGTAAATATCTTCTTTCTAGCTCACTCTCGGCTACGTTTAATGAGATTTCTAAAGTTCAAGTGTAAAAAAGGCATTTTGTCTTTAAAATAATAAAACGGTAATTTTTTATCATTTTAGCATTCTCTATAGTAGAAAGAATTTATCATTAAAAAAAAGGTATTTAAAATAAATAAATAATTCATTTATTTGCCAGAATGTAGGCATACAAAGTGGTATGATCTTAATATTAATGAGGTCCCTTTACATTCTACCATTATACATGATGTGCAAATATATAGTTACAAATGAAAATACAAATACCTTTTTTTCTTTCATCTTAATGAAATATATTTCTAAAGTATATTTAAAAAATTGAGTAATGGACATCCATACAAACTATCACATTTATAGACAAACTTTAGATAAATATAGACGAATTACTTATTTCAAATAACACATTTTTTTAAATGTATTTAAATGTTGTCTCGAAATTTCGAGACAGATGTGCCGGAAATAATTTAGTCCTAAGGAAGTCTCCGTTTCTTGTCTCTGTTCTTCGAAGTTTAGGCTAATAGGCACTACCTATTCCTATCACTGCTCATAACATGTCCATACCAAGATAGAAGACTTCCTTTCAATTTTTCTGTAACAGGCGTCACTTTGAAAGTTCCACTCTCAATATTAGGTCATATAAAACTGAATAATAAAATTAGTTTGACGGTTTCATAATCAGCTTCAACTCTTTCTCACCATGCATGTTAGAAAAAGACAGCAATATTTTAGTTTGGTAGATGTACAATAGAAGTATTTTGCAATCACTTTATTGGGTTTGAAAATAACTAAGCTGTATAGTGCGTGAATTTGAAAACAATTTTGTATGATGCACTTATTGAAACGAATTTGTCATGTGATTTTATAAATTGACATGTTTACAGAATTATACATGGTGTAAACGAACCCTTCACGAAGCCGTCAACCAAGCATTCTGTACATAAAACTATAGTAACTCTACGTAAAAATGACTGCCGGAAAACGACATTTTTTTTGGTGTGAAAAATTACGTTTTACGGTAGGACTCGAATGTAACGCACTCAAAACATTGTACTGATGGATGCATTAAGTAGTACAGGTGACGTGGCGGTGTTTATAGTAAAGTTATAAAATTAAAAACTAGTATTAAAAAAAAAAAAATGTGAAAATGTTGAAACTTTGACCTCCAATACCTCCGTAACTAGAAGGTTCCTAGGGTTCATCTAGAACAAAAAAAAAACCTTCGGCTTCATTAAGGGTATTTTTACACCCATTATATTAAAATGACTGTTGTTATGCCATGTAAAAAAAGTATTACAAAAACTGTTTGTGCCTTTCTGATATAGTGCCTTGAATATAATGCACAATGTTTATAATTTGTCTTACTTATTTGATATGTCGACTGAGTGACGGAAAAACACTTTTACACGTCATTTTTTTAAACTAGATGTGGCCGGTGTTTCGTACCTGACTACTCTGAGAAGAAATACCCGAAACAAACTCAGAGGTCATAGCGGTTTGGTATATAGTTATAAAAACAAATCTAAATCTGTCTGTCTGGTAATTTTTCACGGCTGGACGGCTTTAGATTAAATTTGACGCACGGGGCCGGTCAATGTGACGACACTTTTGCCTGAAATGATAATGATGAAACTTGCTCGATGGGTCGCGCGATTTCGCATCAGTTTGAACATTATATTATAGTCACTCAGTCGTCATCAAACTAACTGACTACGCTTTGTAACGTACTGACTAATGTAGACTTTAGTAATAGTTGACTAAGCTCCGTCCACTGCGCATTTTTTACTTTATTATTGTACCTACAAGTTGTGTGGAATAAAAATTTAAATAAGAATATTGTGATTTTCTTTTTTTTTATAGCCTGTACTGTCCCACTGCTGGGCAAAGGGCTCCCCCAATTCCTTCCATGTGCTCTTTTCCCGTGCCTCCTTGAACCAGCCCTCGCGATACGCGTTCAGATCGTCTCACCACCTCTTTCTCGGCCGACTTCGGCGGCGCCGTCCGTCTTCCGGCAACCTCGGTGATGATTTTCTTTATTAATCTTTTTTTTTAATAATTCACATTTTTTAAAACAAAAAATTTAAGAAAAATGTATGGAATAGCTGGTTTTTTTTTTAAATAACCGATGAAGAAAAATGTCTATTTTGGGGGGCTCTGAATGATGTACTCTATCATATCTGAGAATCTGGCTGATCTTTGTAAACTAGTCCAGTATAAAACAAAAATAGATGGTACATCAGCAACAAGAACAAGGTCCAGGCTGCCGGTGGTGAGGGCTTTAGAGAGAGTCACCACTGGGGAGGAACGAAACTTTTTTTTCCCATTCGTACCCAGTGGGGAGGCCTGAAAATAAACAGAGGAACCTCCTCACTATGAGTCCCGTGTCCAGGAGTACTGCGCACTGAGTCAGCCCTTTCAATGATTCTCCTCAGAAGTTGTTGGTTGAGGCTCTATGCATTAACCATAGCAACTATCCGTACAATGATTGCAGAGAGTTTTATTATTAAGTTTCCTCTATAACCCCACCCTGTAGTTTTCTTTTCTTTAGTTATTTGTGCATTTACATCGCAAACCCTTCAGATACCACGTTTACCAAAAAATATTTACCATTTCTTTTAGTAGAATTAGATTGAAGTAACAAACAAAAAATTTAAAGTAACCTACTTTTGAAAGTTTGGTGTGCCTAACGAAAAAATAGTCGTCATTAATATAATTGGGTTGAGTTGTGCCAAAAAGTACTAACCCACAATATCCACAGACACCTATTATGCGATTGTTCCCATCGAGTCAAACCGTAACATGTCACAGTGTGACTCGTTGGGAACAACCGAAATTATCTTTCATTATTTGCATTAAAACAAATCTTGAATTAATCAAAAATCATGAACAAATGATGAGTTTCAATAGTGTTACTGATTGAGTAAGAAGTAGTGCCAATATGTCACAGTGTTGCTGTATGAGAATATTTTGTTCCCAACGAGTCACACTCTTCACTTGGCTTGTGTGATCCGTTGGGAATAAACACAAAAAGTTGTCCTATCGAGTAACAGTGTGACTGGTTAGGATTTTTATTCACAATTTTTGAGAACAATCGCTATTTTGTGGTGGTGAAATTAAAGAGACACAGATGTGTGATGTATTGTCCAAGGTAAAGGTAAGGAGTCAAAATAAAACGAACGAATAATGAAATATAAGTTTTACTACAACATTTTTACATAAATTCACATTCAGAAATATAGATCTTTTTACAATAAGGACACGATTTTCGCCTTTGAATGTTTAGTCAATTTCATGTGATCGATATGAAGAAACCTGGGACCAAAAATTTGAAGATTTGTGATGCCTCCTCAGAGAGGAAGGCCGTGTCCCAGCTGTGGGAACATTATAATTTTAAAATCTCCAGAGTTTCGTTCTTTCTTAAATAAGCTAACATCGACCACATGATTTCTTACAAATGACAAGAGGCATTTATAATACAGATACATACAAACATACTAACATTGAAACAATTATGAATATTTTGAACTAAATAGGCATGTTTTTGGTATTTAACATTATACTTCTTCAAATAACTGTATAGTATATAAATTATGTATTTGTAATTTTTAAATATCTAGCAAAGAAATAACATCATGTATAGGTATATAACGCTGTCGTTTCTCCAGTTATGTTTAAGTCTGATGAGATAGGGAGCGAACCTATTGCCATTAACCGGGCTCAAATCTAGAACTCAGGTTGCTATTGATAAAATTCCTGATGGAAAAACCCATTAATTATCATTTGATAAATACGAAGTAATTTATAACAAGTGTAATGACAGATATTTCCTAAATCTTTCAGTTCAGGGTACTAAGGCTTCTGGTTTAGTCTGATTCGTTTGAATAAAGCCACCTATCCCGTCTTTTTTCCAATTTATAGTTTAGTTTTCTTCTCCCATGCTTCTACAACATTAGTTTTAGTATATGCGCAATCTGAAACACGTGTCGTACACGTCGTGATGTACAAAATTTCAGAACTGTATCATGAGAAATCACAAAGTTATAGGCTTGTTTTGTTACCGGGAAGTCCGCACAAAAACGTGGTCACCACCTAGTTATAATTATGCAGTTTTTTCAATCTCCTGTAAAGTTAATAAAACTTCAAGGTTTATTTTTCTTTTCATGACCTATGAGACAAAATGTTTTCAACCTTAGTGAAGTATGCATTTATTGGGAGTTTCTGACTAAAGTAGTAAACTAATCACAAGGTCGACTATATGTATATCTCTCCCATAAATCCCTTCCCTCTTAAATAAGTATAAATGCTAAACGTTTGGAATTGGCGACATTATATAGTTAAAAAACACTACATAGCAAAATTTATCAAAAAACTAAAGTAGTGACAAGTTTTATTTTAAACGAAATATTTGAAATAATACCCCTGTATATTTGTTATATTCTATTTTTAGAAAACTAGCGCGCAAGATTAGATATTTATAAACCTGTGTCCTAACCAAAGATATCGCGTAATTAGGACACTTATTTGTTTCAAAACCGAAAGGCGCCCTCTATCGACGTGAAGACACATTCGGATTCGCTAACTCAAAGAACGCGAGAGTGACGGGTTTGCGCGACGATCGCTATGATTAGGACGCGACCTAAAAGTAATTCTTTGTCGAAATTAATTAGTAGAAAATGCAGATAAAAATTTACTTAACATCTAAGCACTGTTTACAAGGTAAAAAAAATATGCTAAGATAAAAAAAAAAACAATTTTTGCTTACAATTCTGAAAATATTTACAAAACTAACAAAAATAAATCTCGAACCTTATAAATATATGTTTGATATGGGGTCACGGGTCACCCCAACGAAAAACAAATATTAATACTAATAATTTATATTTTTACATAGTACCGTATATTTATAACAAGTTTATACTATTTCAATATAAATTATCACTGGGGTACATCAATGCCCCATTCCTGTAGTACGCTTAAGTTCAAAGTTACTTCGAAAAGCTAACATCGTTATAAAAGCTACTTTATTTGGGGTACGAAATACCCCACCGGTAGATACCCGGTTATGCAAAAATGTACCAACCCACAAACGGATCTTAGGTTCGAAAATAGATTTTACCTACAATTATTAGGATTGCCTCGTAACAAGTAAAATATAAATGTGGCTTGGTTCATTTTAGCCATTGAGGTAAAGATGTTCTCTGTAAAGCAAGAAATATAGATACTTTAGTAGATATAATTATTACAAACATTTTAACATTATAAATCCAAAGTTAATAATTTTAATACATGACATACATGCTTTGCAATTAATATCATATTACATTTTCAAGCAGAGATTCAAATGACAACCTAATTAAATATATAACGTTAATTTTCATACAACATTTAATTAAAATATAATTATTTAAATACAAATATAGAATTGAATCCCGCAAAATATTTAAATGTCAACATGTATTATTCGGTTTTGTTATTACATATATACAACAATATTGTATCTGTGATAAAATCTGATATTTAGTCCATCCAATTTGACAAAACTCTGAACTCAGGTGTTAGTAAAGCCTAGCAAATATCAAGAGGCCAACCTGAACTGGCTCTGAGTCAGTTTGGCCTTCAAAAAGTATATAGCAGTGCAAACCTGCTACTATACCAGGTGGACGGGCCACTGACGCTAAAACGGTTAACATGTATTCACTACGCACGGCGCCACATGAAGCTGTACATTTCCAGTATAACTTAGCCTCGCTTTTTATAGATTTCCTATACAATGATAGATCCGCATAAACTTGTTTTGTATAGCTTGATTGGCCCTCGTGCGTACATAATTTTGAACTCCACCTCGGTAATTTAGAAAAAATCAGCTGTTCCATACATTTTGACAGTAGGTATTTTTTTAATAGCCGATGAATAATTTTTGGTTCAGAATGATGTACTGAATACGTGGTAACCGTTTTAGCGTCGGTGTTGCTTCCACCCTGTATAGATCATAAAGATAGCATATTCTCTTAGGTGAAACCCATAAGTGATTTAACAGTTTAATGTTAAAATTAACAGTTTGTTATAACCAGAGATCGGTATACGTAGAATGTATTTGCCCAAACTTCAAGGAGGAAGTAAGCTCTTTCTAAAATCTAGAAATATTTTTAAGTTGCATAATCAATAAAAAAATAAAAAATGTGTATATGTTACGGCTAATAGCCGAAGTGCGGCTACACCTGGTTTTAGCCGGCTAAACCTAAGTGCAGCCGGTTAAAATTAGATGTATCCTACTTATCTTCGGTTAGAACATGCAACCAATTTGGATGTAGCGCGCGTTTGGTCACAGATCTAACCTAACCTAATCAATTTGGTCGGTGTGTCCTAGTAATAAAAAGGATAACTGTTACCGGCCGCACCTAGGTATAGCCGGCTAGAACTAGGTGTAGCCGTACTTCGGCTTTTAGACGTAACATATATGTATAAGAGGAAGTGTAAAAGTGGCGCCGGTGACTGAAAAGTTGTGTGGTAATCGGTTGTCGTGGTATGGGCATGTGATGCGGAGGAATGAGGAAAATGTCGTGAGGAAAGTTTTGAGTAAGAATGTGGACGGGTATATGAGTAGAGGAAGACCAAAGAAACGATGCATCGTCTGTGGATGGACTGTGTAAAGAATGATATGGCAAGAAAGGAGGTGTCTGATGAGATGACGAGTAATACAGAAGTATGGAAGAAGACGACATGCTGCGCCGACCCCAAATGAATTGGAATAAGGGCAAGAGAATGATGGTGATGATGAATGAATCAAACTGTTAAATTAGAGGAAGAAACTATGTCTCTATAAACCTAATCATCAAAGTATTGAAGTTTCGGGGTGGAAGACATCGATGCACAAACAGCTACCACGTATTCACTACATCATTCCGAACATAGAAATTTTCCATTGGTTAACAAAGAATCTGCTTTTCCATTTCGACCCGAGTGTAGCTGTAGCACTTTTGTAGGAAACGGCGGATTTTTGTTTGAATAAAAATAGAAATAATTTATTTCAGACACAAAAAGTTCATAGGCAAGGCAAGGTTGTTAGTAACAAAAATTTAAAAATCAAAAAACCGAATCGTATCGTCGATTTGCAGAAGAGAATATACTTATGTTAATGCACATAAGTATATCCTCTTCTGCAAATCTCGCAGTCAAAATTTGGTTTGCTCTAAGAAAACCCAATTCTAGGTTAAAATTGCCATTGAACATAAGCTATATTATTGCAATTTGTACGTGCAATAAAGAATAAGAACTATCGTAACCGTCGCAGCCGTCGTCTAACCGTTAATTACCGATGAAAAAATTCGAAATGATTTACTGAATACGTGGTAACCGTTTTTGTGTCGATGTTCCTTCCACTCTTTACACGCTACCAATTCCGATCTCCGGTACAAGTAATAACATTAAAATAATGATGATAAAACCAAGTAATATCCAAAGTAGTTCTAACATACAAAAAAAAAAAGAACAACGGCATATTCTTGACTTGTCTAATCTGGTAAATATTGTGACTGAAAAGGAGTAGATTCGTAGCAATTGCTGTAATACATACCGCATTTATATAAGGTCTAACTATTCATACACGAAATATTTTCAGAGAATCATCTAACGGCTATAACCAAGCCATATTAAGGGATTTCTTTTTATCTGAGTATATTTTTTTATAAAAAATAAATAATTTAAAATTACTTGACCCACAAAATAAATACTGGCTCCTTATTTTTAAACATCCATTACGCTAGTTTACTACGTCGTATTTACCTAGTGTCATTGTTAGAATATGGGAGTAAAGGTTTTATGGAAAGTCAAAAAAAATTTGAATTATAATAATTTCGTAAAAAAAAAAACACTCAGTTAATTTTTTTTTTCGTTGCTATGTCGACTTTACGACTTATAGAAGTTACTCTTAAAATATTTCGTGTATGAAAAGATAGACTTTATATTTATTATTTACATACTCAAACCATTTATCTGAATTAAACCATTTACAGGCACTTGTTTTGTTTTTAAGGTTCCGTACCCGAGGGTAACCAACGGGACCCTATTACTAAGCCACCGATATCCATCCGTCTGTCTGTCAGCGGGCTGTATCTCATGATCCGTAATAGGTATACAGTTGAAATTTTCACAGAATGTGTTTTACGATTGCCGTTATAACAAATAATAAAAATTAGATCGAGTCCAACTCGCACTTGGCCGGTTTTATTTTTCATGGAGACGGTCAGTTAAAATATTATATATATTAGTGTCAAATAAATTAAAATAATGATGTTACTTCGAGTGATATTTTATATAAAAATATGGGACGAAAAGCAATAAATAATTAATTGGTTATCGATAAGATGCTGGAATATTTTGTTTGTAGGTATTTGCGCTGAATTTGTAGCTTAGCGTGGGACCGCCGATGCGTTGACGCTCTGGCGTTCAATAGGTAAATATTATTTTTATTAATTCTTAGCATGTTCGTGTACCAAATCAATAAATAAAGCTATGGTGATGGTGTATCTTACAGAGATCAAGATACTTGTGTAGGTGAGCTCCAAATATGGTTGTTTACCAAATATGACAAGTAAGAAAAACACACTATACTAGTGTTGTTAATTTACATTAAAACTTACTATAAAAAATAATACATAAAGTTCTAATCAAATCCATGATTGTATAATAAAAAAACAAGATCAACTTTTACAATTACTGTTTTAAGGTCATAGATGGCGCTTGTGATGCGTGAAAAAACTAGTGTAATTATAGTTATTACTTGTTAATATTATCTATAATAACAAATTTACGAAAACGATAAAAAATACAAAACTATTAAACTGTAACTCTTCTTACCAACAGATGGCGTTGTTCTCAATATCGCAAGCGCACTCTACCAACCTTCAGAAACTAATCATTTAAAATTCAATGCTACCAAGTTAGCTCTCAAGTCCAACTTGCTTACGCTTGATCCTCGCGTAGGGTCCTATTTCGGGGTCCATGACGAAGTCGTATAGGACTCTGGTCCAACTATCATGATGAGGAAGGTTGTCATAGAATTCCGGAGCGATGCGGCGTACCTGTTGGATAAAACAATGTCTCCAGTCATAGAAATAACATAACGTCAAGCCATTGCTTAAATTTGCTTCGATGGTTCGTTTTTTTCGATATTTTTAACATAAAATCACGCCTGTAATCCTACCTCGAAGGGTTAGGCACAGGTGCACTTAATAGTACACTGCCATTTCACCAGCTATGTTTAAATACCTTGTAATAGGGGGCGAGCCTATTACCATCAATCGGGCACAAATCCAGACTCCGTGGCTGCTACCGCAATATTCCTGATGGAAAACCCAATAACACTTTGCACGACCTGGGAATCGAACCCAGGACCTCATGCTGAGCAGTCGCGCCTGCGACTACTAGACCAACAAGGCAGTCATGATCAATTTTACACAAGTATAAACAAGTTGTTTTCATAATGACTATTCGACTGTTATTGCAAACGTCATATTCATATTGAATCAAATAAACCTTATCTTAAGGGGTCGTCCATTAATCACGTGAGGCTCGAAAGGGGGGAGGGGATTCGGAAAATATCACCAGGGGGAGGGGGGGTCGCAGTGAGAAATCACGTGTATTTTCACACGATTTCTAAACCGAAAAGTGGTGCGTGACCTTGACATTTTTATCACGGTGCTTAATTTTCCAGACTTAAATTAGATTATACCTGTTAACCTGTATTTAAAGATAATATTCTGATTTTTTTAAGATACTTTGTACCAAAAAAATATACGTGGTTTTGGGTAGGAGGAGAGGGACAGTCTAAAACCTCACTACGTATCGCCATGGTTAATGGAAAAAACATCACGTGGTTAAAGGACGACCCCTAAGCATTGAAGTTATTCTTCAAAAATCACAAAAACCCGATGAGTTACCTCAGGTAATTTACTGCCTGGCACCGCTGGGAAGTCATGATGTTCATTATGATAGCCGACGTTGAAGGTGATCCAGTTCAGGGGTCCATAATACGAGTACGTCTCGTAGCCTTTCTTGAACATGTAGTGTTCGGCTATAAAGTGGCCTGGGAAATAGAAAAATATTTTATTAGTGAAGCTTTTGTGCGCGGCTTCGTATCCAGAATAATGAACCTTTCAAATGGTGAAAGAATGTGTGTGGAGGTCAGATAAGCATTCGCTCCATTTAAAATACTGGTATTCAGCTACATCCGGTTAAATTGAAAGGCGACTCCAACATAGTTGGGAAAAGGCAGGCAGATGATGATGTGCAGTAATTGCTTTGGCCTTGTTTTGCAATATAAACAGACTCGAAAAAATTTTTGCTTGTTTAGACATTCTTCTTTTCTTCTTACAATTCACTTGTGTTAATCTCTTACTTAAAATCATATAGTTTTTAATTGATGAGTTATTTTTGATTATAATTAGCATATAATAGCAGAGTATGACTAACCTGCAACTGGATGGACACCCATCGCCATAAGAGCTCCATATATCAGGTAACCAAGCGCTTTCCATCCTGTAATAGACAAAAATAATCAATAAATGTATGTTTCTTTCACACTATTTCTCCATAAAAGACTATACATAATAGTACACATTTCGCCAGTTATGTTTAAGCCCCGTAAGTAAGAGCATAACTCCTCTTGCTTACCCTACACTAATGAATATGACTAATGGATGGTCTCATGACATTGGTTGACTGATGCCACGATTTATACTCATTCACTTTTATCCCAATAGCAAACCAGCCGTATGAAATTGCGAGCTGCGCGGGTGCTCTGCCTGCCTACTGCACACAGTAATGAGACAGAACGGCGTCACGCGGCTAACAGCTGATAGGTCACAGGCGCGCGCGAGCGAATTTCATACGGCCGTTGTGTTATTGGGACAAAAGTATTAAAAAAAAACTGTTTCTTTGGGAAAGTTGTTTGTTATCATGAGTACAATCACGTCTTTAAGTATCGGTCACTAATTCCAGTCACCCTATATTTAAGTAAAACTTTGTAATAGAATGGATTAAACAAATTAAAAAAAACTCAAAAGCAGCCGATTTCTGATGGAAAAACTCAATTTAAATAGAATCAAATTAATAAAAATACTACTAAATGCAAAAGAGCCAATTAAATTTTGGAAGTAATTGTATTTTATTATTTAGAACAGTTGGAAGGGGAAAAACTGCATTCGATTTAATTGTATCAGAGTAACATTTCATATTATAATAAAAACACAATCACATATAACAGACTCAAATGAGGAAAATGTTTCATCATTTCTCATATTAGTCGATTGATTATAATGATATATAAAAAACCATTGCACATTTCATTTACTTGTGTCCTTAAAATATAGATATTTCCCAAAAATTGGCCTGTAGAGAACGAATTTTTCAAGTAATTTCAATGGTTTTTCTAGAGTTGATTCAGTTGCGCATCACAATAATTTGAATGAAGTTGACTGAATTATTGAGATATTGTGGGTTGGTACAGTTTTGTATACTAGTGTGGGTTGGTACAGTTTGGTATAACAGTGTGGGTTGGTATTTTCTCACAAAACCAGTAAATTAATATTCTTTGTTTTTCCTACCCTGCTCTGTCCCACTTCTAGTCAAAGGCCTCCCTTCACTCCTTCCATTTCTGGCGAACCCGTGTGTCCTCCTTCCAGCTCTGACGGAACCTGTTCAGTGTTCTCCTTCGTGAACTGCCGCGACACGGCCTCAATTTCCTGCCATTTTAGCTCACAGTTTGTCCGGCATGCAGCAGATATGTCCTGCTAAGCCCCATTTGAGTTGGGCAGCCTAGTTTAAAAATTAAATAATAAAATTAGACTCACCCCACAATTTAATGATAACAGCATCGAAGAACAGCTGTATAACCAAGTTAATCAGTTCCATAGGTGTTGGCGGCTTTGGGCGGACTACCAAAGGCCGGAAGCTGTAGAAGAATGGCTGTAAGATGACCCAGAGGAACTTCCCTCCCGTTGTGCAGAAGAGTTTCGCTTCGAGTAGCGTCGGGAGATCTGTGTCTATCACTTCGTTGCCTTGGTACTGGAAAGGGAAAGAATAGAATAATCTTTAATTGCGTGAAATATGGTACATTGAGGTGCAAAAGATAAATAGGTTCTACATAATTCAGCACGCAAATATTGATATACAGGGTGTAACAAGACCCTTAACGAAGCCGTCAACTAAGCATTCTGTACATCAAACTAAGTAACTTTACGCAAAAATTATTGCTGGGAAACGATTTTTTTTGACGGTGAAAAATCACGGTAGAACTCGATGTAAAGCACTCAAAACATTGTGATGATGGATGGATTGAATAGTACGAGGGTCGTGGAGGTGTTGAAGTAAAAATCTTACATTAAAAACATGTATTAAAAAAAAAACTTGTGAAAAAGTTGGTTAGTTCCCAGGTATGGTCTAAAACAAAAAAAAATGATCGCCAAGGCGGGCAGAACAAGTGCCTTTCGACTTCGTTAAGGGTCTATTTACATCCTTTATTTAGCATACATTTGAATCTGGTACGTATTGAGTGGGACAGAGCAAATGATTTTTAAATGGTCCTTAAATATGAACATACATTTCTGGTACACTCTGTCGATGTCACCGCCTGTTTCCCCTGAAGGTTAGGCAGAGGTGTACCCAATAGTACACCCACATTTCACGTTCAAGTTTAAGTCCCATGAAATAGGGGGCGAGGCTATAATTAAACCGGCATAACTTCAGACACCGGGGATCCTTCTAAGCAACTTCGCCCGACCTGGGATTCGAACCCAGGACTTCATGTTTAGGAGTAGCGTTTGCAACTACTAGACCAACGATGCAGTCCCCAAGAAATTCCTAGAAATAATAACCCGACCATATTTTACATGAGCAGGGGATCGAACCCGAAAGCCAAGACTATAAATTAAAGTCGTTAATATACAAGTATTCTATTTTTAATCTATATTATCATGGTTAAATAATAACAGCCTCTCGGGTCGATCTTTAGGTTAAGCCGTGCTTGCCTAGGTTGGTCTGGGGATGGGTGACCACCCAATACATACCGAGTTTCCTCCGTGCCTCAGAAAGCTCGTCATTTGTAGATCTTTGACACTCGTTACAGGTAGTCAGTGGCCCGAAAAGTCTGACAACCAGTCTTACCAAGGAGTATCGTATTACCCAGTACTAACTGGGTTGTGGAGGTCAGATAGGCAGTGGCTCCATGTAAGATACTGGTATGCATCCGGTTGGACTGGAAGCCGACCCTAACATAGTTGGGAAAAAGCTAGGCAGGCCCTTCCTCAACCTTCCAATCTCTGTCTGTGCGGTTTCAAATGACTAAGTCGTCACGCCAGCGTTTTCTAGGACTTCCTCGACGACGACGTCCATCACCCAACAACTCACCCCAATACCTCTTCAACCTAGCAGTCGTATCGCCCACATCAGCGATCCCAGTTTTGGAGCATATTGCGGTATTGCAGAAAACAAAAATTAATGTTTGCTTAACTTACCCTATGATGTTCTAAATGATATTTCTTAAAGCTGATGGATATAGGAAGGCCTATGGGCAGATTCGCGAAGAAGCCAAATAGCCTATTGGCTAGCGGCCGATTGTGGCCAAAGGCTAAGTTGTGGGCGATCTCGTGGATGGCTGAAAAAAAAAGAAAAAGTTATTGGTATAAGGTGCGTAGTACTCCGGAGGAGGCGCCATGGCGTCCTGATGCCACCCTAGGAGGTGCCAAGGTGCGATAGATCGGGGAGTCTATCGTCGTCGCTTTGCACGGCCGTCATGAGTGGTGGCGATGTCTCAGGTGAGCCCGGAGTTTGGTGCCTGGAGGCGGGCTGGTCTGGATACGTCGCGTACGTCATGCGTAGCAGTTCTCGCGGCTCATCCACCAAGGCGACAGTAGGAATAGACCGTCAACCGTCTTCCCGGAAGGTGCGGTAAGCTTTAGGCATTTTACATCGCTTAATAAAAAAAAGGTGCGTAGTATTTGCAACCGGCGGCGTGCGTGTATGACAAGATGTACGAACATGGACGAAGCAAAAGGATTATGTAAGGATCGTAGCAGGTGGCCTTCTCTATTTTTTGCCTAAAGACGTGAGTTCTTGAAGATCAAATGGCTGTCTAATAGTGACGACAAATAACCGATATGAAAAATAGGGAGGTTGGCTTTAAAGGCATTTTTTATATATGTATAGGTAAGGTTTTATTTGGACATGTGAAATACCAGATAAATAAATAGAATACTCTTGTATAACATTACAGGTATGATAAAAGAAAACATTTTACATTGCAGACGAGCTGACGTCCCAGAGACTCCGAAATTTCGAGATTTCAAAGCCATTTTTTTGACAAATTTGTTTAACGATAATATTACCTACTCTATGAAAAAACGAGAACTAAGTACCTAGATTTCCCAGTCATGCGAAAGACTTGTAAAAGATCGAGGAAAAATCAGTGTGAAAATAATATTCACACAACCATACTTGGTACATTAAAATATTCTTTGTCATCCTTTACACAAGGCATAAACTCCATAAAAGATGTGTCGTTCCACTGTTAATTGACTAACATTGACTGACCTTGAATTAGCGTGGCAACTATTCTATTATGTATGTTAGACCAAAAAGTACTTACTTATATAATAGTACCATTTTAGTAGTAAATAATGAGCTATATTTTCATGATTGTTTCGAGCTATACATGAGGAGCTTGCGGCTAAATAATAACAGCCGCTCGGGTCGATCTTGCCTAGGTTGGTTTGTGGATGGGTGACCACCCATTACATACCGAGTTTCCTCCGTACCTCGGAAAGCACGTTAAGCCGTTGGTCCCGGGTATCATTTGTAGATCTTTGACAGTCGTTATGTAGTCAGTGGCCCAAAAAGTCTGACAACCAGTCTTACAAAGGGGTATCGTATTACCCAGTACTAACTGGGTTGTGGAGGTCAGATAGGCAGTCGCTCCATGTAAAATACCAGTATTCAGCTGCATCTGGTTAGACTGGAAGCCGACCCCAACATAATTGGGAAAAGGCTAGGCAGATGATGAGATACAGATGTTAGACCATAAAGTACTTACTAATTTAATAGTACCATTTTAGTAGTAAATAATGAGCTATATTTTCATAATGATTGTTTCGAGCTACACATTTCCAGTATAAGCTGGCCTTTCATTACAACATAACATCACGCCTGTAATCTCCAAATGCTTAGGTAGAAATGTACGTAATAGTACAGTCACATACGCTCAAAAAGTCGCCGTGGGCGAGGGGCCTAAATCGAGATCGATACCACTGTTGTCAAAACCAGATAGTCACAAAGTCAAATCAAAAACACTTTACTATTCAAATGTGTCATGAATTATTAATTTTACCGGCGTCCATCTTTCCTCAAGGTCTCTTTTAGTAACTGTCGTGTAGTTCAACCGTTAGTAGCATTTTATAGTATTGATATGTTGGTATCACGCTATAGCCTTGAACTTAGTGGGTTGGTCTAGATAGCCTGCGATAAATTGAAATGTCATGCCCTTTTATTGTAAAGGTTAAGATAGTACTACAGCAAGGAAAACCTGCCCAGGTGGGGATTCATTAATGACTCTGCCCTGGAGTGTAAATATGGTGCTGTTCCTCAAACGATGGGGCACTTAATATCGTGTCCTGCGTGTCCTGTTGTTTGTTCACTACAGGAACTGATGGATGCTACCGAAAGCGCCAAACTAGTAGCTCAGTTCTGGGCTGACACAATTTAGATTGCCATCGACATGCTAAGAAGGAGAAGATTGTACTCCTGACTGAATTTCGATTTAGACAGCCAGCCTTAGCGGAGACTAGCCGGTAATGCGGAAAAAATATAATAGTGCACAAGTAGCCTTTTCCCAACTATGTTGGGGTCGGCTTCTAGTCTAATCGGATGCAGCTGTATACCAGTATTTCACACGGTGCGACTGCCTACCTGACCTCAACAACTGTACTGGGTAATACGATACCCCTTGGTAAGACTGGCTGTCGAGACTTTCGGGCCAATGACTACCTGTAAAGACTGTCAAAGATTACAAATGACAGCCGGGACCAACGGCTTAATGTGCTTTCCGAGGCACGGAGAAAAATCGGTATGTAATGGGTGGCCAGTGATCACCCATCCACGGACCAACCAAATCAAGCCGTTTAAACAGGGTGCGACTGTGGAGCCTCATCCCAAACCACCGTGACCTGCTCTTTCTGGAAGTCCACCTACACTTTTAGGGACCTGTCCGAAGCCACTAGCGACGCCATCGATGTGGCTGAGGTCTGGTCGAAGCTAATTCAATTAGATAACTATGCAAATCTTACACGACGAAGACGAAACGATTTGCCGGCTTTACCAATGCAGTTTGTGGAGGCCTTCGGAATTAAGTATACCTATACCAATTCCACATTCAATAGGTACCGTGGTGGTGTAGTTATACTAGCTCAGCTTCCTTACATCAATAACTAAAATTTTATCATCTTTTACAATCAATCTATCTAAATAAGCACTACAAACAATAAATAGCTCGCAATTGGAAACCGAGCTGATAATCCACTGCACGTGTTTCTATCTTTTGATAAGCTATCAGGCAAAGTCAGGTGCGTGCCTAGCCGTAACTGGCGCATACCGCATACCTACAGAGGAATGAGTACCATGACTAGCATGGCTCATTCAAGCTGCGTAGTCCTTACCCTACTTTTTGGGTTCGGAGCCTGTCTAACTGGGTGCAGGGTTTTCAATTCTGGTATTAAGCTTCTTATCTGAGCTCCACAACTCAGTCATTAGATAACACGATCTGTGCGGCCACCACTTAACCCGTGGAGACCAGGAAATAGTCATGAGTCTGTAAAAATTCAGAAAATGAAGCGGCAAGAGGGCGAAGCAGGCTATACAGGGTGTAAACAGACCCTTCACATAGCCGTCAACCAAGCATTCTGTACATCAAACTAAGTAACTTTACGCAAAAATTATTGCTGGGAAACTACTTTTTTTTTGGGGTAAAAAATCACGTTTACGGTAGGACTCGATGGAAAGCACTCAAATCATTGTGCTGATGGATGGATTGAATAGTACGGGGGTCGTGGAGGTGTGTAAAGTAAAAATGTTACATTAAAAACATGTATTTAAAAAAAAACTTGTGAAAAAGTTGGAATTTTGACCCCCAATATACGACCCCGTAACTAGAATGTTCCCAGGTATGGTCTAGAACAAAAAACTGATCGCAAAGACGGGGAGAGCAAGTATCTTTCGGTTATGTTAAGGGTCTATTTACACCTTCTATTAGCCGTAGAATCGAAGGATCGTTCAAGTACCATATCTATTTCAAAAATCAAAATCAAAGCATTTATTTCAAATAGGCCAGTTACAGGCACTTTTGAATTGTCGAAACAAAGACAACAATGAAAAATAGCTACAGTCCTAGTCACAAGGCATAAAAACTGTGAAAGTACTGTAGTTGCCCATTCCCTAACGTAGATCTCTATGGAGAAGAACGGGCAAGAAACTCCATGGACAATCTTTTAAATCAGAATACTTTTACAATAACTTGGTTACATCATTTATGTTGAGATGGTACATTATGTGAGAACGATGTAGCAAGATGTGTACTTTAAAAGTGTCCATAGTAAAAATAAAATAATTAATTCAAATAAACCGTGGTAACCAAGAGATGACCAGTCACAACAGACAGCGCCCGTTCACGAACATGACGCATGTTTCTGCCGCCAAGCTACGTTGTGTTGCTGTGTCTTTGTATGAAGTGTACATGGGATATTTCAGCATTGTCTCTGGGATGGCAATGCACCTGCGATGCCTCTGGTATTTCATAACTTATGTCCTTTCCTTAGGTAAAAGTGACCACTGAAGGTGTGTCGACTGCTTACTTCCCATCAATATCATCATTCTCCTGTCCTTATTCCAATTTATTTATGGTCGGCGCAGCATGTCTTCTTCCATACTTCTCTATTACTCGTCATCTCAGCAGTCACCTCCTTTCGAGCGCTATCATCCTTCACACAGTCCGCCCATCGTTTCTTTGGTCTTCCCCTACTCTTATAGCCGTCCACATTCATAGTTAGAAATTGGTTCGTAGAATCGTAGGTGTTATTACTAGACTGATCTAATCTGATAACAGCCATCGAGGCATATCTGTTTGTAAACATAATTATTCACTTGAAACGGCTGCTTGTTATCTTTTCTACTATGAAGTGAGAGCACTGACTGTGTGCAAGAAGTATTTTAAAACCTTATCATTTGATATATGACAACCCCCCCCCCCCTCCGGCCCTTGCAGGAGCCAGCCCGCGATGATGTTTTAAATCAGCTTCTAAATAATCTCAGTCAGATCCAGGCTATCCCTTTGCTGTCCTCTCCAGCGACGCCCTAAGCCGAGGGTCGTACCCCACAGGGGGTGCCTTTAGCGCGCTGTCGCTTCGTTTATAAGTTTCATGCCCCTGGCTGGAGGCCTTACACTCAAGGCACACACAGGATTGACCGGTTAAGCAGAAGTCAGCCACATAAGTTGACCTGCGAGATACCATTCCCTTGATCATCATCAGTAGACACATAATTCGCCAGATATAAGTTCTATGCAATGTGGGGAGAGCCCATTGCAATAAACCAAGAAAAAAAATTAAGACTACCGCAAAGAACTTTCAATTATTTAGCCTGTTTAACTTCCGCCATTTTGTTTAATTTTCAAAATAACGGCCACGCATTATACCTGTGTTAACCAATAGCTGGCATCCATACTAACAGGTTTAGTATGAGATAATGCCGTAAGCCTTTTCAACATTGTGAAACGCAAATAAAATAAATATGAAGCATCTAAAGCGTCACGTTTCCGAGATATAAGCCATCAAAGTTACAATCTTCGCCATCAGTTCAACTTTGATTTTATTAGTCATTCATAAAACCTGTATGAATCAACAGCTGGCATCAATGCAAACAAGTAGTGTATAAGAGAAAATCTTCCAAGATAAGCTATAAGATAAATCTTCGCCATCAGCACAATTTTGATAGCTATGTCGGAAATGTGACGTTTTAGAAGATTTTGTGTCAATCAATACTTCTTTGTACTGATGCCTGCTATTGATTGATACAAGTTTTATGCATGGTTAATAAAATCAAAGTTATACAAATGGTGCCATATGTGAAAAGATTCTAATTATCAAAATTAGTATCATTTCACAGACGTGAAACGTGACACTTTGGAATATTATGTCTCTTACAAAACTTGTTTATATTGATACTAGCTATTGATTAACACAGGTTTAATGCGTGGCTATTTCGAGACTCAAATAAAATGGCAATAAAATAAAAACACGGAACTGGGTAGTTGCGAAACTACAGGCTCCAGTCTCCACTACATCAATTTATTATTGTAAACATATTTATGTAACGCGAATGGATAAAATAAGAAAAGAATCTGAAAATGGCGCCGGTGACTGAAAAGTTGGGTTATCGGTTAACGTGGTATGGACATGTGATCATGGGCGTACCCACGGTGGCGCAAGGTGGGGCACTTGCCCCACCCTGCTCTCTGACCCGAAGCTAAGAATTTTTAGGCAAAATTAATATAATGACAAAATTTAATATTAATTTGGGTACTTTAACATTTTTCAAATTAAAATAAAAAACTTGGTTAAGGTCAACAATGACAGAAAACCGTCTTGTCGGCTTCTGTATGATGAGTGTGCACAGAAAAAGGGTTCTGGAAGCACAACATACATTTGAAAACGAAATTTTAGCTAGATTTTGCCAGAACCCTCGTAGGTTATTATTGAAATAAGGTGTAGTGCAGTCAATAAAACGTATCAGTCAGTAAATAAAAGTATTTTTAATTTCCTGCTACTTAGTTTATTTACTTCTGCCCCACCCCTTAAAAAAACGCTGGGTACGCCCATGGACGGAGGAATGAGGAAAATGTCGTGAGCAAAGTTATGAGTATGAATGTGGAAGGCTATAAGAGTACAGGAAAACCACAAAGAATGGATGGACTATGTGAAGGATGATATGGAAAGGAGGTGACTGCTGAGATGACGAGTCATAGAGAAGTATGGAAGAAGAAGAAGTGCTGCGCCGACCGGGATAACGGCAGAAGAATGATGATGATTTATGTACCTAATGTAAGGATTTGTTATCTATACTAATATTATAAAGCTGAAGAGTTTGTTTGTTTGCTTGAACGCGCTAATCTCAGGAACTACTGGTTCGATTTGAAAAATTCTTTTAATGTTAGATAGCCCATTTATCGAGGAAGGTTATAGGCTATAAAATTTCACGCGGACGAAGGTCGAGGGCAAAAGCTAGTTCATTATATGGTGGTTAAAAAACCGATTTCATTTATGTAACTATATGAAACCTGGTCAAATGCGGTAGTTTTATAAGAATCACAACACACCTTTGCCTACTTATTCGGAGCATTCAGGTATGCATTAAGTTATGCTATGTGCAAAATCCAAGACCACAATACCAGACCCAGGAACCGAACGATCAGCAGTTGCAGAAAACAGGTGATCTCCTTATCATCTCATCGAGAGGTCTCGCATCAGTTATTTCCTCTCCAAACAGTTAATAGTGCACGATAAGATACGGCTGATAATGACACATATTTCAAGTGCTGTGATTACAAGAATTACTCCGATAACGTGTTATCAGCATAAACAGTAATAGTTTCTAAGTAGGTGTTTCTTTGAGTGGTCCTCAAACGAAGGAGTGGACGCTCCTGAGTTGCCGGTGTTGTTAAGCTACTATCGTCTTTATCGTTTGGAACTTAAGATTTCTTATCGGATCGTATGATATTAATCAATAAGAATAAGGCCATTAGGATAACGGGCACTTGGGTGTGGGACAATCTAGCAAATGAGACATGGTACATTGTGACATGGTCAAGTCAATTACGTCCCATTTTGCCAAATTATTTGGCGAGTACTCGGGAAATTAATTGATGTAATACATCAATTAATAGACGTAACATGGGTTGGTCCCAAACAAAGTGGACCAAAGACATAGTTTTCTTCTTTGTGTTGCTGGCACATTATCTCTAATTTTGATGGCCCAAAATTTCGCAACGTCTACGGCGTCGTCAGTGGCAGAGTCGAGGTCACTTCGACTGCGTGTTTAGGATCGGAGTGGTGCTACAGTGGCGGTATTTTTATACAAGCCTAAAAGCTTGACTTGTCTTTATAGCCTACAAGCTTATGTCCACGGCTTCGCCCGCGTGGAGTTCGATAATTTCCCCATGGGATCATACTACCGGAATAAAAAGTATCCTATTTGTTAATCCTCATTATAAACTATCTGTATGCTAAATTTCATCCAAATCCGTTCAGTAGTTTTTGCGTGAAAGAGTAACAAACATCCATACACTCTCACTAAACTTTCGCATTATAGTAGGAAGTGGGACTTCTGTTCATGATGTTAGGGTTTCTGAACAGTCTGCTAGCCCAAGGAGCTGACCCAGCTCCACATCAACTACCTGCTGCTGTTCCGTCGAGGTAGCACTTTACGAGATTGGAGTTACGTCTTCACACTTGGGTTCGGAAACAGTTCAGGGTCCAGTAGAAAACAAGGTTACAAGAAGGTTAGACCCTGCGGGAAGATGCCCGTTGAGTGGTAGGAAGATGGTGATAGCGGGAATATTCTGGATGACGGTGGCACCAGAACGTGGAGCTTGGCAAAAGCAAAGAGGCCTATACCCAGTAGTGGGTGAAGTCGGGCTGTGGATGATGATGATGGGATGGTGAAAAATGGCTACTTAGTTTATCTGCGGAAATTCGCTGGTTGCTTGGGGAAGACCTATATGCTGCAGAGGACGATTCCTATCTGACGATTCATCAAAAGAAATGTCGGAAACAAATTAACAAGATCATGGTCTCAATCCACATAAATTCTTATAATGGTCAGACCATAATATGAGAACCTCCGCAAGAATCATATAATCAAAATTAACTAAGGCAAGAATAGAATATACTTTACTAGCGACCCGCCCCGGCTTCGCACGGGTGCAATATACAGCATTATTTTTAGTATATGCGAAACCTGAATTTAGTTTGCTCAGAATAAGTAACTGAATCGATTCCAATAGTTTTTAAACCATGTTATATTTTTTCCCAAAAATATTTAAAAATCTTAAAAGTTGGATATCGAGCGACTTTGAGTACCTATCGATTATCAATAATTTAGGTACTTACTGCCAAATTATTATTATCAATGAGCTCAAGACGACGCTGGAGGCGCGTCTTTAAGAGGGAAGCGACTTTGTTTTATACTATGTAGTGATTGTACACCAAATTTGAAACAACTGTCTACAATATTGCTAATAATATTAACACCAACAGTATCCTAAGCATGATTGCAAGTCACCTGGACTGTGTTTATGTGCGTCGCTGTTGTGCAATGACTCATGGGTTGTCGCAGAAGTGATCCACCTTTATTTGTTTTTATCATTGACTAACATGTCCCAAGTTTTTTACTAACAGTTTTTAGTCATGGACTCGAATAAAGATAAATTTTATTCTTTTTCTTTGCTATTCTATTTCCATGGTGACAATGGCGGTCTTATCGCTGATAGCAATATCTCCTAGAAAACCTTTGGATGAACTGTAGGAACATAAAATATAAAAGGGGGGGTAGTCAGTGGTGTACTGTTAAGACTACAAGAAAAGCCACTATAGGCGCACTTACCTAACATAAGCGAATGATTGATGACTCCTCCAAAGCAGTAGGATACGACTAGCATCATCGGCCAGCTCAGTTGCGTCACGAATGGCAGCGAGATAATCTGTATAAACACCATTGCTGTCACCACCCATTTGAAGTTTGGGTCGTAGCCGAAGAGCTTCTTTATTTGCGGGTATTTTTCTGTGGGCAAAGATTATGGTGTTATTGAAATGGTTTACACAGGGTAGCGTTATTGGACCTGTAAAATTCGAAAAGCTTATTGATCATGTTCAATGAAATAGTACATTATAACGTCCCCACAGCTGGGACAATAGCCTTCTCTCTATGAGAGGAAGTGGGTCGTTAACCAGGTCTCATATCTTCGAATTATGGTTCTAAGATAGTGCCAGTGCCAGTGCCAGTAGTGCCAGTTTCCTCATAATGTTTTCTGTTACCGTTTTGAGAGCAGTAGTGATGTAATGGGTTCGAAGCCACAAACACAACTCGGTAAGTCCGGGCCTTAGTCATCGCTCTTTGATATAGTGCTCGTAGTAAAATAGTAAACAGACGCAAGGCTCCGTGGATGGGTGACCATCAATTACATACCGAGAGCACTTCGTATCTCAGAAGCACGTTAATCCGTTGGTCTTAACTGTCATTTGTAGATGCTGACATGATGGATGACAGCCGTAATGGGTCTCTAATCAGAAGCCCAAAAGCCTCACAACTAGCCTTACCAAGAAGTAACGTGTGATATGATTATATTATCTCTCAGGACTATTCTCATTTAATTTGCGCCGAAACTACAAAAGATAAATGGCCATACACGAGCAAAATACTAAATAATACTATCTAATAAAAATAATCTTAATACGTCATTTTCTTGCTGTCGGTCCATAAAATTCTAGACCTTATCCGTGTCGCATGCAATAAAAATGAACAATGTAATTATGTAAGTAGTGGAAAGAATTATATTTCTCGCCTGTATTACAAATATAATAAAGCATAAGTTAAACTGGGAAACTCTACTGATTGTAGCTCTTAAGGATGATTTCCACCAAACGGCTCGGAACGGATTTTACAATCTTTAAACGATATTAAATCGTGTACACAGTATTTAAAGTTTATATTACTAAGCCGCGCACATCAGCTTGGCCGCGACACGCGATCGTAGGCGAAAGTAGACCGCGACGCGCGATCGGCTTCGTTCGCCTGTCGTCGTTCCGATCGGTCGTCAACACGGTAGGAATCAAACTATTTGATTAGGCGCAGAAACGGATACGTTTGCAAGCGACGGTACGGAGCCGATCGTATGCGTCGACATCCTGCCGGGTGCGATCAACTGTCGCTGTATCCGTTCGTATCCTTTCCGATCCGATGCGATACGAGCCGTTTGGTGGAAACCACCTTTTAGTCCACGTAAAATTTGTTCTCGAATATTTTCATTTATTCATATAAGAAAATAAATATTAAATATTATAAGCATATTCTCATCATTCTACTGCTCTTATTCGAAATTACTAGGGGTCGGCGCAGCATGTCTTCTTAATATTTTTCTACTATAACTCGTCATCTCTGCAGTCACGTCCTTTCTAGCCATAGCTTCCTTCACACAGTCCATCGTTTCTTTATTCTTCCTTTACTCTTTCCACTGCTGGGACAAAGGCCTCCTCTCTATGAGAGTGATTGGCCTGTAGCCTGTAATCCACCACACGGGCCCAGCGCGGATTGTATATGTCACACGTCTTCGGATTTTTGGTTCTAAGATATGCCGGTTTCCTCACG
The DNA here is from genome assembly GCA_905163415.1 of Noctua fimbriata. Taxonomy (NCBI): domain Eukaryota; kingdom Metazoa; phylum Arthropoda; class Insecta; order Lepidoptera; family Noctuidae; genus Noctua; species Noctua fimbriata. The sequence continues at coordinate 7,507,976 of LR990951.1, forward strand.
ATGTTTTCTTTTACCGGTGATGAAAAACTACACAAAGCAATGCCGCGTGAGTTTTGTCACCATATTGTTATGGCTATCAAATACTTAATGATTGTTAATGTACTCCAATCGAATGTTTAATAGAGCTAGGTCGTTTTAATTTAAGTGCGTGATCGTCAGTATTGAAACGTGAAAACACTTGATATCTTAGGTGAAGTGGTATCGAAAGGGAGTGGTGCTATGTGTAAATATCAGTAAGTAACATAACATCGTTATGCTTGTTGGTAATCACTGAAGGGATAGGCAGAGGTGTACCCATTCATACTACAGTGTGCACACCCATTTCACTGTCTCATTTGTCTAGTGATCGCTAGCGCGACTGCTGAGCAGTGGTTCTGGTTTCGATTCCCGGGCCGTGCAGTGTTATTGGGATTTTCCATCAAGAATTTCTGTGGCAGTCACGGAGACTGGATTTGTGCCCGATTGATGGCAATAGGTTCGCCCCCTAATACATGGGACTTTAACATAACTGGCTAATGTGGGTGTACTTGTTAGGTATACTTCTGCCTAACCTTTCGGGGATTACAAGGCGTGATGTTATGTTTAAGTCCCATGTAACAGGTGTTCAGGTATTTAGCCACGAGACCCACCTCCAAAAGCTATAACAGTGACCGTACTTCCCTTTACTCATAGAATCGTAGAGAAACTCCAAGCATAGCTCATTGCCAGTGTCCTAACAATACTAATTGTTTTACTAGCTACTTCATTAGTTACTATGTACCCTCTAACAGCTTGTAATTGTTGTTAACAACACTCAACTGGTCTTCATTTGCGGGCCCGCATGTAGCAGAGTCTTAGGAAGTTCGTTTGTGGTTTCTTTCTAGAGTTAACTGACTGGAAGGTCCTGGTGACTAAACCGATCCGCACTATCCGCTGCGGGAATGGCCCACGACAAGGGCCATTCCCGCTTGTAAAAAGGAAAATGCCCAGCAATGTCTTTTACGTCGAGTTACTTAGTTTGATGTCATTTTAATACAGGGTTTTTTTTTTTTTAGGATGCGAAGTCATCAAATGACCTCCCCCGCTCTGGGTGGAGCCGAAGGGAGTGTCAGACTTGTACTGATTACAACCCATCAATCTTCCTTCTTTGCCCTTTGTGTTCCAGGGCTGCGGTATCTCTTTCGAACAGTCCCGCAGCCCTGGCAGGCAGCGGCCCGTGCGGACCCCTACGTGGTTGCTGACATCTCTTTGAGGCGCGCGTGGAACACGAACGCGCCGTCGACACGGCCTGTCGTCATAAGACGGCCGGACGGCGAGCTAGCCCATAACTCGCCGTCCACAGACCCGCGTAATACAGGGTGTAAACAGACCCTTCAGATAGCCGTCAACTAAGCATTCTATACATCAAACTAAGTAACTCTACGCTAAAATGTTGCTGGCAAATGGGTTTTTTTTGGTGAGAAAGATCACGGTTTCCGGTAGCACACAATGTAAGGCACTCAAAACATTGTGCTGAAAATAAAACTTGTATTAACAAACGTGTGAAAATATTGAAACTTTCACCTTCAATATCTCCGTAACTAGGAGGTTCTCAGCCCCCGTAGCATGACCACCGTAGACAAGGATTTCTTTGACGGCAGAATCGACAAAATGACAGATTGTGTCGATACAATGACAGATTTCTTTGCACTATCTGTCATTTTGTCGATTCATCCGTCAACAAAATCCTTGTCTACGGTGGTCATGCTACGGGGGCTGGTATGGTCTAGAACAAAAAAATATATCACAATAACGGGAAGAATAAGTGATTCTCGGCATTAGGTGGCCTACCACGGCATCTTATAGCAGGAGTTACTCCAGTGTGGGAAAGAGATGGCGCTAGACGATCTGTTCAGCTCTGTATCTTTCCCACACTGCAATTACTCCTGCTTTAAGACGTCATGGTAATCCCCCTGTATACAACATTATTTTTAGTATATGCGAAACCTGAATATAGTTTGTTCAGAATAAGTAACTGAATCGATTCCAATAATTTTTAAACCATGTTATATTTTGTCCCAAAAATATTTAAAAAACTTAAAAGTTGGATACCGAGCGACTTTGAGTACCTATCGCAATAATTTAGGTACCTACTGCCAAATTATTATTATCAATGAGCTCAAGACGACGCTGGAGGCGCGTGCTGCGTGGTGACCATGATTTTGTGCGGACAACTAGATAACAGAACAAGCTTATAACTTTGTGATTTTTCATGATACAGTTTTGAAATTTTGTACATAGATTCTTTACATAAAAATAATGTGACATTCACCAACACGCACTCGGCCTGCGTGATGGATTATGGGCCACTTCAAAGAGAAGAGGCCTGAGTCACAGCCTTGGGAACATAGCAGGCTGATTAGGTTACTGATTTGATGATTCATCGCGCAGATATTTTTCAGGGGATCAAACTTGATTTTGCGCGTGAAAATTCAATATACTACTGTGTTACAAGCTTCAGGTAATAATACTCCATTGATTTGGTCACGTATTTTCGGATAAGATAAGTAAAGCAACGTAATATTTAATGATGCCTATTGCGCTACGTGGTTATGTCCTCGTCTGACCGAATTAAGCTATAATCTGGTTTTATCGGACACCTGGTACCTACATGCATCGGTTGTCGGCAGATATCGGTCGAGGATCTTAAGATAGAACCGTTTTGATGTTTACTAGATTTTGAGTAAGAAGACCTAGGTCTACTAAATACAGGGTGTAAACGGACCATTCACGAAGCCGTCAACCATGCATTATGTACATCAAACTAAGTAACCTTACACAAAAATTATTGCTGGGAAACGACTTTTTTTTTTGGGTGTAAAACCACGTTTTATGGTAAAACTCAATGTTACTCACTCAAAACATTTTGCTGATGGATGCATTAAATAGAACGTGGGTCGTGGTGGGATTTAAAGTAAAGTTATAACCTTAAAAACTAGTATTAAGAAAAACAACTTGAGAAGAAGTTGGAACTTCGACACCCAATATCTCCGTAACTAGAAGGTTTCCAGGTATGGTCCAGAAGAAAAAAGTGATCGCAATGACGGGAAGAACAAGTACCTTTCGGCTTCGTTAAGGGTCTATTTACACCCTTTATTATCCTTTCTAAAGTATTCTGGAAAACTTGTCGGAAAAGCAGCGTACTCTTAAAACCAGAACATAGCTAATGTTCTGGTTTCAAGAGTACAAGGTGTAAACGGACCTTTCACGAAGTCGTCAACCGAGCATTCTGAACATCTAACTAAGTAACTCTATGCAAAAATTATTGCTGGGAAATGGAGTTTTTATTTGGGGTGAAATATCACTTTTTACGGTAAAACTCAATGTAACGCGCTCAAAACATTGTGCTGTTGAATGCCTTGAAAAGTACTGGGGTCGTGACATATAACATTAAAAACTTTAATTTAAAATATAAAGTTGTAACTTTGACCCCTAACATTTCTGTAACTAGTAAGGTTCCCAGGTATGGTCCAGAACAGTCAGTACCTAATACCCTTGACTATTTATTGGCTTCAAGATTTGCCCAATGTCCTTTACCCTAGCTTGCTGTAATGTTCATTCCTAGGCACGCCAGTCCTCTCAGACAAAGGTCCTGTGTTCTAGTATTTGGACCATTACAGGCCGAATATACGTATGCTATGTTCGTACAGTAAATCCAAAGGTTGTCTAGAAGATATCGCTATCAGCGATAAGACCGCCATTGTAATTAGTAACCGTAAAATATTATTAAAAAGCAAAAATTCTAGAAGTTCACGTGTTATGAATGCCCGTTCTTTATCCGATAACGCAAAGACGCATATACAGCAAAACAATGCCAATGAATATATTTGTATTATTGTTCAAGTGTGAATGGCTGATTCACTATTTTCATAAAAATAATATATATAAATAGGCATAATCTGATAAGTTTATCAAACGTATTCGACTAGGATGACACCTAATCATTATCTTCTTTACTACGTCTATCATCGATTTGTAATTATGTCAGTATTTTTTTTTTTTTAAATTCTAATACTTTAGTTTTTGACCGCGGTTTCGTCTGTGTGGACATCGGGAAGTATCCCAGTGCAACGTACAACCAGGATAAAAAGTATTTTATGTCCTAATACAGGTCATGGTGTATGAAGGGGCCTAGAACGAGTGCTTTAGCAGAATCATAATAGGATAATAATGCGAAATTAACTGCGTCTGTAACCATTTTAACGTGGTTCATAATCTGCTAAAGCGGCCATTTTGGCCCCCTATAAACCAAAGTGATGATCAAAATGGGCGTCAGACCAACAGAATCGAAACATATCTCTCAAATTGTAGCTCATATTTAGTACTCCAATTCATACTATTCATCATCTGCCTAGCCTTTTCCCAACTATATTAGGGTCGGCTTCTAGTCTAACCGGATGCAGCTGAATACCAGTATTTTACATGGAGCGACTGCCTGTCTGACCTCCACAACCCAGTTAGTACTAGGTAATACGATTCCCCTTGGTAAGACTGGTTGTCTGACTTTTTGGGCCACTGACTACTTGTAACGGCTGTCAAAGATCTACAAATGACAGTCGGGACAAAAGGCTTAACGTGTTTTACGAGGCACGGAGGAAACTCTATATGTGATGGGTGGTCACCCATCCACAGACCAACCTATGCAAGCACGGCTTAACCTAAAGATCGATCCAAGCGGCTGCTATTATTTAGCCAATTCATAATATTGCACCTAGATTTATTATTAGTTCGAATATTAGGCTAAATCTTTACGAAAATACACAAAAAAAGCATATTTTTAGTGGCTCATGACTTAGGCCCATGTCGTCTTCGCATGAATTGAAGTCCTAATCATAAGTTACCATTTATAATAATACATATTTCAATTCTGTCGGTCTTACGTCCAAGTCTCATAGTAAATTGCCCATTGTCCTTTCGTTCAGCCGTTAAAGCGTGTAAATGTAATAGACACATACAAATTATGTACAGAAAATAAATAAAACGTACTGAAAAAAATAATACACTGAACTGTTCTAATTTCACTGTAAGTTACTTATTTGCTCTCTTTTTACCGATAATATAATTATTGGAAATATTGTTTAGTTTTTAGGCAATAGATGGCGTTGTAAGGTGAGCGGCGTTTTCTGAATCGCGGTGTCAAGATTCTCCGCGACTTAACTAGGCTCGCGATGATTGTAATTTTTAACAAGTACACACGGCGGCACATGAAGCTGTACATTTCCAGTATAACTTGGCCTCGCTTTGTATAGATTTTCTATACAATGAGGGATCCGCATAAACTGGTTTTGTATAGCTTGATTGGCCGTCGTGCGTACCAATATACAGTTGTAACACCAGTGTCGTTGTTTTACTGTGATATAATCGCCCTTGTTACGATCGCGGGTGCAGCAGAAGCAGTGCAGGATAGTGAACGGTTGTTCAATAATAAAATGTGATAAAGGCTGTCCTACTATTCTCGCAGTTCATGGAAGAACGTACGCATTCGCAGTGCTAGTATTATATCATAATTTCCCTGCCCTTACGTCAATTACTCGTCATCTGATGAGCCACTTCTTCTAGCCATAATTATCATCTTTTACACAGTCCATCCATCGTCAAAATTAAAAAATCAAAAATGTTTTATTTCAATATTACACGTACATTATACAGTTGGTGGCGTCTCCTTTTAAGCATATAGATGCCTGTGCCAGGAGGCGCCGCTCTTTTATATCTCACAATTAGTGCAACATGTTACAAAAAAAAGACAAAAAAAAAGAAATTTTAACTGTTTAATAGTTTATGAAGAGACCAATCGTTTCATTGGTCTTCCCCTACTCTAAGTACTCCTCAATTATACCATATACGGAACAAATATCCCGTGACGTCACCTTTTCAATACCACCGACGTTATCAGCTGCTATGTGAACAGCTCATTCATTCATCGAGGATACAAGGCATATATTTGATAACTTAGATAAAGCGAACGTTTTATAGTAATCTGCACATGTGAAGATGTCTGAATGGGGCGGAACAAAAAGGAGTGTATGAGGATCGAAACACGTCACCGTTGCAGAACATATACTATTTATGATTTGTGGGATTTGTGCCCGGTTTAAGTCAATAGGCTCGCCCCCTATTACATGGGACTTAAGACATAACTGGCGAAATGTAAGTGTACTATGATACTTCCACAACTCACACATGGCCTCGCCTAATACAGTACAATACAGCCGTGATGTTTTGTTATGTAATTATGTTATAATCATATGATCTGGGTAAATATCTCGATGAGCCATATTTAAGAGGGAACAGGACCTGCGAGGAATTAGAAAAAAAAGGTATTTGAAGAAACGATTGCCGTTCGCTGCGCTGCGTCAAGCCTTCCCCCGTAGAGTGTGATAGGGACAGCTGCAGCTCAGACCGTTTGTATCACAAAAAAAAATACGAGATCGACATTTCGTATTCCCCTATATTCTCCTCGAAAACAGAAATTCAATTATTTTTTTTATTAAAATTTAAAAAAAAGTGTATTTCTAGGTTCCTATCAATGTCTTTAAAAAAAAAATCGTATTTGTCTGGTAGTCCTCTAATCACGACCATAAAAATGGGTAATTTGTCATTTTTGGAGGGTTTTTTTTTAACTTATTAGTTGTAGAAAAAAAGGAAATGACATGGACATATCTACAGTAGACCTTTTTTTGAAATCTTATGAAAAAAAAATCATTGCTCTAAGAAGCATTATTCAGGAAGGCAAAGAGGAATACATTTGTATGAAGAATCGCAGCCCCTGTTCTCTCTTAACGACTGAGTACATTCCATTCTTTTCTTTTTTTATTACAAAATGGGCCTGCTCTTGACCTCGATCACGCCTCATGGAAAGCCATAGATGAGGTCTATGATGGAACGAGCATAATAAGCAGGTACTAATTAGGTTGGTGCCTGTTACGAGTTTATAAAAGACTATTAGAGGCAGTTAGCGTACAGTGGTTAATGTAAATATTTAACGTAAAGCTTTGGTAACACTGTCAGCGGGGATGTTAGTAAATAAATTGGCTCCGCAATAGCTACTAGTCATTTATACAGGATGTAACAGAAAGGGTACAGTCATATGAAAATAATAAAAAAAGGAAAATTATCAGCTGTTCGCTACATTTGGGTCGAGGTATTGAAATTTTGTATGGGACAGCTGACAATTTTTTCGCATTTACGATATTGAACCCATGGAGGAAGATGTTCAGTTTGATGTTCTGCAGCATATGCTATTATATGACTATACCCTTTCTGTTACACCCTGTATATTTAATTTAAAAAAACTTTGAAGCACAGTTCCTTGCAAATGTCCACATCAGAAAGTGTCGTCGAAAAATGAAACAAAAATATCACAAGTTCTGATTGACTAAACAAAAATTCAAACTTACACCGACCACATAAAGTCGATTTTAAAACGCGAGTAACGCACGTTATATCACGTTTCTAATTCAATTCCCAAAAAATAGGCTCGCCCCCTATTACATGGGACTTAGGCTGCCTGTCCACCGGAGCGGAGCGAGGCTGCGGAGCGGAGAAACGGAGAAATATTAACCAATAGGATTGCATACTGGAGTGGAGTGGAGATTTTATGCAATCCTATTGGTTAATATTTCTCCGTTTCTCCGCTCCGCAGCCTCGCTCCGCTCCGGTGGACAGGCAGCCTAAACTGGGGAAATGTGGGTGTACACATTAGGTACACCTCTGCCTATCCCATAGGGGATTACAGGCGTGATGTTATGTTTTTCTGCGGACGTTGGACGCTGTCAGCACGTCGCTCACGCTGTGCGCTTGACCGCCCAGTACGAAGGTATTTTTTTTTCGGATGGGAAATCATCAAATGAACTCTCCCGCTCTGGGCGGAGTGGAAGGGAGTGTCAGACTTGTACTGACTAAAACCCATTCATATTCTTTGTCCTTTGTGTTCAAGGACGGGTATCTCTTTCGAACAGTCCCGCAGCCCCGGCAGGCATCGGCCCTTACGGATCCCTTCCTGGTTGCTGACATCTCTTTGAGGCACGCGTGGAACACACACGAACGTGCCATCGACTCCGCTTGTCGTCATAAGACGGCCGAAGGGCGAGCTAGCCCATTACTCACCGTCCAGAGTACGGAGGCTGGCCTAAACAATTACGAGACTCTCTGGTCAAACGTTACCACTAAAGCTAAGCCGAGCCGAGAAGTCTAAATAACGAAATATTGATGGTTTACAATTTTTCTTTTCAACTCTCGTCTCCGCTTCTGTGGAGTCCCTAATACTTGCTACAACGCTAGCAACGCGACCTAGCCTTAATGTTTCAACAGTCACTATTTCAAAATGTAAACAAAATATTGAGTGTGAGTCAAAAACTAGCGATTTCTCAAGAATTCATCTACTCTAGAAACAAGCAAAAATGTTCTGGCGCCAGCGTATTTAGAGTCGTTTCTTAGTCATTTTACCTGACAGCAGCAACCATAACCAAATAGAAACCAATAACAAAAACGCTGTTATTCTCGTTACGATAAGTAACGAGAATAACAGCGTTTTTGTTAGTGATGGAAAGTCAAGAGGTAAAATAATTCTGCCGTCGTAAGAAAAAAGGGCACAACTAGGTAACATTTTTGTCAAAATTGAGTTATATACATATTTAGAATCAGAAAAAAAGGCACATCTACTCAATTTTTTATAGAATTTTATCTTCAAGGAATTCGGAGATACAGTAGGCTCAAAAGGCACAAATGAGACTAATATTCATGTTTTATAAAACTTTAAAGTCGATTTTCTCCATATTTATAAAATGTTAGTTGTGCCTTTTTTCATTATGACGGCAGAATTGTGAATCGACTCTACAAACAGTCTGGAATGGCAACCATTAGAGTCGATCGAGGCGAAGCCAGAAGGCCTAAAATGGCCGCTTTTGCAAAATCTTAATAGGATAATCATACGAATTATGTTACAATTTGTAATAATGCTCACAAAGTGAAAATTCATAATATTAACTGCATCTGTGACCATTTTAACGTGATTCATATTATTATCCTTTTATGATTCTGCTTAAGTGACCATTTTCCTTCCGACTTCCCCCCTACCGATTACGCTAAAATTTTGCACACACCTTGGTTGGCTCTGGTGACAATACATTTTTTTATGACAGACTTAGTAAAAATCTTAAAATGGTTACAAATGCAGATATAACATTATGAATTGTCACTTTGAGAGCATTTTACGAATTGTAACGTAATTCAAATTATTTATTTATATTTTAGGCCCCCTGATCCCACAGCCAGAATTAGAGCATGCGGAACCAGGTTTCGGTCCCATAGTAAAACCGATTTTTAATTTAAAATAAATAATAATAATAAATTTATTCACGAATTTGAGACAACCATACAGTAACTTAATTTTAAACACAAAATGGACAGATGGTTGAATGTGAAATTAATAATATTTTAATTATCCATTTATTATATTTTTAATAATTTGTTTATTAAATGTGATATATGATATATGAAAATGTGATATATGTAAGAAACATTTACAGAGTTAGAATCACTAAAATCATCAATAAAACCATCTATTTATTTATTTATTATATTTGGCTCTTCAACAATGAGTACACTATTACAAAAAGGGTGTAAATAGACCCTTAACATAACCGAAAGGCACTTGTTCTCCCCGTCTTTGCGATAATATTTTTGTTTGAGACCATACCTGGGAACCTTCTAGTTACGGAGATATTGGGGGTCAAAGTTCCAACGTTTTCCCAAGTTTTTTTTTAAATACATTTTTTAATGTATGATTTTTACACACCTCCACGACTCCCGTACTATTCAATCCATCCATCAGCACAATGTTTTGAGTGCTTTCCATCGAGTCCTACCGTAAAACGTGATTTTTCAGCCCAAAAAAAGTCAATTCCCAGCAATAATTTTTGCGTAAAGTTACTTAGTTTGATGTACAGAATGCTTGGTGGACGGCTATGTGAAGGGTCTGTTCACACCCTGTATAATAGATATAGTAAAACATTACAAATTTAAGTCTAAGTACCCATTACTTAAAGAAGAGTACTACATGCACTATATTATGCGCCTACATATCTAATTAAACAATGGAAAAAAAAGATTAAGAATACAAATTAAAAAAAATAAAACAGCAGCAGTATCTAAGTTCATTTAATCCCATTGTATGACTTTTTCATGAAATAGACATTCTTAATCATATTTTAATCAACATACCTGACACTGAAAAGCAAATTGCAAAAAACGTAAGAAAATTTGAAATTCGAACCTTCAAACATTTTTTTTATTATTACGCAATTAGTTGTTACGTAAAAACATTTGCCTAAAGTATTGTCATACCGCCCATTAGCAATCAGACCATTGTCTATAAATAGCGTGGATGATTACCGGTTTTATGACTTCGCGATTGACGATAAGCGTTTGGTTTCAGAAACTGACTCGTTGTTCTAGCGGGCAACTGCTGAACGAACGGTTATAGGTTCGATCGCTGAGTCGGGAAATATTTTTGTTTTTTTTTTCAATCGTAACGTAACCGGTGGCAATGAAGTACTTGGCTTCAATTCACAGGTTGCTATTGGATTTTCCCATCAAGAATTTGAAGTACGGAAGAAGATATGCTGCGCCCACCCCAAAATAAATTGGAATAAGTCAAGGAATGCTTATCGCCAAATGCGATAAACAATAGACTTCTGAGCTGGCTTCTGTCTTATTGTACTGGTTATCGGGAGCTCAAAATAATGAACAATCACGGAAGATATCCCGTAAATGACAGTACAAGTTTAACAATAGATTTGATTATTTTTAATAATTTTTGAATTAGCCTCTTCTTTTCTTGACATATTATCATTAACAATCTCCTACCCTTAACCCAATTTATTTGGGGTGGGTGCAGCATATCTTCTTCCATACTTCTCTTCATCTCATCAGACACTTCCTTTCTTGCTATATCATCATCTTTCACGCAGTCCATCCATCGTTTCTTTGGTCTACTTCTACTCTTATACCCATCCACATTCAGCTACAACTTTCCTTACGACATTTTCCTCATTCCTCCGCATCACATGCCCAAACTACGACAACCGATAACCACACAACTTTTCAGTCACCGGCGCCACTTTCAGTTCTTATTTTATCCAATCGAGTAACACCACACATTCTCCTCAGCATTCTCATCTCTGCCACATGCAAATGCCTTACTCCGTGGCGGGAGTCGCCGATTGTTCCCGTGATTTGCCGCCATTTCATCCATCCAGTGTTAATTCTGTGCGAAACATTTTTTTTTTTTTTTTTTTTAAGATTGGAAATCATCAAATGACCCCCCGCTCTGGGCGAAGCGGAAGGAAATGTCAGACTTGTACTGACTAAAACCCATTCCTGTTCCTTCTTTGCCCTTTGTGTTCCAGGGCCGCGGTATCTCTTTCGAACAGTCCCGCAGCCCTTATGCATAACACTAAGATCTATTTCGCCATCCCTTTGTACGAGTTTGCACATTCCTTAGGTTCCTGGACTTACATAACCATTTTAGTAATAAGATGATTCAGAATTCTGATTAGAAACACGAATCAGCTGGGTGTTGACCCATAAACAAAAACATACAAAAACGATCATCACCTGATTATTTACAGGAAATGATTCGACAACAAACCTGTTATCTATAATTCTGAAAAATTACTAATAAATATTATTTTTTTAGCACGAAATACGTACTTATTAGGTAAATACTGTTATCATAATTCTGTATGAGTAATGTTTTTTAATAATAATAATATACCAAAATGACACAGAAGTGTTTTTATTGAGAAAAATATTATAATTTTCGAAGTTAAAAAAAAACTGTAATTCTTATCCCCTTTTTATTATTTTAAGCTTATTTGTCGTTTGTCCAATACATACTAAAAAAAAATTTATCTATCTGGTCTTTTTTATGAATCTAAAAATGTGTTCCAGTGTGCAGCAAAATGTTTTTACAGAGAAACATATTTATAATAAAAAATCCGAAATATTTGGAAAGTGACATGGACTCATGATTTAAATTCACTCAATAGATTACAAGAATGAGGTGTCATATTTTTTATCAAAGAATATTTATTTATGGTTATTATAAGCAGATTACCCGAATCTTATCATTTTATGTAACAAACTGAAAACTGTAAATATTTCAAGATAGTGTATAGGATTTATTTTACATTCATCCATTTGTAATGAATAACAATTTACCTGACTGAAGTCAGGTACGTACTGCATAGTACTCAGAACCGATAACCAATAGATATGGCTAGCTGAGTTCTACAAATTATTATCTAAATGTATTATATTAATGTTTAACAAATTCATGTTTCGTATTTTTATGTTTAACATGTTCTAATATTTGTATGCCATTCTATGGCGAAACGTGTAAGATCACAAACCTATTTATAAGACTTCTATGTACCATGTTTATACAGAAATAAATATTATTCTATTCTGATGGCATGCATGAGATGTATGACTGTGGACGAAGCAATGAACATAGCAGGAGGCATTCTGTATTGTCTGTGTACTCGCATGAGAAAATCAGCATTATATTATGTTACTAGCTGTTGCCCGCGACCTTCGTCTGCATGTAATTTTTACAAAATACTATTTTCCCCAACTTTGCATTATATTGCATATTCCGCTCCTATTGGTTGTAGCGTAATGATATAAAGCCTTCCTCGACAAAAAGCGCTATCCAACACTAAAACAGTTTTTTTATTCGAACCAGCAGTCACTGAGATTAGCATGTTTAACCAAACAAACTCTTCAGATTTTAATGTAAAACTTCAATCATAATCTTTAATTGTAACCACCCACTATGAAATAGTATGCAAATTACGAAGCTGATATTGAGCTATCATGTTCATGTAAATAGCTGTGTTTAACATACAATAACTTTGACACGGGCCTGCAGTTATAATCAGACAACATAACTGCTTTGTTGGTCTAATAGTCACAAGCGTAACTGCTGAGTATGAAGTCCTGGGTTCAATACCCAGGTCAGGTAAAGTGTCATTGTGTTTTTCCATTAGGAATTTTTCAGTTGCAGACACGGAGTCTAGATTTGTACCTGGCTGATGACAATAAGCTTGCCCCCTATTATGTGGGACTTAAAACCAACTTGCGAAATGGAAGAAAAAACATGTTGCGCCGACCAGAAGTAACATGGGGCATGGGCAGGAAGATGATGATATAATAACAGTGAATGGACTAATGCAAAAATTCTATATGAGGAGATTAAGAATGATATACTAAATATGTGGTAACCTTTTTAGTGTTGGTGTCCTTTCCACCCTGTATTATTGGTGTTATTGGTAAAATGGTTCTTTAAAATGTTTGTGTATGTTTAATATAAAAATCTCTCAGATTTTAAAGACTGTCAATTGTCTAATTTTAAGAGTAGTGTAGTATTTATTAATGTAGGAGTCAAAAGCAGGACCATCAGGCCAAAAAAAGGTTGAATTTAGCCAATACACAGCTAGAACAAAACAAAATTATTTTCATTCATTCAGTGTCAGGGTTTTATGTTTTTTATATAAGTTCAGGGTCATATAGATCGATAAAAACCTATTTATGAATAATTTCCACCTTATAGTAGTATTATTTTATGTATTTACGTCACAAATCAGTAAGTATGAATTACTCAATAGAATAGGTTTATGGTTTATTTATATGGATTTTAATAGCGGAAAGAGCCGAGTTTCAACTAAAATAAACTAGTTACACATATCGGCTTTTTAGGAAGAAACACAATGGTCAAATTGTTTCAGGAAATCTGTTGTCAACCGAAAACAAGCGACCGTGACCTCGCTTTTTTTTCTTCAAATTAGACCAATGGATCTAATTTCGCTTCAGCCAAATCTAGTAAGCCGTTTAATATTACATGTACGTACGGTCAATTGGTTTCTATATAGGAAACGTGACGTAATAACGTACCTAGGATTATTTTCCGGCGACTTGCATGAGGCTCCTCCGTGTAAACCCACTCAAAATCAGTTCTGGATACCCTAGCACCCATGTTTGAAACACTTAAACTATTGTTATTTCTAAAACACTTGTAGAACTTCACACCGCGGACGGTAACGTACGATAAGTGACGCGATTACACGAAATAACACTTTTTTGGAAAAAAAAAATATAACAAGCGTGAAACGACAGCTTTCTTACGCCGCGGTTGATTGATTGAAATTGAATTGAATATTGAACTGAAAACGAACGAAATTGGAATTCAGTCCTTCATCGCCTTATGACTGACGTGAACGAGTGAGTGAATGTCAATGAGTCACTAGGGCGGGAACCACGGGCTTCGGCAAAAAGACCTCTCGGACGCGAGGCGCAGACCTGAGTATACTACAAGGCAAACGATAAACAAATGATATGAAAGAGCATTTCCAATCTTATATTTATAGAAGACGGATTTATGAGGACAGAGATTAAATTATGATTACGAGTACCTATTTCTATTCTTATAAGGCAATAAACAAAATGGTCGTAAATATCTGCAGATAGATTATTTCGGTAATTAATTTATTGGTAATTATAGCATATATAGTGGTCATTTCATTTTTCCATTGAAATGGGTGTTACTATGTTGCTAAGATTTTCAGAATAGAGATATTAAAATTGGTCGAGGTAGCTAATAATTGTAGCTAAATATGAGGACTAGGGAGGGTTTCGTAAACGAAACGAAAGGCTGAAATTAAAATATCTGTGGTGCTCCCATTTCAGCCCATTTGCGCCTACTCAATTTCTGAAGTGGTATAAAATGTTAAGTGCATTTCATTTTTAATAGGCGCTTAAACTATACATTACTTGCTAACCGTGCACATTTTATGATACATATAAAGGATTACAAAGATTTTTTTATTTAGTAGCTGAGGATACTGTAAACCTTTACACACATTTTCAGGTCCGTACTCCGGACGTGACAGGGCCGTGCCCGGGATGTGACAGGGCCGGTCCGTGTTCCGTCACGACCGTCAGACACTTTCTGTTCACACATGTCAGCGACGTGCCATGGGACGGGTTCACAATTTGATCAAATTTTATTTCTTACTTTTTTACCTACTTGTAATCAATATATTTCAACTGAGACAAGTCGTACAAAAGATATTTTGCGAACCATCTCTATTATCAACTCGTCGTCCATAATTCGAATTTCGAAATAATTGATAACGTGCAAGCAAAATATGGTACAGCTTCGCACGACATGTCATCCTCATCGGCCCGGGCACTGAAGCTCAGTCGCTGGGGTGGATACGGACGTATGTGAACAAATTCAAATAAAATAATATACTCATTGATGTTAATTATAGCCCCTGACAATCTGTTTCCGTACACCAAAGAGACTAATACCAACCGTACACGTCCCGTTTCCGTATGTTATAAAATTATGTAGATGATATGAGAGAGCTGTGACAGAGAATGATGAAGACGAACTGAAGCTCTCTTCAATCTCGCGGAACGAAAAATCACCGTATACGTCCCGGGCGGGTATGTCATGATATGTGTGGCTGGACCTTAAGATTTCTTGTTCATGATTGTTTTATATCCGGGCAGATGCGAGCCGGTGCTGGAGTAGGCTTGTACGCAGTATAGTATTAATGTAATTGCAGTGTTAATATATTACTTAAATTATCATAAATTGAAGTAAATAAATATTTAGATAGTGGAGAGTAAAGCATAATTAATAAAAGCAGGTAGTAATTACCACAAACTGTCTAATTTCTCCAAATGATTTTAGACCATAACGTACTTGGTTAAGTTCAAAATCCAATGACAAAATGTGACAGTTTCTGGCAACTTGATCCGCTGGCGACTGTTCATAATTAAATTAATCGACTTTTCAGAATGAACGAACAAAACTTTTTTGACGGGTTGGTTTTCCTAATTCAATGGAATAAGACTAAATTATAACATAAATAAATATTTTTCTAATATAACGAGCATGTTTGTACGATTTAGTAGAATACTGTCCAGACTCGACTATCTGCATGTTCATGTCAAGGACAACCGAAGAATCGACAAAAAGTTCTGCGATTGTTGGCAACTCGCAACTCTAATCGCATCAGTCGCATCCATAAACAAAATAAAGTCTTTCTAAAGTTAGTAATTGAACATGGCGGTTGGTAAAAATAAAGGCCTCTCGAAAGGCGGTAAAAAGGGTGTTAAGAAGAAGATGTAAGTCTCCAATAAACCTCAAATCTATCAAATAATGTAATAATCTTTCGGTTAAACCTTACATCAAACCTGTGATAAATGTGATGTCGCGAATATTTTCGGATAGAAGTTCCATGTCTCGTGTCAAGATGTTTTCTCACTATAACTAAGTTTTATCAGTGATTTGCTTGTTCCAGTGTGTTGCTATCGTTAATTCTCGTGATTTAAAGAAAATGGCATGCAGTAATATATAATTTTTACATAGTGTGGTGTTTTTTTGGTTATACTTTTGAGGTTATGTTAAATTGTTGTACATTTTCAGTGTCGATCCCTTCACCCGTAAAGACTGGTACGATGTCAAGGCACCGTCCATGTTCACCAAGAGACAAGTGGGAACCACCCTTGTCAACCGTACTCAGGTATGTCAACTCTTCTAACCTCTGACCTAGGCTGTCTAAGTTCATGTCTTGGCCTGGCTACTACCGGCCAAGGCAATCTTTGGCTATGCTTGTTTAGGCGGTAAAATAAGAATTTATTTTATTGAAAACTTCACAAATTGTGTAAAATAAATACCACATGGGCATATTCAGTGGTGTTTTACAGGTTTTTTAAGTCCTGCCATCGTTCAAACTTAACCTATATGCCAGAAAATATGTGTATTTTTCACCCGTTTTCTTAAAAGCACGAAATCCATGTGGTTAAATTCATGGTTTAATTTTTAGTAGCCACTCCTTATTCTTTTTCCAGAGTAGGAAACTCTTGTTATTGTTTCCTAGCAAACATGTGGTATTTTAATTTCTTTGTTATTCATCAAATAATTGAAAGAATCAAGCAATGATGTATATTGGGCAGTAAATGTTCAATAACATCAGAGATAATTAATGTAGCCAGTATAATAGCCAATACATGAACTTTTATATGTAATTAAAAATTGCAAACTTTTTTTTAGTGAAAACTCTTTGAATTCAATATCAACGAAACAGTTATAGATGCCAAAGCTTACATTTACCGAGAAGAGTTATCTAGAAAAAGTTTGCATTGAAACTCAGCTAATAATTTTATCTAAATGATGATCCACCTAGCTCGCAATGATAAATATCTGATGAAAACTTATGTTCCCTTTTGATTTACTTCTGAAATTTCTTTATAATTATTATCTTAATAACATGTTGTTATTGTTTTACTAAAAAGATGTCTAATTTGGTTTTTAGGGTACCAAAATCGCCTCTGAAGGTTTGAAGGGCCGTGTGTTTGAAGTATCGCTGGCCGATCTTCAAGCTGATACTGATGCTGAAAGGTGTGTACTTCATTGTTTAAATATTATAGTCCATGTCCCTGATTTTTCAATGCTTTTATAGCCCAATTTGCTAAATATGCATTGCACTAAACCCATACCATTCTGTCCCTGTCATCTTCAAATGATTGACAGAAACTGAAGAATGTGTTCAATTGTTTAGCACAAATAGGATAGACTGGTTCAAGGCCTAATACTGAGTCGCTGGCAAGAGCATGCGGTATACATTGTGTAACTATGATCTTAAAATTAAAAATACCATTTCATTTACAATATATTCATAATTTAAAGAATTATTCCTATCGGATTGTGTTTGTTGCAATCAATTTAACTAAAATGCTAATTTTGCAATAGTTGTATTTTCCATAAAATAAACTATGTATTAATGTTACGTTTACACCGCACGCTTGTGCCAGGGTCTCTGGTATTTAGCTGCATCTGGTTACGCTGAATGCTGACTCCAACATAGTTGGAAATGGCTGGGCAGTAGTGATTAGTTAAGGAAAATCCCACATGTTATGAGTAGTGTCACTGGATTAAATAACATCAACCAACCATATCAGTTTTAAGTGAAATAGGCTTCTGAAACTTGATGGGAATGTTTATTGCAGTCCAGCTATATGAAGAAATACCATATGGTCTTCATATCGTTTTTGTCTGCAAAAAGTATATGCTACCGCACTGAAACGCCCCTGTATTCCATATACTTTGGTACCTTGTGTCGTTGCTACAAATTTCTCTTAAAAACTTATTTTTCTAAAACTAAGTGTGGCAGATTAGCCATGGGTTTGATTCTCAGGTATAAAATGTTTCAAGAAGAATAATGGTAAACATATAATATGTAGATATAGAAATTATCATCATGTGTCAGCTTATTGGGGCATTATTATGTATGCATCTGTGACAGTCTCTGTCCATAGCTCAACAACATGTTGATTGTAACCACTAATTGTAATTAAACACAAATATATAAACAAATCTAACATCAACCTTGTCATCAGGTCTTTCCGCAAGTTCCGTTTGATCGCTGAAGATGTTCAGGGTCGCAATGTGCTCTGCAACTTCCATGGTATGGACCTCACCACTGACAAGCTCAGGTTAGTACTATTTTCATTTGTTTATCCATTACTTTTGCCCATATAAGAGTTGGAAATGGCATTATTGTACTTGGATAAAAAGTTTGGAAAATAAAATAAATATTCTATTGTTGTTTCACTTTGGCTAGATAGGCACTATCTAAAATAAATAATACTTTGTACAATAGAATGTTATGACATCTGTAAGAAAAATTGACAGAACCATATCTGAACACTGTTGGTTCAATAGTCTAAAACTATTTTAATGCAAAATTCTAAAAATGCATATAGATTGAAGATTTTATTTAATTTGAAATAAAGAATAAACAAGTTTTATTGCAGTCCAGCTATATGAAGGAATACCATGTGGTCTTCATATCGTTTTTGTCTGCAGAAAGTATATGCAACCGCACTGAAACGCCTCTGTATTCATATACTCTGGTACCTTGTGTCGTTGCTACAAATTCATCCTAGAATTATTAGTGTAGCTTGACTTGTTTTTCAATTTGAACTTTGTTAGTAGCAGTCTAGAGTTTAGTTTTGAGTTCAGTCGAAAATTTTTCGAACGCGCGGTATGCGAGATGAAATTCGCTCGCGTCGATTATGTCAAATAACTTTTATGGAAGTGGTCAAACTGTTAACTGAACAGTTTGACCACCTACAAGTTAGTTCCAAATTGCTCATAAAGGGTGTAAAAAGACCCTTAACGAAGCCGAAAGGCACTTGTTCTCTCAGTCATTGCGATAATTTATTTTTGATCTGGACCATACCTTGGAACCTTCTAGTTATGGAGATATTGGAGGTCAAAGTTCCAATTTTTTCACAAGTTTTTTTTTATAACTCCTTTTTAAAGTTTTAACTTTACTTTAATTACCTTTTACTTTAATTACCTCCATGACCCATTTACTATTCAAAGCATCGATCAGCTCCAAGTTTTGAGTGCGTTACATTGAGTTTTACCGTAAAACGTAATTTTTCACCCCAAAAAGAAAGTCATTTCCCAGCAATAATTTTTGCGTAGGGTGACTTAGTTTGTATTTACACCCTGTTTAGTCACATCTAGTATTATCTTATGATAATTTAACAACAAATTCTGAACAATTCTTATTTTTAAACAGATGGATGGTCAAGAAATGGCAGACTCTGGTCGAGGCCAACATTGACGTGAAGACCACGGACGGCTACCTGCTCCGTGTGTTCTGCATCGGATTCACCAACAAGGACTCGCTCAGCCAGCGCAAGACCTGCTATGCCCAGCACACCCAGGTAGGCAGATTATTCTTTTGCTTAAATATTATTCAAGTGTTGTAAGCACTGAGCAGATGATGGACTATTTGCTTGTTAAGACAGAAATGAATACTGATAGGAACCCAAAAAAAGTAGCCCAAGTTACTACTTATAACATCACCTATCTGCCTGTAAAAGTCCAGTTAAAATCGGACCATCCATTTCCGAGATTAGCTACAATAAACAGACAAAAAATTAAAAGAAAAAGTTTTTGTTGTTAGTTCCAAATATACTTTCATACGCATTCAGTAAAAAGCTGTAATTTTAAAATTACTAACAGACAATTTTATTTATTTGTATGGATGGTTGACGGTCATGAGTTGTTACAAATGTCTATTGCCTGCTCAGTGTTTTAGAACCCATCGCAGATTGCATTATAAAGAGCAACGGGTATTGCTCTTTGTAACTGTAGGACAGTACTGCGTACATCATCATTGAGAGTGCATCATCACGAACGCGGCTCTCGGTTTTCCGTTGGCTTTTCGTGGTTTTGGGACATACACCCTTCTAATAAAATGTTTTCACTACTGTGACTGCGACCCAAGGTTCCTGTCAATGAGAGGGAGTGGGCTGTAAATCCAGCACATAGGTTAAGTGTGTTGATAGATGTCTATGGATTGGAATTGCAATGGCTCACCGCCCATTTCCTCGGACAAGAGAGGTGGGATGTGTCCTTGCAGTGGAAACTTCATAGGCAATTGCAAAACAACACAGCCAAATGTTTTTCCACCATTTTGGCCTGCTCCCTTTCACTAAGGTCTTGAGTCCCAGTAGGAAAGGAGTCTCATTATGTTATCAAATACCTTATTACATCACCTTCTCATCACCAGGTCAGAGCCATCCGCAAAAAGATGTGCGAGATCATCACCCGTGACGTAACCAACTCTGAGCTCCGTGAGGTTGTCAACAAGCTGATCCCTGACTCCATTGCTAAGGACATCGAGAAGGCGTGCCACGGCATCTACCCGCTTAGAGATGTCTGCATTAGGAAGGTATGTAAAGGCAATTTTTTAAATATTTTTGTTAATTGGTTGGGTGGATGATAAGTCTCAGTTTAATGGAGGAAATGTATAACGGTTCAAGGCATACCAGTTTTAAAGTCTGTTCAGTTAGTCTGTCTCTGGCCATTCCCTAGACCTGTGAACAAGAATGCATGATGACAAGAGAATGGATATTCAAATTAAAATATATTATAAGAAGCCGCTTCACACGCACACTTTTGTACCCTACACTTTTGTGATGGGAAAAAAACGTACTTTATGCATCCGAATATCCAATTCGTAATGATTACAG
Source organism: Noctua fimbriata (assembly GCA_905163415.1). NCBI lineage: Eukaryota > Metazoa > Arthropoda > Insecta > Lepidoptera > Noctuidae > Noctua > Noctua fimbriata. Next base: position 7,529,123 of record LR990951.1, read on the forward strand.
TTTGCAATTCAGTGAAGTGACATTCAAACCCCACTACTCAAGTAAATGATAATTGGTGAACATTACCTATACAATATGGTGTTAAAATTGAAAGCAGTTGTATGGGGACGTCACTAACACTATTTCTAGTATGAACGTCTCTTTCTAGTGTCATTTTCACGCTTTTATACTGAAACAACGATTTGTTTTCTGAATAAACCATTGTTTGAGACTTATTAACCCAACCAATCAAAGAAAACTTAAATGATGATCCACCTAGCTCGCAATGATACACACCTGATGAAAACTCTTGTTCCCTTTTGATTTTTGTCTGAAACAATCCCATACAAAGTTCATCCCCCTTCTGCCAGTCTTCATCTACTGACCAACATCTCTTCATCACCAGGTCAAGGTTCTCAAGAGGCCGCGTTTCGAGATCTCCAAGCTTATGGAGCTCCACGGCGAGGGCGGTGGTGGCAAGAGGGGCGAGCCCGGCGACAAGTCGGAGCGCCCTGAAGGCTACGAACCTCCCGTTCAAGAGAGCGTTTAAGTTAATATACGTTAAAAACTGATAACTGTGTTTTTATTTTCTTTTTCTGTGGTTAATGGAGATTTTTGAGCAACTTTTTTAAAGGTGAGCATTACTTTTTTTTTTCGTTTTTTTCTAAGGTTTGCTTGTACTACAAGTAACTAAAAAACGTTCAGCGCTAGGCATGATTATTTGTTGTCTGTCTTAGCCAACTTCAAAAAAAAAAAAATGTTTTGTCTAGTGCTAAAATGTATTTAGTAATCTGTGTTACAAGAAGACCTATTTGTGTTTTTGGTTGAGACAGTGATAAAAACAATTTTGGTATATTTTTTTTTTGTCAATTTGCCAGTTGTTTCTACAAAACATTAGTCATTGCCTCAACCAGTTGATTTTGTTTACCATGATGATCCACCTAGCTCGCAATGATACACACCTGATGAAAACTCTTGTTCCCTTTTGATTTTTGTCTGAAAACGTTTTTAACACTGATATTAAACACCATTTTTAAATAATCGTCAATTAACCATAACTTTTTGGTTTTACAGGACAAATCTGAAGCACATTTGAAGATCGAAAGTTAGCTTGGACAACCGTGGTACCTAGTTACAAAACAAGTGTTATAAATATCTCAGTTTTAATGAATATACGTCTTAAATGGAAAATCTCTTTTAATATACCTTTTCCCCTACACATTTATTTTATCCCTACTGGTTCGACATAGTGAAGGAAAAACCTTATACCAACCCGCGCTGGGCCCGCGTGGTGGATTGGTGCTGAACCTCATTTGTCTGCACGGAATCTCACTTTTCTATCGCTCAGAACCGTCAGTTGCTAGAGAGATGCTGCCGCTTGTGAAAGCACTCCCGTAATATTTGGTTATAATCACGCATGATGACCTTATTTAGCAGCTACTGCACAAGCGTCTACACAGTCGAGTTGTGGACAAATTACACCCAAGACCAACCAGAGCGATATGCGAGTGCAGTATAACGACGCGTGGTGTAAGACATCGCCATACATCGATCGGCAAAGGACTTGGTGGACACGGTACGATAATGGAACCACAGGCTCCTACATATCAGGCGTGTGTGTGTCCCACTGCTGGGTTTGCCCAGCAGTGGGACATGCCACACTACCCACACACCCATGTCCCACTGTTGGGTTTACCCAGCAGTGGGACATAGGTATGTGGGTAGTGAATGTTGATGAATGGTGTATGTGGATTGATATATGGCAATAAAAGAATTCATTTCTTTCTAAACCCGTTGTAAACGGGTATGATTCTAGTTAGTGGGCATAGTAGTCTGTGCCATGTTTCTTCACGTGTCTGATACGTTCATAGCACGCACGGTCATGGTATGGCAAAGACATGACGAAGAACATAGTAATTCAATACTTGTTACTACTAAGTAAACAAATCGTTCTGTTTCTGTCTAGTGTCATACGCAGGCCTGCTTGTCAGGCAGCATTCATGTGTCAAAATCGAAAATGTTCCGGATCAACATTTTTGTATGAAAATATTCCCAATGTCCGCTCTACAAAATTAGTTTTAGTATATGCGAAACCTGAAACACGTGTCTAGTTTTTTTATGTAAAGAATCGTAAGTACAAAATTTCAAAACTCATGAAAAATCACAAAGTTATAAGCTTGTTCAGGGGCGTTACTATGACGTCTTAAAGCAGGAGTAATTCCAGTGTGGGAAAAAGACGGAGCTATACAGGTCGTCTAACGAGATCTCTTGCCTAGTTGTCCGCACAAAAACGTGGTCACCGCGCGGCGCGCTTCCAGGGTCGTATTGAGCTCATTGAGAATAATAATTTGGCAGTAGGTACCTAAATGATTACGATAGGTACTTAGTGTCGCTCGGTGTCCAACTTGTAAGGCTACAAGTTGGACACCGAAATATTTTTGGGACCAAATATAACATGGTTTAAAAATTATTGGTACCTATCAAACCTATAAAAATAATGTTGTATAAGTCTTTCAAATCTCTCTGTGGTATGGTATGGTAGGTAGGTACGGTGGTGTAGTGGACAGATACCTTTAACTGCTTCTACATAACTAAGTTTATTATGTATTAATTAAATACTGATATTATTAGTACGAAACTAACTCTGTCCGTAGTGTCGGTGAGAATTAAATAAAAAAACATAAAAATTAAAAATAATTGTATTTCTCGATAAATTCTTTTCACAATAGGTATTTATCACTACAACATATTAAAAATAAGCAATTCTTATTTATTTAAAAATAATTTAAATTAAAATACTAGCACTCGCCTATGGATTTGTTCGTAAATGACTGGTATTTATTTATTGACTATTTCAGCCGGGTACGCGGAGTGTCAGGGCAAAGTTCATAGACTGGACTTCGATTTTACTTTGCCGATTATAGTAGGCATTTCACATTTCTTTAAACATAGAATGAAGTTTTTATTAGAATGGAATTGTTTTTTACATTTTCTTGTCTCGATATGTCTTCTCTCGAGGGTCTATAAATCAAATAAAATTATGGATGCACCATTAACTTATCCAAGTAAACTCAAACTACGCGCTGTTATTTTGCCCTGTGAAAATCCATTTTCTAGAACCCGTTTATTAAAAACAAACTGCCAATTAAAGTTTCAGTTTAATGTCCTACTCTTGCTGGCCTTTTTACTCAATGATTTTGTTCACATTGGCAAAACGCAAGTAGATAAAGCAGTAGCGATATCTAGTATCGAATAGAATAACTATTAAATTAAAATTGCATCGTATTTACAAACATTTTCATGTTTTTAGAGTTCTACAGAGATTCATGTACTTAAAAACTAATATTAAATTAACTTTCTATAGAATAACATTGTAATAACTCATTTAAAAAACTTAAAATTGTACATTCATAAATCCCGCTTAAAAACTAGATTACAACGAATTCAGCATTTTTGTACAATCATCCTTACAAGGGTTAGTTCTGCCAAAATGTGTACAACATCAAAATTTCTATCATTTTCTCAAAATGCTATAAAAGGATCAGTTAGAGAAGCAGGAGTAATTTCAGTGTGGGAAATAGATGGCGCTAGATGACTTGTATAGCTCTGTCTCTGTCCCACACTGGAATTATTCCTGCTTTAAGACGTCATAGTAACCCCCCGGGGCAGAATTTGTACAAAAAAATAAAGATGTTTAGAGAAGTTGAACTTGGGTGCCTAAAGAGTACCTTCAGCTATTTACAATATTTTTATAACCTCGCAATAAAAATATAATGTTAAAAGTAAATCGTTGAACTAGGAGCTCGTTATTTCAAAACGAAACGGGGGCTGTTAGTGTAAGACCCGCCAGACCAGAGCATTACGTTTATATTTTGGTTAGTTAATGTTGATTAATTTTAAATCTGTTATTTAAAGCAAACGTTTTGGACTAATTTTACTGGATAGTCATTAAAATTATACCGCAATTCGAATCTTCTCTTTATTTTTTTCGATACGTGGACGTATTTAACAAGAGATGTGTTGGTGGTTTGCCTCATTTTGGTAGAACAGTGTCCTTTTTATTACTTTCTACGCTAAAGATTAAAAAAAGAAATTATTGAACTAAGCAATGAAACTTTCAATGTACAGTCAGGAAAATAGATTATTTAGCAAATTGGCTATCAACTTTATCCGGTTATTCAAATTGCAAGTTTTATTTAAAAATTGTTTTAGCATGAACTATACCGTGACTGCTGTGTTACAAGTGTTTTTGTACCTTTCACTTCCAAAATTGGTCAGTTTTGTTCCCTTGAGAGCTTAATACTTAAATATTTATACTACTGTACAGATTGAATTGAATATAGAAAGAAAATATAAGTGACATTATACAAGAAATTGAAAGCGATATATAAGGTTTAACTATTCATATGCGAAATATTTTCAGAGAATCATCTAACGGCTATAATGAAGCCATTTCAAGGGGTTTTTATTTTTTATCTGAGTATTTTTTATGAAAATAAATAATTTAAAATCACTTGACCCACAAAATAAATACTAGCTCCTTATTTTTGAACATCCGTTATGCTAGTTTACTACGTCGTATTTACGTAGTGTTATTGTTAGAATATGGGCGTAAAGGTTTTATGCAAAACGTCTAAAATTTTTTTTAGAATTATAATAATTTCGTAAAAATTAAAACACTCAGATAATTTTTTTTTTCGTTGCTATGGCGACTTTACGACTTATAGAAGTTACTCTTAAAATAATTCGTGTATAAAAAGATAGACCTTATATTCACAATTTTTTTAGACAATTCAAGGAATGCCCATATACCTACTTTTATAGGTAAGTAAATTATATATATATATATCAAAATAAGACACAGCCAGTCTTGAAACTTAAAATCGTCTTAAACCATAAATAGACAACATTTGTTTAAAAATAAGTATGATATGGTGCTGCATAATGCATGTTTTCTTTAGGTCAGCTTGATTCGGCACATGTAGCTTGGGCGACAAATTCAAATGTATGTACCTACCTAAATACTACAGCCGTCCTTGGCGAATCAGACTGACCCTAACATATTGTAGCACGTCTTTTGTCATGTAATGTGGAATGTCTTTCTGATAATATTATGATCTAGCAAATATTTAAATGGCTCATTCGTTATATTTACAAAATGTTAGTCGTACGACTGTTCATCGCTAAGTTGGTACACAAGAAGTCAGTTTAATGCCCGTTTTGACATGATGCAATACCAAAATGAATGACTTAGGTAGTACCTATTATAGAAAGACGCTCAGCTGGAGTTTTAACAATTCAGGGCTTCTCTAAATTCCAAAGGTACCACAATTATTTTGACATTCGTTTAGGTGCTCTGTGTTAGTGATAACAGTCATTAATCAATAATTGTTAGCACCTTGGATTCACCATGGAAAATAAAGATGGATTTCACATTCTTTGGTTTGAATTTGAAATTGAAATATCTATGAAATTAGCACAAAATTTAAGAAATCTATTGTTTCATGATGTTTGACTTTTTAGTTCGGTTTCAACAGGTATTTTGACTTTTAAAGTGGCGCACGGCTTTTGTTTTCTGCGGGCGAAAGTGCAGAGCAAGCATATTCCGGATCCAATGAATGCTATCACACAGATCACAGTCAAGCCAAGTTGAGCTGCTGCCGTAGAGTATGTGCCGTGGTAGACGAGGGACCGTAGACCTTCGGGAAGCTCTTCTACGCCCTGAAAATAAAATAAAATTGCTTATTGGTACTCGCTATAAAATACTATGAAAAGTGACATCTAGTGTTGAATAGCGGCTGTAATTGATAATTGTGAAAAAAATGCACGCCATCTATGATTTAAATTGAAAGTTATAGTTTAATCGACCATTAATTTAAACTTTAACTACTCAACACTAGATGTTACTATTTTCTAAATAGATGTCTACGCCATTTATCTACAGTAATGGCAATATATATTTATATAGTTTTATAAATTTAAATATATTTATAGTTAATTAATTAGCACTCACCATCTCAACCCAAGCTATTGGTAAAATAAGTCCTTGATCGAGGTATTTGACTGAAGAAAACAAATCGCTCTTTCGCACTTGGATGTTGATTTGAATGCTGAAAGTAAAAATGGAAACGTTATTTACATTTTGTCTGCAAAAGTGGTCTCATCACTTTGCTAATGTATAATTTAGTGCAAAGCCTTATTTGCTTTAAAGGCTCGTTTGAAAACATATACAAGGCGAAAGGCACACCGAACGCTAAAACGGCACATAAACATTTTTAATTTATTTCTAAAATTTTCACCCTGAGTTTAAGTATTGCAGTTTTGTAAAAAGCTGTTTTATTTTAAATAACCTGTGAAAATTTTCTACGTGGTAACCGGTTTAGCGTCGGTGTCATTTCCAACCTAGTGCCTATTCCTATAGTTGGATCAAAAATAGCTGTTTTACCTAGATTTACCGCTAAGAGCGATTCCCAAAGTCGGATGCAAGTCAAGGAAAGAGTCGTGTTTTGAAGCGTTGGGCTTCAGTCCAGTGATTTCTTCACGAAGACGAGGGTCGGCCAGGTAGAAATGTGGGAAAGATACAAGCGCTGGAGCTCCTGCAAAGGAAAAACAGTTTTTGTTCAGGATTATTTAGCCACTATTACTGTAGATTTTGCTTTCTCCTTTGGCAAAAAGGCGTGAGTTTATGAATGGATTTCAATAATTTTATGGAAATATTATCATGGTTAAATACGAGGGATAGTCAGAGTTGTATCGGCTCACGGTATGATTTTATTAATTTTAAACATGCATTTATTTGTTTAAATTAGTTCCGCTACTCGATAAAAGATGGCGCTACTGAACTTGAAATGCCACAGACTAAAAAACGTCCCTACAAAAGCCATGGCCAATTAGCAGTACATCAACCACATTACACCTGTGCCTAGCTCTTCAGGGATTACAAGCGTGAAGTTATGTTGTGTCAACTCACCCATAGTACAATCAGTCACATTGATGATTCCTCTGGGCGGGCAGGTAGCGGTGTCAATTTCACAGTAGCATTGATTCGCGGGGTTGTGGGCTGGGTCGTCGAACACGTTCAATGGCATTCTGTAGCGGTATAGTTCTATGCCGTCTGCGATCTGTGGGTAAAAGAAAGATTTTTAATATAAATTTGCTTATTTTTTCGATGTATCGTCACACTCGAAGTGAATTGTAACGAGGCTGGCTGTAGCTAAGAAAACCGACTAAAGTGGAGTCTTGAGATTCATAGATGCGTCCGACTTTGTGTTTAAATGTGGTGCTATTTTAACAAAGGGATTTAAAAGAAGTATAGAGCAGCCAATTGGAATACATATATAGGGTGTAAGGGACAGCCGTCCCCAAAAAGACAGGGTGCATTCTGTTGCTTATTTTGAATGACATTCCACCAGAATTTTTCTCAGGAAAATCCAGTCTCTGTGCACTCCATTTATGTAAATAAAACGACTAAAATAAAAAAAAAACAACAATGGATGTTGAAATACTGTAACGAACAGCGCGTGAAATCAGCAGTTCACTTCTTGCCTAGCTACAGAGTTCATCGAACTCGTTGTCGCGTTTGCCGTTCGCTACGTGGGTTTTGCCACGGTAACGATACATTGCATACGAGGAACTAAAAAAAATCAAAATTGGATTCCCAGAACGTTCCTAAAATAATTTCTTGCACTAGGCATCTTAGTATGATATACTGAATTCACCCCATCAGTCTGCGGAGGGATGTCGCTTATACCCTGTATATTAATAAAAAAGATTTGTGTCATAGATGGCGCTTTTTGTACTATGTTGCTGTAGTGCTTTTTGTAGTGCCGTTGCCGCTACAATCATGGTTTACTTCTCGCCGAGAGAAGGTCTGTGGCCCAGCAGTGGGAACGTGGAACACTGATTATGCTATGTACAGTCGCCAGCACATCAAGTTACCACAAACTGTCAAATTTCTCCAAATGATTTTAAACCATAAAATGTTGGCGATTGAGTTCTAAATCGAATGAGAAAATTTGCGCTGGCGACTGTACCTAGTTATTTTCCAAATAATGATGGTTTTTGTTTGTCATATGAAGCATCAACATCTGCGTAGCCTTTTCCCAACTATGTTGGGGTCGGTTTCCAGTCTACCCGGAGGCAGTTGAATATCTACCAGTATTTTACAAAGAGCGACTGCCTATCTGACCTCCACAACCCAGTAAGTACTACTTCTTCTTCTTAGCGTTTCGATGGCAAAAAGTTCAAATATGATTAGCCCAAAACATAGCCACGCGAACGCCGCTCTCTGATGCAGTAATTAAATCAACAAGAGCGCAGGTGATAGGGCATGCGGTGCAAGATGGAAGGTAGGCTGTAAAGTTAGTACTGTGTAGTAGTCTTACCCCTTGGTAAGACTGGTTGCCACTAACTCACAGAGCATCATATACAGGGTGTAAACAGACCCTTCACGAAGCCGTCAACCAAGCATTCTGTACATCAAACTAAGAAACTTTACGCAAAAATTATTGCTGGGAAACGACTTTTTTTTTTAGATGAAAAATCACGTTTTACGGTAGGACTCGATGAAACGCACTCAAAGCATTGTAGATGGATGAATTGAATAGTACGGGGGTCGTAGAGGTGTTTAAAAATCTTACATTAAAAAACACGTATTTAAAAAAAAACTTGTGATAAAATTGGAACTTTGACCACCTATGGTTTAGAACAAAAAAAATATCGCAAAGACGGGGAGAACAAGTGCCTTTCGGCTTCGTTAAGGGTCTATTTACACCCTTTATAATACTGGCACTGACTACCTGTACTGTAACGACTGTCAAAGATCCACAAATGACAGCAGGGACCAACGACTATTACCGTGCTTTCCGAGATATTACTACAATACAAACATGCATCATTACAAAAATAAACACGGTTGACTTGACGTAAGGTTAACCCTGGAAAGCCACGAATTAACGCATAAACCCAAAGAATTAACACCCTCTCGATAATTCATATTCTTAGTATTCAAACGTAAGTCGAGAATAAAGTATTGTGATCTTATTTGACTACCTAAACACAACAAGGCCGAAAATTGTCAACAAACAGTGGAATCCATAGTCAACTATTCTGTAAAATTCACTTGGAGTTCACCTCGCTCAAGTGAGCGCACACAAATATTCCGCCAACAATATGGCATGACCACTTTAAGTGTGCAGTTGAAGGTGGCGCTGCTTGTCAAGAAAACTTGCATCGATATGTCAAACTTAGTACATTTATTTTAGTTCCGTGTTTTACGGCCTGCACAGATAAGTTGGTTAAAGTGCGCAGGCGGGCGTCCAGCTGTGATTTACCCATACTCATTATTTTATAATTTTATTTATTTCAGTAATGGTTTTACAACGTATCGAAATTTTACACTAAATAATAAAATTAATAGAGATAGAAATCATTATTATAACAGTAACCAAATGAATTAATTAAAAAGTAAAACATTTTGTTATAATATGTTAAATAGCAAAATAAAAAATATAAAAACAATTAAGCTTCCACCATTACAACGAATGTCAAAAGTATAATAAAATTAATGTCAATAAAAATAGTAATGTTATAAAATAATGTATGTCAAATAGAGTAAACTCATCATCTGCCTAGCCTTTTCCCAACATTGTAGTTAGGGTCAGCTTCCAGTCTAACCGGATGCAGCTAAATACCAGTATTTTACATGGAGCGACTGCCTATCTGACCTCCACAACCCAGGTAGTACTGTGTAATATACGACACCTTTGGTGAGACTGGTTGTCAAACTCATTCATCCAGATGTAGAAGATGAAATATTTGTTTTGATTTTGCTCATAGCCTTTGTTTTGTTTTTGTTTTACCTCAATTGTCTTTTCGAACTCGAAGGGTAGTCTTCGACATAAGTTGGGGTAGAAAACATGGAGGGTGGTGTTCTTGTCCAGCTGCGAAGGCGGGAAAATTGAGCCATCTGACGCCTCGATACTGGAATAAAGAAATATAGCATATTATAAATACAAGGTGTAAACGGACCCTTCACGAAGCCGACAACCAAGAATTCTGTACATAAAACTAAGTAACTCTACGATAAATTATTACGACGAAACGATTTTTTTTTTGGGATGAAAAATCACGTTTTTCGGTAGGACTTAATGTAACACCGTCCTGATGGACGCATTGAATAGTACGGAGGTATTTAAAGTAAAGTTATAATATTAAAAACCTGAATTAAAAAACAAAAAACTTGTGAAAAAGTTGGAACTTTGACCCCCAATATTTCCGTAACTAGAAGGTTCCGAGGTAAGGTCTAGAACAAAAAAAATATCGCAATGACGGGGAGAACAAGTGCCTTTTGGCTTCGTTAAGGGTATTTTTCCAATTATGGGGCTCGGGGCTAAATAATAACGGCCGTACTAGTCGATGTTCTAAGTTAAGCAGTGCTTGCCGAGGTCGGTCCATGGATGGGTGACATTTTGAGTTTCCACCGTGTACCGAAAACAAGTAAAGTTGTTGTCCCGTACCATAATGGGCTACACCAGATCCTTTAATGATTATGCCCACACTTCGCGAATCATATTTTTATCAACATACAACCTGACGGTGATCTACAAATTGCAAAAAACGTTAGAAAATTTGAATTTCGCGGGCTACCCTGCGATTCCATCTTAAGTGACATTGACAGAATGGCACTGTATATATGTGAAATTGTCTGTGAAAATGTCATCGAAAAACAAGATGGCGGCCTTCGTCCCGATTAAAACCAGGCTTTATAAGAACTATGCAGCGCTAAAGTTGATATAATTATTATGAGTACATTGTTGTCAGGATATTATAGATAAAAATATTTAGGTTGAACTGTTAAAAAAGATTCGGCATTGACAAGATAATATCTTTTTTTAACATTCAAATCAAAGCGTGATTTCCTGCTTCCGAAGCGTGATTTAATTTACTAAAATACATTTTTAATAACATTACTTATTATCGTAACTGATAACATTATTTTTACATAAAACTTGAGAATTGTGATGAACAACTGATATGAGCATTTTAGCGAAACCTCTCGACTAGATTCAAACATCATCATCCTGTGCTTGTCCTATTTTAATTGGGATAACGCAACACGTGTTTTTCCATTCATTCTCCCCTTTCAGTTGTCACTCCATCATTCGCTTCTTTTTCATTCATATGACTCCTCACACAATCCATTCATCTATTCTATACAAGGTGTAAACGGACCCTTCATGCAGCCGTCAACCAAGCATTCTACTAAGTACATCAAACTAAGTAACTTTATGCAAAAATTAACGTTCGTAATCACGTTTTACGGTAGGACTCAATGTAATGCATTTAAAACATTGTGCTGATGGATGCATTTAAAAGTACGTGGGTCATGGAGGTGTTTAAAGTAAAAATCTTACATTAAAAACACGAATTAAAAAAACACTTGTGAAAAAATTGAAACTTTGACCCCCAATATCTCCGTAACTAGAAGGTCACCTGGTATGGTCTAGAACGAAAAAATGATCGCAATGACGGGGAAAATACGTGACTTTTGGCTTCGTTAAGGGTCTTGTTACACCCTTTAGATAGATCATATTGGGCACCAAAACTGTGGCACAGTTATTTTACAATACAGCGGTGGCTATGGTTACAACGGCGCTCTTATCGCTGAATGTGTTTTCTTGCAGACAACCTTTGAATTCTTTCTCTCCCTCTCCATCCATCAATATATTATTTTAGTTATTTGCATTTCATCCCTCCTCATCACATTACGCAAAATAAAACTACGAAATCATATTTATATAATTTTTTAGACATACTTTGTGCTGTTGGCTCAGGCGCTACGTTATCAGCAACGATAACCTTTGGGCTGGATCATATGATGCGCATTACAAAATATTGATGATAATTCTTAGTTTCTCCTCATTGATAGTCTAGTCAATGACTTTAGTCATGATTTCAACCGCCGTTTAAAAAAAACAAAATGGCCGACGCAGCGGGATTGGCGTAGACAAGTTAACAGTAAACTTATACTGTCACTTACGGGATATCTTCCGTGATTGTTCATTATTTTGAGTTCCCGATATTTCGACGCTGTCAACCCGCGATCATGGCGCTTGCAACAGCGGCGAAACATTGAGAGCTCAAAATAATGAAAAATCACGGAAGGTATCCCGTAAATGACAGTTTAAGTTTAGTTGTAAATCGTGTAAGCTTAAATCAGTGTTTGAATTTAACAGTAGTTTAAATTGCCGAGTGTATTACATTTTTTTTGAACAAGCCCGTCACACAATGCCCTATCACTGCCAATACGGGAAGCCAGAATCAACGATGGCGTACCACCATAAAAGCGCCAAGGCAACGAAGCTCGGCAAGTCCCAGTGAAATGATTCAACTGTCATGAATCCCGCAATGAAATTAATTAGAAAGGTTTAGTGGAAAAGCACAATTTCCATTTCCCTTCTTATAAAACAGAAGACGAACAGACAGAGCTAGGCACATAAGCCAGTTTGCAACTGAATCTGAACCCAATTGAGTAATACGATACGCCTTGCTAAGACTGGTTACCCACATAATATCTTACAGGAATGCACTTACCTATTACATTCGTCGCTGCCCCAGAATGTGAGACTGTCATGTCCGTCGAACTCTTCAATGATGTTCATCTTATCTTTGTCATATTCGCCAGTGTTGATCGTGAATCGCTCAGAGACTGTGCCGTTTTTCTGAAAAATATTGATTTTTAATTAGTGACGTAATTTCACATGTGCACTTGATGATCTTAGCTGAAATTTGGGCGTGCTATAGGCACATCTCTTAGAGTGTACTAGATGAAGTTTGAAAGTTGCGCCAGTTACAGAAAAGTTTAAAGGAAATCGATTGTCATGGTATGGGTATGTGATGAGGAGGGACGAATCGTATGTGACTAAAAGTGTGATGAATATAAATGTTCATGGATGGAGAGGGAGAGGAAAACCAAGGAAACGATGGATGGATTGTGTGAGGAATGATATGAAAGAAAAAGGTGTAAATGATAGCGTGACAGTTGACAAAGGACAATGGAAGAAAACAACGCGTTGCGCCGACGCCAAGTAACATGGGAAAAGGGCAGGAAGATGATGATATAGGCACTTTTCACGATCATCATCATCATTTCAGCCGATAGACGTCCACTGCTGGACATAGGCCTCCCCCAAGTGTCGCCACATTGACCGGTCCCGTGCGACTCGCATCCAGCGGATCCCTGCAGCCTTCACTAGGTCATCGGTCCACCCAGTGGAAGGCCTTCCAACACAGCGTCTTCCGGTTCGCGGTCGCCACTCCAGAACTTTTCGGCCCCATCGACCATCCGTTCTGCGAGAAATGTGCCCTGCCCACTGCCACTTCAGTTTGGCTATTCTTCGGGCTACGTCGGTTACCTTGGTTCTCTTGCGGATGTCCTCATTTCTGATTTGATCACGCAAGGAAACTCCGAGCTTAGCCCTCTCCATTGCCCTTTTCACGATATTTTCACGTAATAGGGACAAGCCTATTGCCATTAAATCAGCCCAATGCAGACTCAAAGGCTGATACTAAGATATTTTTGAAGGAAAAATACATTAACACTTTGTTTGACCTGGAAATCGCAACCAACATAGATCGATCGATTCGTATGATAGTATCAAAACTTACAGTAACTAGTAGTCCGAACTTTTCAAACTTCAGTTGTCCTCCAAGACTGAGGAACGGCTTGGCTGTGTCGATGATACTGTCATCATATCCCCATAGGAACCTATACAAACACGAAGCATTAGTCTATGATCACCTCCTGGATATGACCAGAGACCCTGGCTGACTCGTGACATAAACTTAAACGTAAATTCGAAGGAATTTTTATTTGAATAAGCAGTTTTTGACTCAGGAGATGGGAACGAGCTGAACTCATTTTAAAGGATTGGTCTACAATATGCATTAGATCAAGAAAAATGGAAACGTGTTCTATTTCGTTTACAGTTTTATGCTAATTAGTTTGTTTGAAAAAAAATGTTTGGTTCGATGTTGGGATTTATTTGATAATTTCAAACCAGTGTTTTCATTTGTTGTCGTCACCACCTTGTATATTACGGGTTACCTTTAATCTAGAGAGTAGGTACCTATCCTAAAAAATAATCCAATTAAACAACTAACACGGGTAACCTTTTTGGTCCCTGATAGACACATCTGCTCTCGTCTACACTTTGGTGAAAACTAGGCGAGAAAGAGGGAGGTACCAAGTGAATTCCTCAGTTAGTTAGTCATACCTGTGCACAGGCAGTTTCGCAAAGGCATCAGGGTGGTTGGCCCAGGACAAAGCGGAGCTGAGGGTTATTTGGGCTAAGGTATTCAGGTTCAAACTTAGAGCTTTAGAGATCACACCCTGAAACAAGAGAAAGAAACATTATCACTCCTCCCAGTAGCGAAGGGTAAATTTTTGTAAGAGGTAAGCCGGAGTACATATTTTTAATGTGATTATACACCACTATTTTTTAATTAGTACCAATAAAAATGGAGCTCTCTCCGTAGCCGTTACTGATCATATTTGTGTAATCAAAAGTCAAAAAAACGAAACCCCAAAATTGTCCACGACAATTTGTCATAACTGGTAAATTCATAATTGAATCAATCATTCATAACAATTATCACTAGAAAATACGCGCAGTGCTTTTCCATTCCTTTCGCCATTCATAGGTCCCGGCAAACATTTCCATACATTGAGTGACATTTTGGGATATAAACAAACGCTTATAACTTTGCTGTTTATGAATATTATTTATTGAGACTTTACATGTATAATAACAAGACCTTCTCTAATAAGCCCTTTAAGTATTTGTACTAATTAAAAAATAGTGGTGTATTATATGTCTATAGAATACTGACTGTGCCATTTTTCAAAGGGAAGCCGGTAGGAATCGATTTCTATGGAACCTTCACCACTGACTCCTCCTAAAAGGCAGATATGTATCGTTTACCATCATTTTGCTAAGTTATTTATAAGTACTGTGTAATAGAGGGCGAACCTATTGCCATCAATCGGGCACAAGTCCTTGACTGCTGCTGAGAAATTTCATATGGATGCTCCCAGTAACACATTGCCCGACCTGGGAATCAAAGCCAGGATCTAAAACCGGTATCGTAATACACAGATCCTGTATTATGATACGCGTGAGATATGATATTAAGCGACAGTTAGTATGGATGTCGATAACTATCGATTAGAATGGCCAAGTATAAGTTGAAATTCACTTGTTTTGATTCTACTACTTATACACCGTGTTCCGGACGATATACATAAACTTCGACCAGTTGTTACGACCACGGAAATTAGCATTTTTTGTTATGGACACATTAATGAATTCTTATTTTTATTTACTCTCGGGTTCCTCTCGTACGTGCAAATGAAATGTAAATAGCATTTGATGTTTTAGTTGCACTTAGCGGCAACATAGGCCAAATTAACACCCTTTCTTACTGCATAGCTTAATTAAATTTCATTAAATGAAATTACAAATATCTTTGTAACGAAGCATTTATAAGTACTACTTCCTTTGTAAGATTTGATTTGTAAAAGCTATAGAAGCGTTTGCCAAAGTTTATGGATAACGTGAATAACACGGTGTATACAGGTTGTAACAGAAAGGGTATAGTCATATGAAAGGATATGCTGCAGACCATCAAACTGAACAACTTTATCCTTGGGTCCAATGTCGTAAATGCGAAAAAAATATCAGATGTCCCATACAAAATTTCAATACCTACTCGACCCAAAGGTACGGGACAGCTGATAATTTTTTCGCATTTACGACATTGGACCCAAGGAGAAAGTTGTTCAGTTTGATGGTCTGCAGCATATCCTTTCATATGACTATACCCTCTCTTTTACACTCTGTATATGCTTTCACAGGAGTCCTTGAATAACCTTTCCTTATAAGTAAATGACATTTAAAAGTGTCTCATTGCTTTACAGACCTCAAAAGCTATTCAGTACTTAGGTGTGGAAAAAATACCTACCCATCCAGAAACACAACCGCAGCAAGGTCAGCTTAACAATTAATTTATCAGGCCCCCTTATGTTTACTAAGTTAGGAGATTACACATAGTTACTCTAGTATTAATATTAGCACACCTATCTAATCTCTTTTGCTATAAATGAACCAAAATACCCTGATAATAAAAGTTGTTTTTGTTAAAAATAATATTTCCCAGTAATAAAGTGAATTTGGGGAGGTTCCAAAAGTTCATGGTATTTCGAGGAAAGTTGGAACAAACAGACTGACAACAAACAGACAGAATAAAAACCAGTCAAGCGCGACTCGGACTCGCGCACGAAGGGTCTTAATTTATTTTTATTATTTGTTGTTATAGCGGCAACAGAAATACATATTCTGTGAAAATTTCAACTGTCTACATATTACGGGACATGAGATAAAGCCCGCTGACAGACAGACGGACGGACAGCGGAGGCTTAGTAATAGGGTCCCGTAATATATTTTTTTTTTTGTTAGCCTGTTTGAGTGTCCCACTGCTGGGCAAAGGCCTCCCCTTTCTCCTTCCAAACGTCTCTGTCCTGTGCGATATCAGGCCATGGTCGCCCCGCAAACGAGATCAGATCGTCACACCACCTTCGCCGCGGTCTACCTCGACGGCGATTTCCTCCGACAGGTGTCCAGTGGGTGACAATCGTTGCCCATCTCTCCGGGCGCATTCGTGCTACGTGGCCAGTAATATTATGTTAAAAAAAAACCTGTCCGATTCGAAAGGGGCGTATACATTTGGGTCGAGTAGGTATTGAAATTTTGTATGGGACAGCTGATATTTTTTTCGCATTTATGATATTGGACCCATGGAGGAAGTTGTTCAGTTTGATGGTCTGCAGCATATCCTTTCATAATACTAACCCTTTCTGTTACACCCAGTATGTATGTATAAGGTCTAACTATTCATACACGAAATATTTTCAGAGAATCATCTAACGGCTATAACGAAGCCATTTCAAGGGATTATTTTTTTTTATCTGAGTATATTTTTGTAAAAAATAAATAATTTAAAATTACTTGACCCACAAAATAAATACTAGCTCCTTATTTTTGAACATCCGTTACGCTAGTTTACTACGTCGTATTTACCTAGTGTCATTGTTAGAATATGGGAGTAAAGATTTTATGCAAAAAGTCTCAAAAATTTTTAGAATTATAATAATTTCGTAAAAAAAAAACATTCCGATAATTTTTTTTTTCGTTACTATGGCGACTTTACGACTTATAGAAGTTACTCTTAAAATATTTCGTGTATGAATAGTTAAGACCTTATACAGGGTGTAACAGAAAGTTCAGTAAAAATCTGTTATATTTGAAATTACAAACAGACACTTCAATTGTATTTATTTATAAAGATACTTACGAGTAATGGCAGGTTAGGTACAGTAACTTGATCAAAATGCGCTCCGTGACTCTTTTCCGCTAAAAATTGAAAATGGTTGCGCTCCTGAAAGCTCAGTTTGTCTTCATCAAATTGTATGTTCACTCTCTCTAGTTGTTGTCTGAAACAAATTAAACACAATATTAACAGAACATCCTGTAATCTCTGAAAAGATAGGCAGAGGTGTACCTGATGGTACACTCACATTTCGCCAGTAATGTTTAAGTCCCATGTAATAGGGGGTGAGCCTATTGCCACCAACAGGGCACGAGCCAGATTTCGTGGCTCTTTGAGTGAATCGAACCCACAGATATAGATAGACCTAGATAACGCAAGTATCACGATCTGTATGAAAACCAAGCGTGCCATTTTTTGACTACCTATTATGACGTCACAAGCACTATTTAGTGGTGGGAAAATCAAATCGATTCAAAGACGCCGCCGCGGACGGCGCCCCCCTCGTCCTTACCCCCGCCATGACGCCCACAGACGTCCGACTAGCGCTATGCTTCGATGCAGACTGAGTTCGAAATTGGCCACTTACGATTTTTGTACGTAAGCTACATAATAATATGGCACGTGAAGTAGTTGCTCTCGCGTTATCTAGGTCTATCTATATCTGTGATCGAACCTCATGTTCAGTAGTAGCTTTAGCGAGTAATGGGGCAGACACCATATGAAGAAACAAATAAAATAATTTTAGAATAATAATTTTGTTCCGTACAAACGTACGTGAAGAGCTCGTGGCTAAATAATAACAGCCGTTCGGGTCGATCTTTAGGTTAAGCTGCGCTTGCCTAGGTTGGTCTGTGGATGGGTGACCACCCACTACATACCGAGTTTCTCGGAAAGCGCGTTAAGCTGTTGGTCCCGGCTGTCATTTTTAGATCTTTGACAGTCGTTGCAGGTAGTCAGTGGCCCAAAAAGTCTGATAACCAGTCTTACCAAGGGGTATCGTATTACCTAGTACTAACTGGGTTGTGGAGATCAGATAGGCAGTCGCTCCATGTAAAATACTGGTATTCAGTTGCATCCGGTTTGTCTGGAAGTTGACCCTAACATAGTTGGGAAAAGGCTAGGCTGATGATGATGAGTTACCTACTACAGATTCGAAACGAGTAAGAAAGGTCATTCCATCACGTGTAGGCACTTTTTTTACGTTCAAATATAACTGATTCTTGCCTTTATTTAACTCATGGTAATTTTTGGAAGAAATATTACTCTGTTTTGTAATTAATATGACCAAATATGTAAATGGTTTCCTTAAAGAGGTGTATGACCCCATACAAGAATAATAAGTCGCTTGAAATTAAATAATAATAATCTAGACAAAAAAAAATGACAAGAGATTAATGTCATTTATTTATGCTAATTTCATTTTCCCGTTCAAAATTAATAAATCCTCAAAATCCGTTGCGCAGTTTAGAATAACAACGCAATCATGCAGACAGACATAACATCACGTCTGTATTCCCCGAAGGGTTAGACACAGGTGTACCTTTAACTCATCACACCCACATTTAGCCAGTTATGTTTTATGTTCCATGTAATTGGGGGCGAGCCTATTGACGTCAACCGGGCACGTATCCAGACTCAGTGGCTGCTACTGAGAAATTCCAGATGGAAAAACCCAATAACATTTTGCACGACCCGGGAATCGAACCCACATGTTCAGCAATCGCGCTTGCGACCACTCCACCAACGCGGCATCTATTTTTATATTAGTTAACATAAAAATAGATACTAGAATATTGTTGTAAGGCGTGGTATACACTTACCATTGAAATAACAAAATAAATAGTAATTTATGACAAAGACATCAACTACACTTCGTTGGTCGAGTGGTCGCAAGCTCTACTGCTGTGCATGGAGTCTTGCGTTCGATTCCCAGGTCGGGCAAAGTACCGTATTAGGAATTTCTCCGTGGTAACGCGGAGTATTGATTTGTGTCCGGCTGGTGGCAATAGGCTCACCCCCTATTACATAGGGTTCAAACACCTCTGCCTAACCCTTTGGGGATTATAAGCGTGATGTTATGTTATGTTACTTTGACAGAATGAATGTAACTAAAACTAATACCACTTATATGACTATCGACGAGTGTTATTATCAGTAATTCACCCAAAATATAAGTTTGTTACGACTGTCATAAACTCAGACATTGATGGGGCCAATTACCCGACGGGAGGCCGAAATATTACTGTTAAGGTTGCGGACTGAGGCATAAGAGGTCGCGGGAGCGGGGAGTCGTGCGTCGTATCTTAGGCGCGAATTATAGAGAAATGGCGCAACATGAAGGCGCCGCGCAGGCGTGGAATTTATAAGGAGAGGCAAGAACGGCTTGCCTTCGCCGCGCCGTTTGACTGTAATTCATGACACGTCGCCTACGTACATTTTGTATGAAAACCATGCCTGCGCTGCGCCTGCGCCGCGCCTTAGGTGGAGATCTACAGCGTGTATCGGAAAGGTAAGGTCATATTTAGGGATGTGTTGACCATAAAATGGAACAATTTACTTCATGACACCAAAACCATCGTCGTGAAAAAATATTCAGATAAAAAACGACTTCCGGAAGTAAAGTTATTTTCAACTTTTTAGTGTTTTCTTTTTTGGTAGTCGGGATTTTTTTTAGAATTTTTTTTTTTTAAAGTTTCCTCTACCAAATGAAAAAAGATTCACGTAAATCGGACCAGTGATCAAGGAGTTATAAAAACGTTAAAAAAAATACAACCGAATTAGAACCTCTTCCTTGTTAGAAGTCGGTTAAAAACGGCAGCCTATTATCTCTGATTATTTTGAAACTAACATTATTTTTAAGTGTACGCACGGCGGCCAGTCAAGCTATGCAAAACCAAATTAAGCTGATCTCTCATGGTATGGGAAGTTCATACAATGCGAAGTCAGGTTATACTGGTTATGTATAGCTTGATGTGCCGCCGTGTGTACTCGCTAACTCAAGTATGGATCGTTGTGTCTGATGCAAATAAATAATAATTAACCACTTCCTAGTGCTGCTGGTGTAAAATGGTGGAACAATGTCACACATAACAACACCACGCCTGTAATGCCCGAACGGTTAGACAGAGGTAGTACTACGAGGTTGTTATAGTACACCCTTAATGCGCCAGTTATGTTTAAGCCCAAAGTGAGACGGCACGGTCCGCGCAGTGGCTGATCGATTGACTGCTGCGTTGCGTGTCGCCGGTTCGATGCCAGCACGGAACGAACTTTTGTCTATGACGTCTTAAAGCAGGAGTAATTCCAGTGTGGGAAAGAGTCAGAGCTAGGTCGTCTAGCGCCATCTCTTTCCACACTGGAGTTACTCTTCCTTGAAGAAGTCATGGTAGAGCAGGTGGTTGTTCTGGTGGTGGCTGTTTGAAAATGTGAGTTCACAAACATTTAAAAACGCACCTACGATACAAGAGAAATTCTTAATGTACGGAAAAGTTTAAAAAAAATGTACAAAGGGGCGGACACCAGCACAAATCCAGACTACGTTTTTTATTTATTTTATACTAGTAGTGAAGCAATGATGCCATAACAGACATCATTCTGTTTGTTATAGCCCCGCTTCCGCTTGTGAGCCCGCTCGCTCATGTTCTAAGACCACACCCTTGGGCTATTTCCATAGTGGGCGCAGTTTTTTCATAGTCATTCATAAAACATAACATTCATAACAAAATACTATCACGCTTGTATCGATCGAAGGGATAGGCAGAGGTGATAGAATTTGCCGTAGGCGTCAAAAAAAAAATATTTCGTCAGTTATAAAAAAAAATCTGTTCCATATATTTTAACCGATTAGGTTTAGTTGAACTTTTGTATGACAGAACTGATTGTTTTTAATATCTGACGATACCTGAAATTTAATGGAAAATTATTAATCGGGCGAATAAAAATTTAATTGGCGACCAATATACTGAATGGGCGACTATTTTCCCAAGTAAGTAACTATTTATCCGGTCATTGCGGCAAGGAGAATATAGGAAGCAAGAGCGAGCGAAGGCTGAGAGAGACTTGTGGCACCGCGACTCGGACAGGTTAGGTTCGAAGTGGATGGCGGGGAACTAAGATGTGGGAAGGGGAGCTAAGACCCCGGAATCCCCTTCGTGTTAGGTTACTTTAAACCCTGCAAACAACTACGCCTAATCTACAATCTAGTGGTTAATTGTAGCTGCCAACCTATTATTTTTGCTACCCATTTTAGTTATTTTTAAAACCCTAAATCAGACTAGTTTGTCGCCGCGTTAAATACATGCCAAATTTAATTTTTTGTTGATGGCTGTAATAGTAGTGGAAGACCAAAGAAACGATGGATGGACTGTGTGAAGGATGATATGGATAGAAAGGAGGTGACTGCTGAGATGACGAGTAGTAGAGAAGTATGGAAGAAGACATGCTGCGCTAACCCTAAATAAATTAGGATAATAAATGTAACAGCCGCTCAGGTTGATCTTCAGGTTAAGCCGCGCTTGCCTAGGTTGGTCCATGAATGGGTGACCACCCATTACATACCGAGTTTCCTCCGTGCCTCGGAAAGCACGTTAAGCCGTTGGTCCAGGCTGTCATTTGTAGATCTTTGACAGTCTTTAGAGGCAGTCAGTAGTCCGAAAGTCTGACTGGTTAGTCTTACTAAAGAATATCGTATTACCCAGTATTAACTGGGTTGTGGAGGTCTGACAGGCAGTCGCTCCATGTATAATACTGGTATTCAGCTGTATCCGGATAGACTGGAAGCTGACCCCAACATAATTAGGAAAAGGCTAGGCATTTGCTGATGATGAAGGGCAGGAGAGCTATAATGACGACAAATTTAATCTCTGTGGGAGTAGAATCATGTGGTACTGAATCTTTAGTACAATTATACAACATTATTTTTAGTATATGCGAAACCTGAATATAGTTTGTTCAGAATAAGTAACTGAATCGATTCCAATAATTTTTAAACCATGTTATATTTTTTCCCAAAAATATTTAAAAAAGTTAAAAGTTGGACACCGAGCGACTTTAAGTACCTATCGCAATAATTTAGGTACCTACTGCCAAATTATTATTGTCAATGAGCTCAAGACGACGCTGGAGGCACGCGCTGCATGGTGACCACGATTTTGTGCGGACAACTAGGTAACAGAACAAGCTTATAACTTTGTGATTTTTCATGATACAGTTTTGAAATTTTACAAAAAAATACTAGACACGTGTATCAGGTTTAACATATACTAAAACTAATGTTGTATGACGTGATCTCTCTGACATCATGTGTAGTTACGTCAATGAAGTCTAACTAACTTCAGATACGTCAATTTTGTAGTCTAGTGACGGAATCCCGGTCTAATGCGAAGTTCAAAGTTGTCACTGATAACGCAAATTGTTTGAAGTAAACATTTAATATAATTATTATCTAGATTTAATGAAAATCTATACTGAATAATTGCTATTTTAATGGGGTCTTGCGGAGTTTCCAATAGCTCGTGTAAAGTGATGCTTTTTGGCGGGTGTCAAAAACAAAGCAGCCATCTTGTTTTTTCAAAACACTTTCCACAGACGGTTTCACAAATGTTTACCAACGACGTTCTTCTGATAATGTCATTCAAGCGCCAATAGAATCGTGTAATACTGTAGCTTACTCTATACAAGCGGGTGTTACTATCCAAGGTGTAAACGGACCCTTCATGAAGCTGTCAACCAAACATTCTGTACATCAAACTAAGTAACTACGCAAAAATTATTGCTGGGAAACGACTTCTTTTTTTGGGGTGAAAAATCATCGTTTACGGTATGACTCAATGTAACGCATCCATTATATTTACAAGGTCAAATTTAATATGACAAACTACGCAGACGTTATTTAAATGTCTGCCTACTTCTTTGGCTAAAATAAGCGTGATGTTATGTTACGATGTTCTTTGTTTGTTTGTTTGGGAAATCCATCGAAGTATAAGGAGAAACCCTAGAATAATTGACGTTAAAATAGAGTCTATTTAAACTTTAAAATTGGCGTAAACAAATAACACATACAGTCATAATTATGTAAACACTTAGCAACATTTAGGAGTTATCTTTTTCTTTTGTGTTAGTTGTAATTTAGTGTTGTTATGAGTATTTTGGAACCCATGTTATTAGGAAATAGGTCTTATCACAAAATTACAAGCGTTATTTCACGAAAAAGTCCCTTTTGATTGGTACTCATATCGGTATGTCAGATATGTCAGGATTTATTCCGTTAGGCTCGTACATCATGTGGGCAGACGATGGGTGTCGCGCTATTAAAACACACAGGGTTTCTAGCAAAACTAAGGAATTACTTGATATTATAACTTAACACAATAACACGGGGTACAATGAATCGGGTACAGTTCCAAGACGTCTCAACTCCGCCGCGATCAGACATTGACTGTCGCCCTCGCAAGAGGGCTCAACAGGGCTCTGTAGAAGCACGCTGTGGTGTGGGTAGACTTGTAAGTAGGTCGCGTGACGTCACCACCAGCGCACTTGCGATTTATTTTATGTCCGTACTAATGCCCGGATTCGACATGCACTTTACACCTCTGCCTAACCCTTGGGGGATTACAGGCGTGATGTTATGTTTCTTTGTTGTTTTTTTTGAGAATCCCGTTGATTATTGACGTTACAATCGCATGTATAGACTTTAAAATTGACGTAATAACACGTACGCACGACGGCCAATCAAGCTATACAAAACCAGGTTATGCGGATCTCTCATTGTATAGGAAATCTATACAAAGCGAGGCCAAGTTATACTGGAAATGTACAGCTTCATGTGCCGCCGTGTGTACAGTCACAGGAACCAATATGTATACTCTTACCTAAATCTCAAAAACGATTATACAATTAATACAGCAGGAGAAAATCGCATAAAAAGTTGCCAAGTGAAAACATATCGTTGCTCGGGACTGTATTTATAATATGTCTACACATTATTAGACTTTGGTCATCCATAGATACTATCTTCATATTTATGAATGAAAACAGTACCTACGTAACGAAAACACTTACATATCGGGTGCTAATTGGGTCAATAAATTATTTATTTACATCTCTTATTACATTGTGAAAAGACAACAACTTTGGCTATGCTTAAGTTCACGGGGGAAAACTGACAGCTAAAATGTCACTTAAAAAAAATAAAGTCATTTTTGACAGCTGTCAGTTTACTCTAATGTCAAAGATTGTATTTAGTGTGCCAGCTGTAGGACCTAATGTTTTGGAATGCGACGATTGGAATATACCGGTAAAAGAGAAATTATATTTGGATTTTTTATGGTAATAGATATGATAATAAATAATATTTAAAACATAAAAACAAGGCAAGGACACACTTATTAGAAAAGTTACAGAAATAATTGTATTGTTCTCTCTACCAGCCCCCGTAGCATGACCACCGTAGACAAGGATTTCTTTGACGGAAGAATCGACAAAATGACAGATAGTGCAAAGAAATCTGTCATTGTGTCGACACAATCTGTCATTTTGTCAATTCTTCTGTCAAAGAAATCCTTGTCTACGGTGGTCATGCTACGGGGGCAGGAGATAGCTCCCTGCAACTTTTTTATCTGGCCTGAGTTGCTAGCGAACAGCTGAGCCCCAGCAAATTTGATCTCTCACAGATAGGAGGCCTGTGTCCCAGCAGTGGGACGTTAAACGATGAAATCACATTTACATGCACAGATCATCATTCCTTTTCTACCATTCGTGAGAGGTCCAATCGCACGTTACAGTGCTTCCGATGAAAATGGATGTGGATGCTTGCGATCAGGAGGCCTAAAATTACTGTTTTAGCAGAATTATAACAGGATAATAGTAAATTAATAAGAATTAATTATTTTTTATTTAGTAATTTAATATGTGATTTTAGTTTTATTAATTTTATTATTTTAATTTTTCTTTTTTGACTATATTTTTGTATTGACTGTAATAATGTATTTGAATTTATTGAATTTTGACTATATGTAACTAATTTAATTATTTCTTAAATTTTAATTTGGAGTTAAGAATTATAAATACTATTTTGTACGCCGAATATGGCAAAACATGTTGAACCAGTAATCTCAAACTTGTTTCCATCCATATGTGCATATCTATGTATCATGTCACACATGTTTATACAAATAAATGCATCTTTATCTTTATCTTTAATAATTTCACAATTTGTAAAATAGTCACAAAGTGTCAATTCATAATATTAACTGCGTCTGTGACCACTGATCATTTTAAGAATTTTAACTTGATTCATATTATTATCTTATTATGATTCTGCTAAAACGGCTATTAAAGACCCCAGTCTTCTCGCTCCACAAAGACACCTTTTATTTAGTTACAGAATGAGATAGGGGTATTCGAAAACGCTATCTGTGCTTTCAAATGTGATTTCACGCATAGGCTGATGATGCACACACGAATTAATCACGATCAAATTTTTCCAATCAACCTTGAATCTAATGCTTTAGCGCTAAAGTTGAAAATCTATTTAAGAAATTTGAAAGATTGTTATAGCTTCATGTGCAGCCCCGATGTGATTTCTTTGACGGAAGAATCGACAAAATGACAGATTGTGTCGACACAATGACAGATTTCTTTGCACTATCTGTCATTTTGTCAATTATTCCGCCAAAGAAATCCTTGTCTACGGTGGTCATGCTACGGGGGCTGGACTCTGTACATAAGCAATATTGAAAATTATCTACACGAAATATTTGCAACACTCAATATATTACTATTTATTATAAACAATGTTAATTTACATAATACGAGTGATCCTGATCACGCGTTGATTCACTGCTCAGTTTTGTCTCGTTTTGATAACGAACAAAGGCACATAGATAACGCTGTTTTTTTTTAATAATTGCCCTGTGAACTCTACGACAAGGCAAGTAACTTAAAATGCAATAATAATTAATATTTTATAGGTATTTATTGATTGGGATTGAGGTAATCTTTCGTTGAAATTAAATAATGCTGGTATTCATCTTTAGGTATCTCATTTCATTTCCAATGCCCATTTAGGATTTATACAGATTTAAAGTTGGTTATTCGAAATGACAAATCTTTTAAAAATGAAATAAATCAAGAAGTTTGTGAAAACTTTCACATTATTAAACTGAAAAGCTGCAAAAATGAGAAAAAGCATTTATGAAAACTAAAAAACCCGATTGAAAAGTACAAAACAAGCCCATCTGGAAGCAGGGGCACATTGAAATATAAAATTATTAAAACATGAAATGAGTTTTCCGCTTTTCAGTCGGGTTTTTTAGTTTTTATAATTTATTTTGTTATTCAATACACTTCCTTGAAAACTGGATTTTATCGCACTACGATTAGGTTCAACATGCAAAGTATTTCACACTCGTGAATTTTATCACCACTAGTGCGGAAAACTATACTTATATCAAGTCCAAATTGGTTCAATTCCTATAGTCGGTGGTGAATGTTTTTTTTTTAACGTTGGCAAAGAGATATGCGCCTTTACGGCGTAAATATTGGTGGCGTGATAAACATCACACCTGTAACAATAATATTGTTAATCAAAATCTTTTATAGCTAAAAGATTTAACTTAGCAAAACAAAACTAAAACAAACTAACTTGCTTTTTAAATTAGCATTTGACATCTGTAATCTGTATTATCTGTGTTATTCTGTATTAGCTTTATCATACCTACTCTACTCTCACTGGCAGGAGAAATTTTCATTCATTCATTCGTTCATTTATTTATTTGCCTGAAATATGGGATATTACAGATTTTATGACACATACACAATATTTCGGCATGCAAATTTTGTTTGTAAAACAGTGACTGTAATTTAATCAATTGAAACAAAATAATTAAATACCAATGTCAAAAAAGTAGGTAAGTACTAAATCAAGATTTTTGGGTTACATAAGCCCCGTTGATTGGGCTACACTCAGCGTTGCCAGATTTTTTTTTTGCCAAGTCGGGATTTTGGAATTTTTTGAGTGAATAAAGCGGGTTTCTTTCGTCGAAAGCGGGACACAGTAAAAAAACGTATATAATTAATCAGAAGTTTTTAAATATTTATCTTTTTTTTTAATTCAAATTACTTTTACGTGACAATAGATAGCAAAAATAACCATAGAAAATGTATTTTAATAAAAATGTAATATTTTAAATCAGATTTACCCTATCGTTAAATAGTTGAGTCTTATTCGTCTTCTGAATAAAAAAAAATAAAACGGTCGAGTTATCCCCGAAAAGCGGGACTGAGCCTGTCCCGCGCGGGACATTTAACTTTGATTTAAGAATCGGGACGTCCCGCCAAAATCGGGACGTCTGGCAACGGTGGCTACACTCCATATTATTATGTTACATAGCAAAAGTGGGTGTAACATTCTAGGTAAAAATCATAAAAAATAGGTGTTAAGTCTATTTGCAAATACAGATAAAATCATGTTTACATTCATTGATTACTGTATTTTTTAATTACTTAAAACAATGTTTGCGATAATAATTGTCTTTCAATTCACATCAAGTACCTTCTGACTTTGAAAGAATGAACACAGAATAAAGTCACATTTTTATTGATTTAGTTGACTATCACAAAAATCGAAGTTTTTTCGTTACGACTATAAAAAATCTATAATTTTTTTTTTTTTGTCGAGTTGCGAGTGACAGTGGTAGCGGTACTGAGTGCAAAAAACGAACAAGAAAGAGGGTAGACCGATTCGTCTGCTCATAAACACCCACCCGCAATAACTTCAGTTTATCCGTGTTCATGGTGCTTGCAACAGCGCCGAAATATCGGGAACTCAATAAAAACAGTAAACATGGTAAATATCCCGTTTCTAGTCTAAATAATTATATTTATGACAGCCAGGACCAACAGCTTAACACTTTAAAGTACTTTCCGAGGCACGGATGAGTGTCAGTCTTGGTAAGTTAGGGATGGTCACCTATCTACGGACCGAGCTAGTCTTAAAGACGTGCTGCTGTTTTTATTTAGCAACGAGTCCTTCCAATTCCTGATACTCGATGTGCTATTTTAACAGCTGTAATAGTTACATTTTGATACAAGTTTCCCCAACTTTGTCATTGTGCCACAAATACCCAAGTGAATCAAACGACGTTTTTCAATACACTTACGAAGAAATAGAATAACAGAACGAAAAGTACTTTTGTCATAAGTCATTATAAAACTGTGATTGAGAGGTGTAAAGGTGTCCACAAAACAGCATAATAAAAATAAAGAAATCATTATTTTTGAATTTAGGACACAAATAAACGTTAATTTGTTGATAAAAACAAATTATTCTGTTCATAAACACAATTTAAATTTTCATGAAACATGAGTCTCTTTGCTGAGATTAAAAAAAAAAAACAATCATCGCCAAAAATAGTGGAAACAAAACACTAGTTGAGATAAATGAATAAAAATCTACTAGTGTCAAATACATTGCATGTTGAGCCTAATCATAGTGCGATAAGAGAAAGTTTTTGAGGAAGTGTTATGAAAAAAAAATATGTTGTCCGACACAAAATTTCAATACAGCTACTCGATACATATGTATGAGCAGATGATTATTTTCTCACGATTATGATGTTGGTGCTATGAAGAAAGTTGTTTAGTAATGGTTCAGTTAGTAGTGGGTAATACGGTACCCCTTGGAAAGATTAGTTGTCAGACTTTCGGGTCGCTGACTACCTGTAACGACTGTCAAACATCTACAAATAACAGCCGGGTCCAACGGCTTAACGTGCTTTCCGAGGCACGGAGGAAACTCCTTATGTAATGGGCGGTCACCCATCCACAGTCCAACCTAGGCAAGCACGTAATTATTGTCTATATTATAGTGGTTATGGTGGTCTGAACTGTGTACCCGCAAAGCATCGAACTCGCGATATCGCTTCCGCCCGATATGGCGTAATATTTCAAGGCTGGTATACTAACCATATGTTTCTGTTGTTTCGGAGATTGTCATTTAAATGTGTGCTAGTTTTTCGCGTGTTTGGAGGGAAGAGGCCAAAGGAGCCTCTCCCTAATCCATGCTAAAATTTTAAATGCGAAAGTATCTCAATCTGTCACAGTCTTTGCACGTTTTAGCGATTGAACGGCTTCTTATGCAAAGATGCAAGAGCTGGCTTGCTTTGGCCAGAGGCTAAGCGTTGCCATATAACGTGGCAACGTCACCAGTCTATTGGAAACATTACCAGTAGACAGCGTTGAGGAGGAGTTTTTTGATGTTATTTTTTAGTTTATTATATTGTTATAAAGTTGAACTTTAAACACAATAAATTAATTTACACAGCTTATAGGTCAAGAATCACTTACGAGTACACGTAAGGTCCAACTTCGTTGACGTGTAGTCTGGTGTCCAGTCCATCTTTGACACGTTCCCAGTTGGTGTAGTTGAAGAGATGGACCTTCATGAGCGGCTGCACGTCTGGCCGCTGCCAGATCTTGTAGGCTAAGGAGTTGTTGCGGATCACCATGCTCTGGAGACAAGGAATCAGCATCAGTGTTAGGAGCTTAACCTCGCGCACTGCGGTCACGACTATGACTAGTCGCATGACCAGCCGCTATCTTGAACAAGACTGGTCGAACGCCCGATCGTGCGATCAAACTTTCTTCCTGCACGCGTAGCATGACTTTCGTAGAAACAGATTTTGTCGACCGAAGAATCAACAAAATGACAGATTTCTTTTGTTGATCTGTCATTTTGTCGATTCTTCCGTTGACAAAACCCGTTTCTACGGTGGTCATGCTACACGTGCTGAAGTCCCATCTGCGGCCAAAACTCGCAGTAGTGGTTGCGTAGTACGCGTGGTCCTTATGAGTTGCCAAATCAGTTTTTTCAACTCATAGTACTGAAAAATGTACAAATTCTACGAACATGAAAAAAATATCAATCCTGCAGAATTTAATTTAGTTTAAATTGTCAATCCTTAATAATATTATAAATGCGAAAGTAAGTTTGTTTATTACCTTTTCAAGCCTAAAGCACTGAGCTGATCATCCTGAAATTTTGCATACGGTGTCAGGTGTACAGAAACGGACATAGGCCCCCGTAACATGACCACCGTAGACAAGAATTTCTTTATAAGATTTTAAACTATCATGGTCACTAACATTATTATATAGACTAGAAACGGGATATACCCCCACCCACCCGCAATAACTTCAGTTTATCCGTGATCATGGTGCTTGTAACAGCGCCGAAATATCGGGAACTCAATAAAAACAGTAAACATGGTAAATATCCCGTTTCTAGTCTATATAATAAGAATTTCTTTGACGGAAGAATCGACAAAATGACAGATTGTGTCGACACAATGACAGATTTCTTTGCACTATCTGTCATTTTGTCGATTCTTCCGTCATAGAAATCCTTGTCTACGGTGGTCATGCTACGGGGGAGGGTATACCTTTCATCTCGAAAAAAAGTACCGTTCCCGAGGAAAACAACAACAACGTTCTTATGATAAAAGATGGCGCCACGTGTCTTTCGAATATGATTGAAATATATTATTATAGAAACCTTATTAATGTGTTAATTAAGAGTTTTATTGTCAAATTCTAAATTAACGCGAGTGAAGACGCGGGCAAAGTCTAGTACAAAATAAAATTCTAACGTCTATTAATCCACAATATGGCGCTAACAAGAAATGAGTTCTAATCGATTCTATCACTCAAATATACGACATTTAAAAATATGAGTGATAACTTTTTTTTAACTTTTTTTTTTAGTAGTCTTTTTTTTTGTTCTGTATGGTGTCCGGACGTAAAGAATAGCACCATCCCATATCTTCCCGTGGGTGTCGTAAGAGGCGACTAAGGGACTTACCAGAGAATGGGCAGCAGCGTTCTCTGAGTTTTATAACAACCATACTGCGATCGCCAACCCGCCTGCCAAGCGTGGCGATTATGGCAAAACCCCCCTTCTTGGGGGAGGCCTATGTCCAACAGTGGACGTCTTTCGGCTGAAATGATGATGATGAACTTTTTTTTAAAGTTAATTTGAAATACATGCGCGAGCAAACGCCGTTTAGCGACGAGAACGCGTCAGTGTCATGCCAGTGTGCTGCTCAAGGTCATCGGTGTAACTTTAAGCCTTAAGTTAGATTTTGGAACTCCTATATATGTAAACGAACCCTTCACGAAGCCGTCAACCGAGCATGCTGTACATCAAACTAAGTAACTCTACGCAAAATTATTGCTGGGAAAGACTTTTTTTTGGGTGAAAAATCACGTTTTACAGTAGGACTTCATGTAACGCACTCAAAACATTGTGCCGATGGATGCATTGAATAGTACGGAGATCGTGGAGGTTTTAAGCAAAGTTATAACTTGGAACTTTCACCCCCAATATCTCCGTAACTAGAAGGTTCCCAGGTATGGTATAGAACAAAAAAAATATCGCAATAACGAACAAGTGCTTTTCGGCTTCGTTAAGTGTACTTTTATACCCATTATACATTGCTTCGTTTTTTAAAGAATTAATAATTAAATAGTTTAAAAAAAATACTTACAGACAAAATGGCGTCGTTGATTGTATTCGTAAAACAAAAGAATATCGTCCCGATCATGCTCAGAACGAATGTGGTTGATATTAGCAGCAATACTGAAACAAAGAAATATAAAACATGAATTTATTTCACTACAGTCGTCACGTTTAGTCAGAATCCCTAAAGTATGACAAGTCTTACCAAGGGTCAGATAGGCAGTCGCTCCATGTAAAGTAGTGGTATTCAGATGCATTTTAAACATCCTAACATAGTTACGAAAAGGCAACGTAGATTAATTGAATTAATCTTGCCATACAGCGTACATCAGAAGGGTGTGGTCATATTTCAGCGTATGATTCAGACCATCAAACTGAACAATTTTCTCCATGCTGTGATTGGTTGACGAAACTACAGCAACCAATCAGAAATTGACAAGAGCTTTGACAGCAAATTGTTCTTTAATTCAGGGTCTCGTGACAAAAAAAAAAACACAACCATCTTGATTACAATTAAAATTATTTATAAATTGACCTTAGAGATATTATTATACTTTTGTCTGATAAAGAAATGATCATACGATGTTGTTTTTAAATTATATATTTATTGAGTTTTTGGTAGTTATGCCTTCTTTCTTTAAGCCTTTAGAACTCTGCACTCAGGGTCTGTCAGCGAGCAATGGAGCGTAATATCCTTGGAATTCAAATAAAATCAAATAATCAAATCATGTTTATTTCCGTAAATTGGTTTTTCAAAACACTTTAACAGGTCACATCATGTTATGTTAAAAACTAGATGGGGCCGGTGTTTCGCACCTGACTACTCAGAGAAGAAACATCCGAAACAAACTCAGAGGTCACAGTCTATTTTAAAGTCCAGACATTGGTCAAATCATATGAGGATCATGCTGATTAACGTCTGATATTGTCTTTTGAAGAAATAACCACACAGATTTGAGTGGACCTGTCCAGTCAGTGCAAGCATTTGTCAGTGATCGTGTAGCTCGACTCATATCCAAGGTTATCATATCAAGATCCAAGGTTAGTTTAACTTACTGACCGTATGAGAAACTCGATACTTTTTTTTTTTTTTTTTTTAGGATGGGAAATCATCTAATGACCCCCCCCGCTCTGGGCGGAGCGGAAGGGAGTGTCAGACTTGTACTGACTAAAACCCATCCATGTTCCTTCTTTGCCCTTTGTGTTCCAGGGCTGCGGTATCTCTTTCGAACAGTGCCGCAGCCCTGGCAGGCATCGGCCCGTGCGGACCCCTACGTGGTTGCTGACATCTCTTTGAGGCGCGCGTGGAACACGAACGCGCCGTCGACACGGCCTGTCGTCATAAGACGGCCGGACGGCGAGCTAGCCCATAACTCGCCGTCCACAGGCCCGCGCCTACGGTGGCCGGGGGCCACCACGTGACCCCCGACGCCCAGGGCGTCTCCCGCGGCGGCTGGGACGTGAGGCTCTTTCCCTCTCACGTTTCGCCACCTCCTTTACTAGCATGACTGCTTCGCAGAAGGAGGTGATGGCTTCCCTTTCCCTCTCGCTCCGGACCATGGCTTGAACCAGGGCCGGGCGCGAGAGGTCGCCGCCGCCAATCGCCTCTACGAGGACACGGCGCTGCTCCGCCCAAGCGGGGCAGGCCTCCACAGTGTGCTGCACCGTGTCCTCCGGACGATCCTCACAATGGAAACACCCGGGCGTTTCCTCCCGCCCGATTCGGTGCAGGAACCTCCCGAAACAACCGTGAGAAACTCGATACTGCGTTCCAAAACTCAAATTGCCGATGCAGGTCTCAACGCTGTCAAGCTCAAACGGAACTGGGCTGGTCACATCTGTCGCATGCCGGAGGAGCTATGGGCTAAAGTAACCACACAATGGTTCCCAAACAGCAGCAAACGGCAACGTGGCAGGCCCAGGGGAAGATGGCGGGACGAACTCGACTCTTTTCACGAGGATTGGCGAATAATAGCTAGGATAAGTAGAAGGTGGGAAGGGAGGACTTTGCCCTACAGCGGTCCACAAATGGACGATAATAAAAATATGCCTTCTGTTTTGACTTTTGACAGACTGATTGGAAACTGCGGTTCTTTCAGAAATATTCACTTTCGATTTGGTATTGACTGTTCACAGCCTTTTCAAGGAAATTTTAAAACGCTTTGTTGACACCTTCCCTGACCCAACGGCTGTCTTTTACCTTGGCCAGAGGCTAAGCGTTGCCATACAACGTGGCAAAGCCGCTAGTTTCTTGGGGACATTACCAGTTGACAGCGTTGAGGAGGAGTTTTTCAAGTAATTTTTTAGTTTATTGTTAAGTTAGTTACTTTAGATTATTTTCTACTAATATTATAAATGCGTATGTTTGTGAGGATGTATGGGTGTCTGGAGGTTTGTTACCCTTTACGCAAAAACTACTGACCGGATTTGGATGAAATTTGGCACACAGGTAGCCTATAAGCTGGATTAAGACATAGTATACTTACTTTATCCCAGTAGTACAGTCCCGTGGGACATGTCGCGGTCATAAGTTAGTTAGTTTATGAATGTAAGTATGTAATATTGTTATGAATTTAATAAATAATCTTTAGAAACAGGTCCATTTGGTTTTGCAGTCAAAATATTAATGAACTTTATTCTGATCACAATAAGATGGCTGCCACAAGACCAATGAAGCAGTCCAAATCTGCGTTGATCATAGACCATCAATCACACATCATTGCATGACACATAATTGTCAGCCATGACGGTAATTACTAAACAGCTGGTGAAGAAGTGACACTGATCGTCTCTTGTGCTCAAATGAGCATGACACGTTATGTCCTTGTATACTACCGGTTCCCTCACGATGTTTACTTTTAACTTCACTGTTTTGAGAGCAGAGGTGATGGAATAAGTTAGGGGCCATCCTTTAATCACGTAAGAGTTTTTAGATCACTTTTTTAGTCCTTGGATATGTCGCGTAAGGTTTTAGGCTAGTCCCAGCATTACGAGTATTTTTTATTGGAAAGATCACATTGTTTTAGAAAGCTGTTTCAATAAAAATAACAAAACGTGTTTTTTTAGACATAAATTCACTTGCCCCGAGCATGTGCATTTATAAAAGATACAAGTGATTGTCACATTATCCCATCCTACGGTGATTAGTTGTGATTATTTTCTGACCCCCTCCCCTCTCTTTGAACCTCACGTAATTAAAGGACAACCCCATACTCAAAGTAATCCGTTTGCTAGGCCCACTAAATACTTTTTACAATTTGAGTAGCTTGGGGTCGTCCATTAATCACGTGAGACTCGAAAGAGGGGAGGGGGTTCGGAAAAAATCACAAAATGTCACCAGGGAAGTGGGGTGTAGTGAGAAATCACGTGTATTTATTTTTTCTTTGAACGCGTGATTTCTCAACCGAAAAGTGGTGCGTGACCTTGACATTTTTATCACGGTACTTAATTTTTCAGATTTAAATAAGGTTATAGCTGTTAACCTGTATTGAAAGATAATATTCTGATTTTTTTAAAGATACTTACTAAAAAAACACGTGAAACACACACACCCATAATGGGTAGGGGGAGAGGGGTAGTCTTAATTGCTAAAAAACATCACGACGTGATTAATGGACGACCCCTTTGCTACATTTACCTAATAATAATTTACTAAGCCAATGAACTGAAAAAAAATTGGCATAGACAATACTCTCATTAAAAATAGTTTTTTTCTAAAAATATAATTTGACGTTAGTGCTTGACGCAAATGAAGATTCTTTTAATAGCGTTGGTAAAATTAAAAAGAAATTATCCAACCTAAATTCTTTGTTAGTCGTTATGGATTTGTGTCCCAGCAGTGGGAACCGATTAAGCTGATTGTGTATTTAGTTGGTCTCATTTTCTTACTAATTATTATACAGCTGAAAGTTTGCGAGGATGGATGGATATTTGTTACTCTTTCACGCAAAAACTACTGACCGGATTTGGATGAAATTTGGCACACAGGTCGTTAATAACCTGGATTGACGCATAGGATAATTTTTATCCTGGTAGTACAATGAGTCACACCAATGTTTTTTTGTTATCAGCATGTC
The DNA here is from genome assembly GCA_905163415.1 of Noctua fimbriata. Taxonomy (NCBI): domain Eukaryota; kingdom Metazoa; phylum Arthropoda; class Insecta; order Lepidoptera; family Noctuidae; genus Noctua; species Noctua fimbriata. The sequence goes on from LR990951.1 coordinate 7,565,081, forward strand.
TAATAAATAGGTAACTCGAGAAATAAGAATCTATTTTTTTTTCCTATGTTCAAAAACCGACTAACGTGTGACGTCACGCTGCGAGCTGCAAGTCGAAATAACAAGTGCAAACCACTTTACAAATCAAATTAACGTAAACACTCCGCCTCACCCGCAATCGGACAAGACACTCGCAGCGTGACGTCATCGCAGTAGCGTGCGAAAGACCGCAAATTTAAAAAAATGGTGAAACTTTAAAATGCTGTAACTTTGAAAATCCTGGCCCGATTTCGATGAAACAAAAACTATTACTATTTGCACGAGTACGCACATTAAATGCAGTACTTTTTTTTAGTAATATTTTGATGTGTTGGTGTGACTCATTACCGAATTCCACGCAGTTGAAGCCGCGGGCACAAGCTATCGAGAAAATATAGCTAGAAAAGGGGTGAATACTGAGGACGTTTTGAAAAGTTCATTCAGTATTGAATTTTAATAAAGAAACTACTTGCGATGAGCATATACAACATTATTTTTAGTATATGCGAAACCTGAATATAGTTTGTTCAGAATAAGTAACTGAATCGATTCCAATAATTTTTAAACCATGTTATATTTTTTCCCAAAAATATTTTAAAAAGTTAAAAGTTGGACACCGAGCGACTTTGAGTACCTATCGCAATAATTTAGGTACCTACTGCCAAATTATTATTATCAATGAGCTCAAGACGACGCTGGAGGCGCGCGCTGCGTGGTTACAACGATTTTGTGCGGACAACCAGGTAACAGAACAAGCTTATAACTTTGAGATTTTTCATGAACCAGTTTTGAAATTTTGTTCGTAGATTCTTTACATATAAATAGACACGTGTATCAGGTTTCGCATATACTAAAACTAATTTTGTATAAACCGCGTTCAAGCGAGCCTGTCCGAGTCGTAATTGCTTCGGAATATTGACTCTGATAGCTTATGAACACTGAATCAGCTGATCAGGTTGTGGGGATCAGAGATACGCAGTCGCTCCAGTTAAATACTGGTATTCAACTGCATACGGTTAGACTGGAAGCCTACCCCAATGTACTTGGGTAAAGGCTAGGCAGATGATGATGACACATATTTTTAGTGTTGCCATACAACGTGGCAACGTCGCCAGTCACTTGGGCACAATACAGCCGACAGCGTTGAGGAGGAGTTTTTCGATGCTATTTTATAGTTTGTTGTTAGTTTATTTAATAGTTTCTAATCATTAATGTATATTATAAGGTCTATCTATTCATACGCAAAATATTTTCAGAGAATCATCAAACGGCTATAACGAAGCCATTTCAAGGGGATAAAAATTTTCTGAATATATTTTTATAAAAAATAAATAATTTAAAATTACTTGACCCACAAAATAAATACTGGCTCCTTATTTTTCAACATCCATTACGCTAGTTTACTACGTCGTATTTACCTACCGTCATTGTTAGAATAGGGAGTAAAGGTTTTAGTAAAAAGTCTCGATAGAATTAAAATAATTTCGTAAAAACAAAAACACTCGGTAATTTTTTTTTTTCGTTGCTATGGTGACTTTACGACTTGTAGAAGTTACTCTTGAAAAATTTCGTGTATGAAAAGATAGACCTTATAAAGGGTGTAAATAGACCCTTAACATTGTCGAAAGGCACTTGTTCTCCCCGTCTTTGCGATATTATTTTTTTGTTCTAGACCATACCTGGGAACCTTCTAGTTACGGAGATATTGGGGGTCAAAGTTCCAACTTTTTCACAAGTTTTTTTTTTAAATACATGTTTTTACTTTACAAACCTCCACGACTCCCGTACTATTAAATCCATCTATCAGCACAATGCTTTGAGTGCTTTCTATCGAGTCCTACCGTAAAACGTGAATTTTCACCCCAAAAAAAAAATCGATTCCCAGCAATAATTTTTGCGTAAAGTTACTTAGTTTGATGTACAGACGTTGACGGCTTCGTGGAGGGTCCGTTTACACCCTGTATAAGTTTACTCTACTTATCTCTTTTGTTTACGTGTATTTGGGTTTATAACGACATATTATCATATTCTAGATTATTTTTCTCAGAATACAAAAAATAGGTTGAATTCGCTCCACTTTTAAACGAAAATAACCACAAAACAGTTCCTTCTATGACTAATCCAGTAAAATTATTGACTCATATTTTATCAAATTTCATTAGTTATTAAAAATGTTGACAACTATTATTATATTATCAAATGAGAAGCGAAATATTGGAGACCTTAAAATCTTTATGGTTATTGTGTGTCATCTTCTACTTTTTATATGTATATTTGGCGCTGTTGCAAGCACCATGATCACGGATAAACTAAAGTTATAGTATGTAAAAAACGAAAAAGTGCCGAAAAAAGTTCGCAAGCGGACACAGTGAGTTTCGTATGTCGGGAACAGAATCGAGTTGCGAGTGACAGTGGTAGCGGTACTGAGTGCAAAAAACGAACAAGAAAGAGGGTAGACCAATTTGTCTGCTCATAAACACCCACCCGCAATAACTTCAGTTTATCCGTGATCATGGTGATTACAACAGCGCCGAAATATCGGGAACTCAATGAAAACAGTAAACATGGTAAATATCCCGTTTCTAGTTTTAAGTCCTATATACTCGTATTAGGGACGAGCCTATTGCCATCGGCTTGTATAAACTGACAAGTGAGAGAACCTAATCAGTGATACGCAGTCAGCTTCCCTAACTTGTCAGTTTTAATACGCCAGTTTCGTTGATCAGTCAGTTTAGCTGATTCAATTCAACCAATGTGTATAAAATTGTATAATAAAATTTCTAGAACTATAACGTCACTCCCATTTTTTAAGTTTAAGCTTATACTTACAAAATATTAATTAATAAATGCTTTTATAGTGTACTTGAGTTCCTAGATTATAACTTGTAAGTCCTGGCATTGTAGTATCATGTCCCAGTTGTTGAAAAATAGGAATCGATTTCATTCATTTTTTTATGTTTAATTAGGTAACTGCATGCATGATTCAGTTTAATTTTTTTTTATGAGGGAAGGGAGGCCTTTGCCTTGCAGTGGGACACATCAGGCTCATAATAATAATAATGACATAGGGCTTGATTCAGAAAGCGGTACTTCTGGACACGGCTCGTATTGTTAGGAGGTTCCTCTCTCTGGAGCCCTGACCACCTGATTTTTTAAAATATATTTTTAAATGTTTTATATATTGTTTTTTTAAGGAATATTTAAAAATGTAAATAATTTGTAAAAATATAAATAAAGGAAATAATAATAATGACATTAAATAATTTGTGAAATTTGCTCGCCGACATTAATGGCAGAATAAGAGATTCAAATACTTTATCTTTAAGATCCCTCTGTACTTTATTTACTCAAATTAAAGATTTTGATTGTTTTTTTTTTTTAACCAATTCGACAGTTTCCAGTGTATGTATATACCTATGTATATCAGTTTCCTATATTTGACAGTAGATATATAACATTATTTTTAGTATATGCGAAACCTGAATATAGTTTGTTCAGAATAAGTAACTGAATCGATTCCAGTAATTTTTAAACCATGTTTTATTTTTTCCCAAAAATATTTATAAAGTTAAAACTTGGACACCGAGTGACTTTAAGTACCTATCGCAATAACTTAGGTACCTACTGCCAAATTATTATTATCAATGCGCTCAAGACGACGCTAGAGGCGCGCGCTGCGTGGTGACCACGGTTTTGAGCGGACAACTAGGTAACAGAACAAGCTTATAACTTTGTGATTTTTCATGATACAGTTTTGAAATTTTGTACATAGATTCTTTACATAAAAATACTAGACACGTGTATCAGGTTTCGCAAACTAATGTTGTATACTAAAGATTGTTGTCTGCAGCAATTCCGCCGTTTGTGGGTACCAGTTAGACAGATCATAAACAAACATCCTCTACGATTTTTAGATACCTTAAAGTAATTATGACCATGAGAATTCGCCTATCTGTGTGTTTAAGATTATCTCCTAAACGTGTGAACCGATTTAGACGAGGTTGTGCAATATTATTTTAACACCACGTTTTGTTTATATAGTCTAATGATGAGTTGTTCTGTATTAGGAGTTTTAACGCAGAATTCAAAGAAATTGAACCATTTAAAATCGCAAATAAGCCGTGAGCAAGCGAGGTAAAAGGTCAATACACAGTTATAAAGCGTAAAAGTTGCGCCAGTTACAGAAAACTTGAAAGGGAATCGACTGTCTTGGTATGGACATGTGATGAGGAGGGATGAATCGCATGTGACTAAAAGAGTGATGAATATAAATGTCTATGGATGTTATAAATTGATGGCAGTGACGGGAAAACCGGGTCTTTTTACACCCATTATAAAGCTAATCTGTTACGGAGCCAGGCTGCCATGAAGCGGCGCCTTTATGTCTGTGTCAGCAACATAATACCTAGATTTTATTTTGTTAAGAAATGCATTATCGTCTAGTTTCAGAATATGATCCGTTAATGTGACACCAAGTAAACGTACGCAATGATAACTTGACAAACGTCGCAAATTATTTTAGAGTTTTAATATTTAAATGAATGGTCTAAGCCACACCAATCCAACCACCACCCACAACCCACCCACCACCCACCACCTCGACCCTTTCTTTAGTGGCATTGCTCTTGACTTTAGTCTAAGGATGTTATCACACCAATCGATCGAACGTCGATCGAAGCCATCGTTCGATGGTAGAATGGACAACTCGACGTCGATCGTTTCTATACACCAATTGATCGATCGCCGTCATGTCTACCATCGATAGATTGGTGATCGGCGATCGATCGATTGGTGTGGTAACTCCCTAAGACTAAGGTCATGAGCAATGCCACTAAACAAAGGGTTGAGGTTGATGGACAGGAAATACACTATGTCGACGAATATAGCTACCTGGCTCAACTAGTTTCCTTCAGCCACAGACAGGATAAAGAGATCAACCGTTGAGTCGAAAGTGCCTGTAGGAGCTACTGGTCCATGTAGGCATTTATCAAGGGCGACCTTTCTATCTCACTGAAGCGCGAGCTCGTCGCCATGTGTATCCTGCCTATCCTAACCTATGGCGCTCAGATTTGATCTTTGATTGAAGCTCAGAAGTCCAAGTGAGAGCAGCAGTGGCCCAGTTGTGGCGGCCCCGACTTACGATCAGTAAGTCGTGCGTTCGAACCCAGGCAGGCACATTACTTTGTGTAATTTATTTCATCACCACAGCTCTCAAAAACGGTGAAGGAAAACATCGTGAGGAAACCGGCATGTCCTAGAACCAAAAATTCGAAGACATGTGACATCTACCAACCCGCACTGTGGCCACGTGGTGGATTATAGCCCATTCCCTCTCATAGAGAGGAGGCCGTGTGTCCCAGCAGTGGGAACATTATAGGCTGATTATGCAGAAGTCCAAACTCAAGGTTTGCCAAAGAGCAATGGGACGTAGCATTCTCAATATTAGACTCCGATCGAATGCGCATACGGTCTAAAGCCGGGTACTCATTAGCGAGCCATAATCATAACCGTTGCACGTAACTGTTACCAAAAACATAGTGTGTAACGTGGTTCGCGAGCCTGCAACGAGCGCTACATGAGCGACTCGCAGCGAGCCGACGATTGTCGGTTTTCGCCGCGAATCAAAGGGCGCTCGTAGTGCGCGTGATCGTGGAGTTACAAACCAAACTGCGGACAGATCTGACTTGTCATTACGGTTACATTGATGTGACCTTCTCGTACACACTAGAACCTCGTTACTGTATCAGCTACAGCTCGCAAAATGAGTACGCGCGGTGAAAGCGTTCGGGCGACGTCATGAGCCTAAATTGTAGACGCGTACATACTAGAACCTCGTTCCTGTATCACGTAAGTCACGGATACAGCTCGCTAATGAGTACCCAGTTTAAGACAGGCATCACCCATGTTGGTAAGTCTCAGGTTAAAATGGGACTGGGCGGGTCACGTTTCTAGGATGAAGCTGGACAGATGGGCGAAGATTTTTTGTCTTTCACTCGTCGTCTCAACATGGCCAAACTAATTTAACATTAACATTGAATTTGTGTTACTACATCTGCTTTAACATTCTATAATTGGTCTAAATTTCAATGTGTCATAATTAAATGGTACTTTTGAGTGCGTTGACATCAATTGGCCACGTGGTTAGGGTCAGAGATCAAGAAACATAAATATATGTATAACTAACTAAATAGTACACACTTATTACAATATACGAGTATATCGATTTCCACAGTAACCTACTTCCATTATGTTTGAGTATCTTACTAACCGCTATCCGTACTTCTATATAACATAACATCACGCTTCTAATTTTTGAAAGGTTAGGCAGAGATGTACCTGAAAACCGACCAAGTTCGAGTCAAAATCGCGCATGAAAGGTTCCGTACCTTCGTAGTAGGGTAACCCCCTTTAATTTTTATTATTTGTTGTTATAGCGGCAACAGAAATACACATTCTGTGAAAATTTCAACTGTCTACCTATTACGGATCATGAGATACAGCCCGCTGATAGACAGACGGACGGACGGACAGCGGAGGCTTAATTTTTCCAATATGTTTTTATCAACTGACAAAAAGAATTATATTGCTAGAAAAAAAAAGAATGAAAATGATGATGATGATGTTGATGAATGAATGTATGATTGATGATGATTGAATTTTTATTTAATTTTTTTTTTCTATTTTTATTTTGTTTTTTTCTTTTTTCACTATTTTCTTGTTTTTTTTTTTCTATTCTATTCAATGGTGCTTCTTTGACTGTCGTTACAGGTAGTGGCCCGAAAGTCTGACCGCCAATCTTACTAAGGGTTATCGTATTACCCAGTACTAACTGGGTTGTGAAGGAAGGAAGCCGACCTCAACATAGTTGGGAAAAGGCTAGGCAGATGATGATGGTGCCTCATAGAAAAGACAGCCAACTCAGCAAAGATTCGAACTAAAAATATTTTTTTTAATTTCTATCGATGTTTTTCATTTAATAGTCGATACTATTGTGGTCTAGTGGTCACAAGCGCGACTGCTA